>PVLA01004127.1:45308-180234 GCA_004027455.1 Hydrochoerus hydrochaeris | reverse complement strand
GTAGACAATTTGATCAGGGTGGGACAGTGGTCCGAAGACATATCGGCGGACCGCCTGTGCCGTGGTCATACCAAAGGACCCGATTGGGGGCCAGACCCCTTTGGTCCCTGCGGGCCACTCCTGTGAGACAAAGATCATTAGTCTCCCTTTGTAAACATCTTCCCCGTAGCCTGCCGCTCGCCTTTTAAATTCCTTAAAGTGGTCGAGGACCAAGGCTAGAGGAGTAAGTGGTTCCTTTGTTCCCGTCTGTCCCATGGTCTCCTAGGAACAAGGTTTTGAAGGATGGAAGGGTTAAAAAATTAACAAAAAACACAAGGCACAGACGTGGACACACAGACACAAACCAGACACACGATAGACTGCAGTAAAAAAATAACTCCTCACCCAAAAGTTTTTTTTTTTTGGTTGCAAGAATTTTAACCAGAGGGCTCCAAAGACAAACAGAGTTAGTCAAGACAGCAAGGCAAAACACAAATACAAAGCAAAATGGGCCATTAGCCCAAACAAATTGTTCTGTCCTTGCTTGTCAGACTCAGCTCCCAAATCGAGGGCGTCCCCTCTATAAGTGATACTTAGGTATGGCGCGCCATCAAAACCCTCTGGAAGAAGCAAAATTTTACTCACGGTTGTAGGGGTCCAGATGGCCAATTTGGGTTGGTGGGGCTAAGCCTCCATCCCGGACGAGCCCCCAAATGTAATAGGCTAACTAAGAAATAAAAATCCGATCCAATTAATCAAGGGTAAAGGAGTTTTATTGCCAAGCCTGGCGACGCAGTCCCCTGGTAACCAGTCTAGAGACTGCACGCCTTACAACTAAGGGAGCTTGTTTTTATAGAGGAGCAACGCAGCTGATTGGTGGGTAGGCTGATAAGAACACGGGGAGTGAGCTGGTTGGTCATTTTAGGGTGGTAAAATTTCAAAATTTAGGGCGGCAAGTGAAGCGTCATTTCGGGGAAAAGGAAACTTTTCTAAGAAACAGAAACTCACTCCAGAAACAGAAACTTATCTTGTGACTAGAACAAGGACTTAAATCTAAAATGGTGGCGTATACAGAACAAGTTAAATCTAAGATGGCGGTGCATACAGAACAAGATGATGGTGTGGGTAGTTAGTGGATGATCTGAGTATTACACAAACCAGAATGGGTATCCTATTGAATCCTGCCATCCCAAGAGTAGTTGCCCCTACTCCCAGACTTGACACCCTCAGGCATACCAGATTTGCATAAAATCAGTCAAGACAAAACAGTGATATAGCCACTCTTCTCTGCCTCATCTCTGCTATTTTTCTGTCATTGTTGTTTACTTTTCTCCTTCATTCCACTGTCTGCCCCTTTCATTGAGGCCTTTCTGCCATTGTTCCTGGAATCCTGGTGATTTTCTTTTCTCTTTCTCAAATGTCCTTCAGTATTCTTTGCAGGGTTGGACTGGTGGTCACGAACTCCCCCAGTTCCTCTTTGTCATGGAAATATCTTGTCTCTCCATTAATTTTGAGAGACAGTTTTGCAGGGTACATCAGTCTGGGTTGGAGGTTATTTTCTTTCAGGGCTTGGAATATTATGCCGGCTTTCAATGGAGTTTTTAATTTCCTGATATTCTCTTTGGATCTGTTTCATGTATTTTAGATTTTGTTTATATTCTTCATCAAAGGTTTCTCTCCTTTCTCCGGGTTCCTCCATTCTTCCACTTGTGTCTTTTTGAGGAGTACCCAGCATTTCTTTTATTAATCTTCTTATATCTTGCTTCATCTGAGTTAGAATTTCAGATGTAAATTCGTCGATGAGGTCACAGAAGTATTTCTTTATTTCCAATGAGGCCGTGTCTGACACTGCATGTCCGCTGCCCTCAATCTTCTCTGTACTCACCCCTCCCTGGGTCAGCAGTTGAAGGCCTTTTGCTGTTTCTCTGTCTTGTCATGCTTCTGGTTTCCCTCAGACAGGTGAACAGTGGAGGTGTTTGGACCTTTATGTACTGCCTTAATTCCCTCTGCAGCCTACTGGATAGGGCAGTACTGCCCTACCCTGTCTGCTGTTGATTTGTGAGATGCACATAGGGGTAGTGTTGTGGGCTGGCCCTTCCCCTCTCAATCAGTGAGTGACTTCAGCACATTAGACTGTGTGCCCTGTTGATGTCATAGGTTTGAGACAGCCTCTTTCCTGGCTATTGGGTCCCAATCAGGGGGATGGCCCTGCCCAAAGCAGATCCCTCCAATCCACTTTGGGCCAGGAGTGGCTGACTGAAGCCGCCTCAGCTGTTGATTCAAGCCTGTCCTGCCCAAATCCAATATATCATCCTGCTGGTGCTCTCACTCTGGGGAATCCAATTCCCAGCACTCACCAAAGTCCGTGCAGCTCTGCTCGCGGTCTCCACTCCCTGTTGCAGTGCCTGCTCCCATTAAGAGTCTCAAGCTCAACAACCCCCTGCTCTCGGCAGGGCTGTGACCCCAGCTTAATCGTGAGTGGTAGGACTCCAAGACACACCCAGCACAGCTACCAGAGTGTGCCCAGCTCCAGCCCTCTGTCTACGCTTCTTCTTTTAAAATTTTTTTTCTTTTTCCTCAGTTTCTTCCTGGATCACAAGAATTCCTCTTCTTTCATCTGGTCCTCTCCATGGTGTCAGATTCCAGCCTTTGAGCAGTTTTTCTCAGAGGTTCTCTATCATGCTACATTTCAATCGGCCATCTTGGATCTCTACTGTTTTAATCATTTGCAATAAAGTATTAATTGTGTAAAGTATAAATTATATGAAGGTATTAACAATACTTTGTGTATAGACTGTGTAAAGTATAAATTATGTAGACTTCTAGAAAGTTGTAATTCCGTGTGTGTGTGTGTGTGTGTGTGTGTGTAGGGTACCAGAGCCTTCATACTGAGTTACAACCCTAGCTCTTTTTATCTGACATGGTCTGGCTGAGTCACTGAACTGTAAATTGCCCCAGGATGGGCTGAAATTTGTGCCCCTGCCTCAGCCTCCCGGAGTGCTCAGGGGATCACAGCATGTGCAATCACTCTCTGCCAACATGTGCATTTTTTTTTTTGCAAATTCCATTCTGTGAAAGTGCCTTGTCAAAAGACTTTGTAACATTGTACACATGTGAACCTAAAAACATTCAACATTCCTCCCCAAATGAAGACCTGTTCTTTTTGTATGTCTGTATGTTTTTGTGAAAGACAAAATTTCTCATAGTGAGTTCAAGGCCATCTCGGATTGCAAAGCAAGGCCTTCAGTTCCCTGTGTGACTGCAGAGTGGGTGGCGACCCACTGGGTTTTTATCTCCTCATAACACTTAAATTGGTGGTCATGTAATTTCAGATGAGCATACCTACAAACTGGCTGCCCAAGGAGAACCAGCCATAGTGGTATGTATTTCTATATTCTGGCTTTGGATCTCTTTTATTAAGAATGTGGTTGATCTGCTCCTGTTCTATCTATGTGACTTGCAAAAATATGCAAACTATTACTGCTTATTTAACTGTGTAACATGGTCTATGAAGTGCTCTACTGTGTTTTTGTTACTCAAATCTGCATTTAAGAATGTTCTAAGGGGCCAAGGATATAGCTCAGCAGTACAGCACTGGCCTGGCAAGCACAAGGTTGTGAGTTTGATCTTCGGTACTCTTTTCCCCTCAAAAAGGATATTTTAAGTGTCTTTAAAGCAATATTAAAATTACTTTTTCAGAATTATATTTTTGGGATTTTTTTTGTCTTTTAGACTTTAGATTTGACAGAGTTTGATATGTCAAGATTTCAGTATTTCTGATTATTTTATTCAGGACTGGGTCTTTCAGGATTATGGTCCAAATGCTTTACATATATCAACTTCTTTTGAGACAGGGTCACACTGTCTCACACAGGGTCACACACTGGGCATTGAACTCGGTGCCCAGCCAAGGCCTCCCCAGTGCTGAGATTACAGGCTTATGCCATCACACCTGGCTTCCATTAACTTTTTAAGGCCTTATATCAACTCTATAAAGACAAAATAGAGACTATTAATATTACCCTTTTCTAGATGAAAATACCAAGTCATTCTTAGCAGCTTGTACAAAGTCATATCCCCAGCAGCTGAGGAGCTGGATTTTAAGTCTAGGCATCTGGGCTTTCCCACACCCCATGATGCTCTCTTGTCACAGCAGGAGAGAGCCATCTCGAAAGGGATGGACCTGCTTTCTCCTGTAGCCTCCCTCCATTTGCCCTATAGAGTACTCTTGGTCCTGATGCCCACAGCAGGTGTCTCAGACATTGAGCAAAGCCGGGTAGCGCCAGGGCCTGGGGCTGGTACTGGAGACAGAGCTGCACTGAGCACAGAGCTGGCCTCCAGGGACCCATAATAACGCAGCACAGAGCTGAGTAATGCAAGAACGCAAGGGGCTGGGCTCCGAGGAAGAGAGCTGAAGGGAAACTTCTCCAGGGAAAGCAGAGGGTCACAAGGGCTGTGCGGCAGAAAAGGGGAAGCATTAGCTGGCCGGCAGGGGGCGCACACTTACCCGTTCTTTTGGACCTTGGTTGTAGTGCTGAACAGAGACCACGTCCCTGCCCTCGAGGCCTGGGCTTGCAGCCAGTGCTGGTGTTCCCTTTGGCCTTTCAGGCTGAGCTCAGGATACGAATTCTAAACCTGGAAAGACGGCTTGAGGCCAAAACATGAAGTTGCCTTCAATACCTGGCTAAGTTGTTGAGTTTTGCCCTTAGATAACAGAAGCCTGCCACAAAGATGGAGCAGAGACAACCTGAGAACAAAGGCCATCAGAAAGGGTGATCTGGCTGACAGGCACAGAACCATGACGCCTAACCCTTAAGATTTCCATGGGCCCTCCCAGAGCCAGGCTGCTTCTCCTTGCATGGAAACAAAAAAACCCAAGACTTTATTATTACAGTAAAATGGATTGGAAAGTGCAGAGGGCACCCACATCCCTCCCTACTGCAGCCATCACCACCGTCAGTACCAGGTGGGGGATGGTGACAAGGATGGACAGAAGGGAGGCATCAATCCCAGCCTGCCCACCAACAGCTTTCTATTCCTACGCAGCATCACCGCGTGGGCTGGCTTCCACTAGGGGGCAAGTTAGCACCACTTTGGCCGCTTCACAGACCACACTCCCCAGGCTTCATCCAGTCCTGCTGAGTCAGTCACAGCCTCCTGGGTGTGTAAATGGAATTGATTTGCACCTTTGACTGCAAACATCCAAAGTATGGCTGAGCTCAGATTGGTAGTTTCCAAAATTGAGGCATCATTTTCTCAACAAGCTACAGGGTGGCACTAGTTTTTGTCACCACTTGGTCCAAATGTTGGCATAATTGTTCCAGTGCAGCGTCCTACAGGGCTTGATAGGTACACAAGCTGTGTGTGTGTGTGCGCGCGCGCACGCGTGTGTGCGCATGCATGTGCATGCCAGAAAGAAGACAGAACTTTGCTCCAGAGGGGAGGGAATGAACAGCTGAGCATTCATTTAGCTAGGGATTTTCACCTGGACAGACAGTTGTTATCATTGGTACTGATTCAGCACCTTGGTATTGGGAGGACCCTCACAGAGCACCTAATCTCTTCCGACCCCCCATCCCCACCCCCCGCAGATGGACAAGCTGTAGGCTGACTGGCACACTTGACAGAGTACACAGCTTGCCCTGGCTGACAGGGAACAAAAGCCTGTTTGGTGCTCCCTGGAACTGGTCCTTTCTTTCAAACCCAACACACAACGCTCACAAACATCAGAGCAGCTCGGGTGCATGGAGAAGTGGGCTACTCCCAAGCACTCCTCTTGGAGGCACAGAAATGGAAGCCTGAGGCCAGAAGCCACTCTTTGGATCCTGGTCTCAAAGTGTCTAAATAGAATTTAAAATTGTTCTAAATAGAACCTGGGGATTATGTGTGCTCCGCCTGAGAACCACCCTCTGCCCATCTTGTCCCTGGCCGTTTGAGCCTATGTCCTTGGGGGTTTCTTCAGCATGGTGTATATGATGGGAGCTCTGGAAGAGAGATGTTAGGAAGCTGGACATGATTAATCTGGTTCTTGGCCCTCCAGAAGCGCACAGTCTGGTGGAGGAAAAGATACATGCAGAATTATCTAACAGAGAATAGTTTCTTCAGGGTGTTTCCAAATGGCACTAATAATATGGCTGCATATGGCCAATCAATATTCATGTGATGAGCAGATGGATGCTGCAGGCCCGGGCAGAGCTTGAACCAAAGAAAAATATCACTGTTACAATCCATCAAAATAGCAAGAATCACATGAGTGGAAAGGGTTGAAGCCAATCAAATAAAATGGATAAAGAGCACAGCATATGCTAGATAAAGACAGGTTATGTCAGGAAGCTTTCTGTCCACCATGGAGGCCAGCTCCTACTCATATCTGCTAAGAGGTCAGTGCCTGGCTTGGGAATACAGGATTGATGAGCAAAGGAGTCCCAAGATGTGATGCCTGACTTGGCCTTGCAGGTGGAAACCAATTCTATTCAGAGGGGCAGAGGTGCACAGGCCAGCAGTGAAGGGGTACAGGCTGACTGGAGCACAGGCCTGGGGACCTGGCAAAGAATGCAGACATTGAATGGACAAGGTGGCCTGAACCTGGAGTGTCACACTGAGGAGTCTGGAAAATGCCCTTTCAAGGAGAGGGGCAATATAGTTATATTGCTTCAAGGAGAATCCGGGTGAAATCATGCAGGATTGGCTTCAAGGAGGTACAGGAAATAGAGGCCAGAGCATTTGCCATTCGATAGGATGAGACTGGTAGCTCCTTTCCCATCATTAGAATCTGATGGAACAAGAGACCAAGAGACAAAGCAGAGACAAGAAGTGAATGAGGTCACCTCACACACTCCAGGGTAGCGAGTGCTACGAAGGGAGTCAAGTGGGGTGCCCAGGAAGGGCTTTGAAGCCTGTGTGGTCAGGAGTCTTCCTGAGGAGAATAATTTAACTCATGGCCATAGGCATGAGAGCTGGGGCAGAGCTTCCACCTGGTAGGAATGAGCCATGCTGTCAGAGCAGGAAGCAACCAGCGCCTGTGCACTGTGACAGTGACAGGAAGAAACGTGAAAGGGAGCAGGGAAAGGGAATTGTGGTTAAACAAGCACACACCATAGCCCTGGGGAAAGAAGCAATGCAACAGGAGAATCCCCACCGGCCCAAGACGCCCAAAATGAAGCCAGAGTACAATCCCCTCTGGCAAGATATGGTGTTTTTTTCCCTTTAAACATTTTTTTAAACAAGACTATTACCAACTGTTGTCAATTTACTGACCTATGGAACTGCTGTAGTGTGAATGTTTGCCCCCTTCCCCAAAGCCATATGTTGAAATCCTCACCCCAGTGTGGGTCGGGTTTGGGGTGGGGGTATGATCCAGGACATGAGGGTGGGCCAACAGGAATGGGATTAGAGCCCTTGGAACAGGTTCTAGAGAGCCAGCTGGCCTCTTCTACTGCACAAGGATTACAAAGCAGGTGCTGCGAGAGAAACAGATCTCCCTCACCTTCTGAGGGTGCCTTGATCTGACTACCTAGGTTCTAGAACCGGGAGAAATAAATTCCTGTTGTTTCTACTTTACCACTTTAGGGATAAAAGTTGATGTCAAAAGGTAGTGACATTATGGGAGTTTAGGGAAAAAATGCACCTTAGAGATTTGAAGGAGACAGAAAAGAATACTGCAGAAGAGCAGGGTCAGCTCTGGGACTCCAAAGGGGTATCTACCTAGAGTGGTACCAGAAAAACTATTGCCGAGGTCAAGGTCACAGACTAGGCAGTCAGGATGCCTGTGTTTGGATCCCGTCCTGCCACTTCCTACACAAAGTAGCAAAGATTTGGGGCAGAGGCCTTTCCAGTGTTTAATACAGGATGAACAGCACTGTCAGGTCCAAGTCCTGTTTTTGCCTTCCTTAGAAGCAACACAATAGCCTGTTTCATGGGTCCTGATGGAAGACACAAACCTGGCCCAGAGACAAAGAGCTTTATTCCTCATAGCACAGCAAGTGGACACGAAGGGCAGCACAGGGGACGGTTCCGAGTGTCTCAAGTCTCCAGAGCCTGGATATATGCTGTGCATACAGGGAATGCACCTCTTTTATAGCAGGTGGGGTTCTGGAGAAAAAGTGGCAGGGAGCCAATTTAGGAGAGGGACAAAGGTATGTTCTGTATGACAGTAAAGGAATCCTTATTACCTTAGGCTTCTGTGTGACAGGTGAAGGGGCCTTGATAATACGCATCACCAAGCAGGTAGACTGAGAAATGATCCGTTAGCTGTCACCACTAGGAGCTGCTTCTATGCGCTGGAGGCAGAAGCCAGGATTTGGCAGGGCAAGGACAGGTAATTGGAGTCAGTATGCAGATACTTATCCCAGAAATTTGCCATGAAGTAGAAAACCTGGGATCTTGCAAGAAAAAAATTTTTACAGAAAGTTTAAGATTTAAGCCCCAGAGGACTGCAGAAAGGAAAAGCATAATTATTGAAGGGAAGCCAAGTACTGTGATGAGAAAGGGGGCAGGTGGGAGGCAGAGCAAAAGGCTGGGGCTCAACTGTGAGGCAAAGACCTCTCCCATTCAGACAGAAGAAAAGGAAAAAGGGGTGAAATCAGCAGCATAACTGATTAGCCATCATGCATTCAGAGATCTTGTCTGATGTCATGTTTCTTCATGACGCAGGACGCCTGATTTCATACGGTTAAGCGAACGGAACTGGGAAATGCATGCAAACGACATAACTTTCAGATATTAGGGAATTACTGGCTCAGAGACTAATGAAGCAAGAGATGACTGAAAGAGCACAGGTGAGAATGGGCTAGCAGGGTGCAGTTCTTACAGGAAGTAGAAAGCATTAAGTCTAGTCACACCAGGTCTGGGAAGGAGGTGAAGGGACAGCACAGGCTCCTTGGTAGGTCCAGCTGGCAATAGACCCTGGTCTGAGGTATGGTGGGGCAGTAGCCAGAGTCCAGGGAAGGATGGAGAGGTTAAACTGCAAGGAGACCCCGGGGAGCTCTGCAGGAGGAGCCAGGGGGTGCTCTGTACAGAGCTCTGGCTGCTACTGCACAGCCTGTAACTCAGTGTCCTCCTTGGTCAGTGCTATAGGTTTCCTCCCTGTACCCCCATTTTAAGAAATCAAATACAAGACACACTTTTGAGCCTCAGGTGGAGGTGTCAGGGAATAAAGATCAATACACACAGGCCAAAGAATGGTGTTTCTCTCTTTTATTTAAAAACAGTGCTTCATTACCATTGGCAAAGGCTGAGGCAGTGCTCCTCCTTTGCTTAGAGTTTATAAAAGCCAGCAACATGATCAATAATTTATACACATGGAGAGTAATACAAAAAAATAAGGAATAAAAGCTAAAGATCTAACTACTCCGACCTTCACAATTCCAGCTACTTGATAATAATAGGAGTAACCCAATGAATACTGTATGGTCTGAAAGCTACTATACAATATGATTCTTAATGAGAAGGGAAAGGAATTAGAGACTGTCACAAAGCCCTGGGATGTTTCTCTGGAGTTAGCAGAGAAACAGGACCCTGGGCAAGCAGCTGGGGTGTCCTAGGAAGTGATTCTGGGGAGGACAGGATGGGGAGGGGAGAAGGCTAGGTGGTCAATTGTACAAGCATCCCATGGGATGCCCCGTCCCCGAAGGTACCTGTGCTGCCATGGCAGCAGGAGAGGCCAGAGAAACTGCATGTTGCATGTTGGGTTGGCCCAGTCCCTGCCATGGGGGTGGAGAGGAGAGGAGAGGTTCTGTGGCATTTTGAGCCTTGCAAAGATTGGGACTGAAAAGTTCAGAGTCACAGGTCGGTCAGCCTGTCAAGGACAAGTGAACTCCGCTTGCTCTCTTCTCACTTTGCAGCCCTAGCTTACATATGTCAACCCCAGCGTGGCTCCAGCTATTCACAAGCAGATTAACACAAGAAAAAAATTAAAACAAAACAAAAACCTCGTGTGTGGGGGGGAATCAATTATCACTCTCTCTCTCTCTCTCTCTCTCTATATATATATATATATCAGCCAAAATGAACTGCCAAAACAAGCACACACACACACTCACAAATACTGTGAATGTTAAATACCAAAAAAAGAAAAAAAAAAAAAGAAAAAAAGAAGACTAAGCTGGGAGTCTTGGTGGGGTATAGACATTGCTTAAAGCACTTATCAGTCTCCAGAATAACCAAACCAAAAAACATTTTTTTGAAAAATCTCAGAAACCCTTGTGTCCACCCCTGCAATCTGTTGTTGGTAACAGGAGCAGAGAGTGGGAGAGAAAAGAGAATTTCCGTCTCCTTTTTCTTGCCAAAGTGAATGGAGCCCTTACATCACTGGCATGTATGTGATTACCAGACAAAGAGGACCAAGTCCCAGTGCTGATGGAGCTCCTTAAAGGCAAGGTTTTGAGTTTTAGCTGATGAGCAGTTCTTTCAGTTACCAATCCCTGCCAACCAGCACTACCATGGCTGAATGAGCTACCGTTTTCCTGAGTAAACTGTAACTGGCTACAGTTTCGGTAACGTGGACAAGAACTTGGCTACTACAGCCAACTGCAATACTTCAGGAACCCCTCCATTCCTTGGTGCTGCATTCCTGGTGTCTCACTGAGGAATGTGACAGCTTGCTGTGGTCTGGCCTGTGAGCCTTGTTTTCAAAGACAGGTGCCAGGGACTCTACCATACTCAGTAACCCAGAGGACACATGCTGGCTTAGGACACCCAGAGCCTGCTTGGAAAGGGCCCTGTTTCACACTCTAGCTCATGCATGGCTATTGCCTGGCTGATCAGTAAAGCAAGGATGAAGTATGTAGGAAAAGGAAAGGGAGGTAAGAGGCTTTTGGACAGTAACATTTCAAAAAAAAAAATAGTGTTTTATGCAACAGAATCAAGTGTCACTGGTGTATACTACAAATGTCAGACATTTTCAAGAGCATGACAAAATAAAACACACAAGCTTACATTTGATGCTCACCTTGCCCACTATTTTTTCCTATCTTAAAACAGTGCAAACAGGTAACTTATGCTTTTAAAACACCACAACCCCTTCCCCACCCCACCCCCAAATCCCTTTCCTCCTAATATCTGTGGGGGAAAAAATCCACAATTCTGCAAACGTTACTGTGCTAGAGGGTTGCAAGCAGCAGAGAACAGGCTGTACTGGGCTGCAGGGGATGGTTCACGGGACAATTTCCCCTCTTCTTCCTTAAATGTCTTAAGTGCTTTCCAGACTGGCCCTTGGTCAGCCTTATTCTCCTGCCAAAGGGAAAGAGCTTATCATATCCTTAGGGCTGCTTCCATCCCTGCCTGACAGTCCCTCATATCTGGAAGCTACATGGGCAGGGATAAATAAGATAGTGGTGACAGCCAGCTTATCTGTTACATCTCTAGCAAAGGATAACCTAAACTAGGAGCTATTTGGCCCCTGAGGAGTCCACATGTGAGGAAAAGCTGTTATTGTTGATTTCTATTGACTAAATCGCCATGAGCTCTCCTTAAACTAAAAACTGAGCCTCAGTCCACTTCTTTTTTAAAGAAAGAAAATATATTGGCTCAATTCAGACTGAGGCTGCTGGAGGACGATGGTGATAGGTTTTGTTAAACCTGAGAGCCTTAAAAATGGTGAATCACAATGGTGGATGTGAATTCATGGGAGTTAAATTAAGTAAAACATGGAATTCTGGAGAAGACCTAAGGGAAGCTCTCTGGGCTAAAAGAGGAGCATTCAGATAAAGGTTTTCATTAGAGGTCTCCTTAAAGGAACCCAACTTCTAAGAGTAAGGTGCTCAGCAGAGAAAGTCCAGGTCATGAACTACAGTAAAACTGAACAAACTCATTCATGTACTGTGATTCAGTATCACTAAGTGTTTTGGAAATATCAACCAGCATCCTTGAATGAACTCACAAAATACCAAACTCCTTGGACTCTGTTTCTAAACCCAGTAAGAACCAGAGTCGACTAGCATTGCTGCGGAGGAACCTGCCTCTCATGACATTGACCATAAGGAATCTCAAAATTCAAAGTTAAAGGGGAGGGTTGATATCACGGACTCTAGATGCTCAGGAGAATCCCAATTCTCAGCACTGACCCTGAAAACCAAATACCTTTTTATAAAAAGCAGAACTCCATTTAATCTTTCCTAGAAAAGGGAGCTGAAGGAAGTGACATTAAAAAGCATTCTGGGAGATGCAGCTGAACGTAAGGCAAGGGAAGTTTGCCTTGGAGGCCTCAGCCAGAACCCGCTGAACTGAAGAGCACAAAAGGTATCTCAAGCTCAGCATCTGCCTGCTTGGGAAGGGCTGTGGGAATCTGCCTTCTCTACCTTGCCCATCATCCTGATTTCTGTCTAGGAAAAAAGAAGAAAAACATTCTTAAAATCATTCCCTTGTTCTCCTCCCCTGCTATGGATACAAGCATTTAAGATTTGGCCTAGTTTTCACTGGGTTGAGTGGCTTGCCATTTTGTGAGAAAGGCCTTTATCGTACATGACCAAAATTTCTCTGTTTCTTTAGTTAGTAAAAGTTCTTCCTCAATACAAAAGTAAAAGAAACAAAATTCTCCCTACCTCCTTTCCCTAGAACTGTGAGAGCTCCACACCCTATCCCTCCTCTCCTACCTAACATATTTATATACACACAACAAAAATTGCCTTAACAACAACAAATCAAACTTTGGCTTGGGGGAAGGGACTCCATAAACAGCCAAAGGGCTGGCAGGTTGTCCCCGTTCTGTGTATTCCCCCCAGGATCAATGATTGCATCGAGGCCTCCAGCTTCCTTGACATTTCATTTTACTTCATGTACATCCTCTCCCCTGGGTATCAGGACAGAAGATCTGAAGGGGAGAGGATATGTGTCACACAGCACAGGCCAGTGCTCTCCCAGATACATCACTCTGTTTACAAAGAATGCTTGATGCTGTCGTACATACATCAGTCATTTTAATTCAGGGACACGAATGTTTTCAGTCAGGAACACATGTGCAGGCTGCAGTGAAAAAACAAACCCAAACCAAACCCACAACAAAGCAGAAGCTCCATGTCTCTGAATTACTCTGTTTAGCAGCTATCCTTTGGGTAAAAGGTCACTCCAGTACCAATGTAAACCAACCAGGGAGCCAAGCAGATCAATAGACTTGTCTATTTCCTAATTCTTTCTTTTTGAAAATGCTGTAGGATGCTTGTTTTGATCAGTTACAAGAGTTGGAAGAGAATTACATTCTTCCTGATCTTGGTAACATAAAACCAAAGCAGGACAGCAAGAGCAGTGACTCACTGCTGTGGCCCTGCAGGAAGATCCTGGCCACATCAAATCCTCCTCCCATTGTGGGCTCTGGAGCTTGTGTCCTATAGTGTTGACACACACCAGGTAGTCCAGGTGCTCAGCTGGGTGTATCTGGAGGGTAATGAGAAGCTGGGTGCAATGGCCATGAGGGCTGGAGACTGGGTAGAGACGAAACTCGTGGAGGCTCTGGAAGATGAAAATTCCTATGGCTTTGGAGCAAGTACAAAGTGCCCCTGATTGCCCTCACATGTCCTCATCACCAAAACTTCCAGGGACAGCTGATCCCTGGGCTTGGTGCCTTATCTTTCCCCAAGAGATTCTTTATTAGATTTTTAATAGTTTGTTTTACTTCTTGATGCTAGATAAGGAATATCGGGCCTTCCAGTATTCCTTTTTCTCTTCTGTAGCCCCTCTAATGGCTCTGAACACTTTGTACTTTTAATCCTCAAGCTGTCCCCATATACTTAGGGGAGATCTGGCCACTGGCTATTCATTCTTCTGTCCCTGGGTCCTAAATTCCTGAATCTTGAGGACATGGGAGCAGCACATTAATAAAGAATACATGAGCTAAGCTGTGGTTCAATTGAAGGGGATCAGAAGCCCAGCAGGAACGCTAGGTTACAGGGAAGAAAAGAATTAAGTGTTTTCATACTCCAGAATTCATTCTGAGATTGATTTCCTAATGAGGTGTTTATTACTCAGCCTGAGGGCATGTTTGGAAATATCAATACTATAATTCCAAAAATGATGCCAATTGTTTCAGGCTGTGTATATTAGGATGATTGTAGAAAGTATGGAGAAGACATGAGGGAAGAGGAGAGGAAAGTGTTTTTTTAATTCTCCTGCTTAGCAAACACAAATTCCTATCTATTGGCTTGTGGATTCCAGCCACAGCCAATCAGAACCACCTGCCACAGACCAGAAATTCAGAAGACTACAGAATACGCTGTCGCAGAAAGAGCTCGTCAACTTCTGCTTGCCCCTCAGCACCAGATACACTTTGGTAATTCTGTCTGCCGATTTCTGATCAGACGCATTTATCAGCTACTAATGTCTCTCCTTCTTCATTAACTGCCTCTTCCATGATTGATAGAATAAGCTAAGCACGGACATACAGACATGGAAATGCATTATCTTATTTTTTTAACCACAATTAAAAAAAAAAAGAAAAAAGGAAAAATGCACAATCTTTGGAACAAAAGAATTAAAGGCAGAAAATTTAAAGGAAAAATACATATTCAAAGAACATAGTGAGGTATAAAAAAGTATTCTCTCTTTTTTTGTGGGTTTTTTTTTTTTTTTTGTCTGTTTTTCCTCTTCATCTTGCTATAGAGTTCCTCTACTAGTAAATATTGCAATAGCCAGGCCTCATGACTGGGGGCTGTCCCATTTGCAGGGGTCTCACGTCACTTCAGTAGGGGGCAAATCGGCTGTAGCCACCTCGGTATAAACTTGCCTGCAGAATTAAAAACATAAAAATAATTAAAAGGTTGATGAGTGAAGCACTGAAAATGAAGAAGCAAGTTCTGAGCAGGAATTTGGGAAGTTTCCTTTGACACATCACAACTGATCAGAGGCTGCCTGATGTACCCAAGTTAGTAAACCTGCTTCTGCTTCTGCGGCTCAGACCAGACCAGAGCCATGCACACTGCTGAGGCGGAGGAGGTCTCCGGGGCAATGTGATGATTTACATGGGAGGGAAACTGAAGACAGTTTAAATTATTCTGCAATTAGTATGGTTTTCTCAAGCATGAGTCTTTGTTCACCTTGATACATCATTATAATCCTGATTGAGAACAGGCTGCTGATTTCTCCTTCTTACACATGACCTATCAAAGGCAAGGGTTACTTCCCATCCTGCATTTGAGATGATGCTGCAGTTAAGCCCTTGCAAACCTTTCAACTAATAACACTGCCTCTATAAAGTAGAGATGAACCTTCGTATCTTTCCTAGGACTTCCCACAGGTACCCAAACCTATAGACACTCTAGTTCTTGATATTAAATGACTTATTTAGTATTTGCACATAAGCAATGCATATCCTCTCCTACAGTTTAAATCATCTTTAGGTTACTTGTAATACTCAATACATTGTAAATGCTATGTAAATCACTGATATACTGTAGTTTAGAAAATAATGAAAAGCAGGATAAATCTGTGCATATTCTTATAGACACAACCCCCCAGCCCAGTATGTCAGATGACTATAGATGTGGAACCCATGCATAAAAATGACTGATTCTGTATCAGTTTGGCTGTTTCTTTTGTTAGGTGGCTTTATCTGATAGCTTACCATTTTGAATGAGAAGTTCCCCAGGAATGTATCTTTCTTTTAGAATAGGAGTTTTATAATTTGATACTGAGTAAGACATCAGGAACCACCATCACTATTTTTATATTGTTGCCTTGACGTCAGTTTAAATATATAGTCCTTAAGGATCCTACCACTTCCTCAAACCTGCATCAGCAGTAATTCACAAATAGAAATGACACTTTCACAATCCTTTATATTTTGACTTTTATATTTCATTCTGTTCCCCATTTGAATAACTGTGCCCATGTTCACAGGCAGTGGCTGAACTGGAATGTCATTCTGTTGTCATCAGTGAATCCTGGTCAGTGGCATGATGGGATTTGTTACAAGCCAACATGAATAGGTAGTGAGGGTTCTGGTCATAGTGGACTACTTCAGACAAGCTCATTTCCATACAAACACTATAATTTGTCGCAACTGTTGTTGATAAAATATCATAAAATATTCATTTGGCACTCCTATTACTATCTATCAGGTTTAGGAAAAGCACAGGATTCTTTTGCTATCTGCAATTTAAGACTTATAAACATAAGGTTTTTGGAAAGTTTTCAGTGAAAACCGAGTGTGGCGGCAGTTGCAGTAGCAGGCTGTGCACATCTGTAGGCTGCATATCCACCCTACAGGAGAGAAGAGACTGATTTTACATTCCCAGATAGGCATCTGCCAATACCAATCAATTACCCACGCCACTGGTACACACTCCACATCAGAACTGATGTAAAACACCAATGTGTTCCCTTACTCCTCTCCTAATGATGTCATTACTCAGGGCAGACTGCCACTATCCATCCCTTTCTGTTGCCCCTATAGGCTATTTGGCCAATATTGCAGCATGCAATAAAGATGGGTGTCTATCTTCCAGGAGACCTACCTGGTTTAACATGCTGTCAATGCACAAAGTGCTGAATTTACCTCTTCCCTAGATCTTTTAAAGTCTGTAGGTACAGATTAGAAGGAGTAAAAAGATTTAAGCAAAAAGATACGTGTCTACTTACCACAGCGCCAACTCCATAGCTAGCGGCAGGGGCAAGGGCATGGTAGGGGTCAGCTGTGTACACCCTGCCATAACTGGAAAAAAAAGCGTACAATCAGAGAGATAAAGGCAAGACTGCAATCTAAGCCAATTAAAGGGTTAACTGTGCTAATGCCTTACTTGTAACTAGGTCTTGGACTTTTATCGGGAAAACTGGCAGAATGGTAAAAACCTTTCCCTTTCTACTCTTGAACATAATAACTAAAAATTTCTAGAGTACTTCTGTGAAATGGAAGAGAAGGGAGTTGGAAGTGAGGAAGAGGGAGATGTCACTCAAAGACCAAGAAGAGGCAAAACCAAGACAGTGGGAGTAGGGAGGGCCCAGTACCTGTGCTTTGGCACAACAATAAGAGCAGGCTGGCAGGAAGCACATGGCCTGAGTGCTGCCTTGGAAAAGGAGGGGGAGGAAAAAGGGGTGGCACTGCGGATGGCATGTGCTCACTCTGCACTGTACCTACCCGTCGCTGTAAGCGGCTGCAGCGGCTGCAGCAGCTGTGGCTGCAGTTGCAGTAGCAGGCTGTGCATATCTGTAGGCTGCATATCCACCCTATAGGAGAGAAGAGACTGACTTTACAGATACCTTCCCCCGGGACAGACACACGCACCCACCCACACGCAGACACACACATGTAGACACAGAGACAGACACAAACACAGACACATGGGAAGAAAATGTTTCAAACTGCATCAGTCTACATGTTACTCTTCTGACAGGAAATTAGGCTCCACTCAAACACAGGAATCTACTTTCTAATTTGTGACAGTAGCAAAAATAAGCTACACTGATGGTAGCTGTTAATTTTATGAGATACAAGACAAGATTTTGGATCTTACTTCAGTCTTTGTTGGAACTTCCAACAGGGCAAACCCTCATAGAATGGGAGAACTCTAACAAGAAATGTAAACAGTTACAGTAAGTTACATTTACATGTGCTAACTTCACATGTTCTGAGTGTACCTGGATTGACTCGTGATAAAGACACTACAGCTTATTGCAGCCAGGTCTGATAGGGCCCTGTTCCACTGGTCCAGTGTTTGCTAAGAGAGGTGTTTGCTAAGACCAGGTGGTGCTTAAAAGGAAAGGACAAAGTAGATCAGGGGCCAACAAACTTGGGCCCTGGGAGCTAATGCAACTTGCCAACTGTTTTTCAGAATAGTTGTGACAGAGACAATGTGGTTTAAAAAGCTAAAAATATTCACCACTTAGCCCTTCACAGAAAAAGTCTGCCCACTCTAGTTTCTGTTTCAGACTTTGGCAAACCAGATTACAAATGGCTGAGGAGTCTTAGGCTGGATTCAAACAGATCTGGAATAATTTCACCTCTGTTAGATGAATCAAATACTTAAAAATGAACCATATGTCCTCTTTTAGAAAGTACTTCAAAGACAATCACCACAACAAATGTCCTGAGACAAGCTACTGTACAGAATGACAAGTCCATACATCTACAGAGACAGAGGCTATGTTGCCCAGGTGAGGCTAAAATTTGCAATCGTTCAGCCTCAGCCTCCAGGGTATGTGCTACCAAGTCTGGCAAGCCCTAATTTTTCTTTATACTTCTAGAATTCACCTATTTTACCTAAACCTAATTCAGATGCAAATTCTTATTACTGTCCTTTACTATGAAAGATACCATAACTGGTTGAATGGTCCATCTGGATATCATAGTGAACAAAAGTAGAACCATTTCATTTCTGTAGATTAAGCATGTTCATTTCTCATGAACATTTGAAACTTTCTATTATCTTTTCTTTTTAAAAAACTTTTTTTGGGGGGCAGTACTGGGGCTAGAATCCTGGGCCTTGTACATGCTAGGGAGTGCTCTAGCATTGAGCTATATTCCCAAGCTCTTTATTTTGTATATATTTCAAAAATTTGGTTTTTGCTAAATCTACCAAAGAAATGTCAAATTTATTTCTATGTCATTGCTTATTTCTATTATCTTTTCTATAGTACTGAAAACAAGTATTTTTTAATGGGACTCCTATTCTTCTTTGGAGCAGCTTCTGCCTTGCTTCTTTGATTTCTGTTAAATCTTATTTTGGAAATGTCCATAATTTTGTAAGCTTCTAAATGTTTTTGCTTCATTCTCATGTAATTTATGCTTCTCTAAATGAAGAAACTACTAAGTGAGGGAAAATACACTCTTGTTAATGCTATGCTGTATGTTAAAAAATTTCTTTGACCTGCTTCCAGCAGTTATGTTACTCTTTTTTTCATTTACCAACTGACTTGGAAAAGGAAACATTTCCTTTCACTGACAAAATTTTCTATACTTATTGGTAAAAATCAGGAGATTATAATTAGTATTACTAAACACAGGCAATAAATAGTGGTGGGTAGGGATAAGCAGGAAACACCCTACAGGGCTGTTTGCAACTAAAAGTTTCTTAGAATTTTAGCTAGGTCTTTAGGAATGGCAGGCCAGACTGACTTGGGGAAAGTTGTATTACCATATGGTGGTTGCAACATACAATTCACTGCAGTACAGTGGTACTTTGGTTCACGAACGTATGTGTTTGCCAACAGTTTGGTTCTCAAACAGAGCATTTAGCAAAATTCTGTTTCTGTTTGCAAATTCTGTATCAGGTAACAAACAGGACTGAGGCCATCTTTTCCAAAACTGCAGAACAAATGAAGCTTGTGAGCCAAGGCAGCACTTATTTTTTACCTTATTTTTTTAACCTTCTAACCATGACATGAGGCCAGGCGTGGTGGTGCACACACCTGTAATCCAAACACTTAGGAGGCTGAGGCAGGAGGATTGCTGTGAATGTGTGGCCACCCTGGCTACAAAGTGAGTTCAAGGCCCACCTGAACTGCATAGTAAAACTGTCTCAAAAAGACCAATAAATAAATAAATAAGACATAAAGCAGTAACAGCAATTTTTAAATAAAGTAAAAATTAATTTTTATAGTTGACTCTCAAGGTTGCCCAGGCTGGTCTTAAATTTGTGAGTACAACTGATCCTCCCACCTCAGGCTCCTAAGTGGCTGAGATCACAGCTGTGCCACATGCCAGCAAAAGCTGAAGATATTATAATTAAGAGATGGATTTTAAGAATTAAAGCCTTAAAAAAAAAAAAAGAATTATAGCCCATGTTAAGCCTACAGCAGGGCTATCCTTAGTAAAAGTTCTTTGTAAATAAGGAAAATTCAAACACCCAAATAACTTTCAAAAATTTTAAATCAAAGGTAATAAAGGCAGTTAAAGAGTGATTCACATTTACCTAGGTAAAACCAGGGGATCTCCCTAGGGCAGAGGTATAGATTTTCATTAAAGGACTCTTAGGCTTAAGAGTCTTCACTTGATGGCTGGGCATAGTGGTACACACCTGTAACTTCAGCTACTCAAGAAGCTAAGGCAAGAGGACTGCAAATTTGAGGCCACCCAGGTAGGCAACTTAAGGAGATCCTGTCTCAAAATGGGGACTATATGCAGGAGGGCAATTTAGCAGCACTAATTTCAAATTTCAATCCTGATACAGGAGGAGGCGAGGAGGGCAAGAGTCCTTACCCAACCCCCACAGAGCCTGAGTAGAGACATTCTTTGTGAAGATTCATTCAAATCATGGCTTTGAGCTGAATTCTATGAGTCCTGGGAAAAAGAGATTCTAAGTGAGGTTCCTGATAGGACTCCTACTGCTCATTTTCTTTGGCCTGCAAGAGGCCAGAAGGCCCTCAGTACTAAATTTAGAATTAATGTCACTGTCAATCCAAACCATTCAAAATGGATCAGAATGTGGGAAAGAATATCCCTTCTGATGCAGAAAGAATGGACAGATTGCTGCAGTCGTTTATAAGTAAATTTTTATTATAGTGTCCAAACTTGAGGTTCTTTGTGATTCAAATTCAGGAACCAGGACATGAATGCAAACATTTTACTGATAACTAAAGGCTCTGGAAGAGTATCAGCATAAGAAAAACTACATTAATAGTGTATTTTAACATGTCTACTCTCCTAATGATTTTATGATAAGGATATTATAGAGAATTCCTTTAAAGGACAGCTATATTTAGAATGGTTGGTACTATTCTGTTTAACTAATCTGGTAATACACAAATGACTACTCTCGAAATATGAAAAATTAAACAGTATATAATGGATTTATTTTTTAGATCTATATCCTTCCTCCAAAGTATTTCTGGCTCCTGCTTAAACTGGTTATTCAACAAAATATATCCAAAATGTAAGATAAAATCTGAACTAATTTATTTTATTTATTTTTTGAGTCAGGGTCTCACTATGCAGTTCAGGCTGGCCTTGAACTTCCAATGATCCTCCTGTCTCAGCCTCCCGAGTGCTGCGATTACAGGCATGATCTTACTTGCCACCACGCTCAGCACTTGGACCAATTTATTTGTATTCTGCAATTCAGAGTGCATCGAGATTCTAGGCTGAAAAACTGTTTTCTCAACTTTCACTCCTACCAGCAACTCTGAAGGCTTTTATAGAACATGAGAACAAAGTGCAGTTTGAAACACCAAAGTTTACATTATTGTTTCTTAATTTTTCAAAAAAGAACAAAGTGGGAAGGGACTAGGAGAGAGAGGGTTCAGGCGTGGGGAGGGAATATGGCGCCACATTTATTAATCACATTAAAAACTAAGCATGCCAACATCTGGAGCTAAAACAACCAGCAAAATCACCACGTTCAGACTCATATTGGCTAACTCTATCTATCCCAGCATTCTCTTGGGACAGCGGTTTGCCCTAGGCTCTACCACAAGCTTGGTGAAGTACACAGCCTCAATTACTAGAGCGTGCAGCCACAACGACCTGGTATTACGGAAACAGTCAGTCACCACTTGAGTTAACATTCCATACCCTAACAACTGGCCCCACCCCAGCCCAAAGGAGGAGTAAATCTTGCCCACCCAAGCCCTGGCCCACACCACGATGTTAATAATTATAACAAGCAGTAACCCATCTGTTATATCAGAGAAGGGAACAGAGACTCCACTGAGAGATTTAGAGTGAGATGTTAACATTTCTTCAGCTGACTGCACAAACAAACAAACAAAAAAAAAAAGGAGGAGAAATAATTCATTTGGAGATATGAAGTCATGAATAGCTGATGTGTATTGCTTTTAACCATGCACTGATGCAAAACTGAAGCAACCATTAATAAAAATTAAAAGGACATATGTATTTACACACAATCAGACCTGTTTGATCTGAAGCAGTTTGCAGATTCTATCTGTGTGTGATTTGAAATAAAACAAAAAATGGGGATTAGCATGGCCACAGCACACCCTAATGTAGGAGGGCACACAGACAGCTTTTTGGAACTCTGAGAGCTGCAGAAATTTGGCATGGCTAAGCCTGATTCAAATATACTCATGCCCACTGAAAAATAATTACTTTCTTTCTCCTTGGCAATTCACTCTGAATGATTCCTAGCATTCCCAATCGCAGTAGCCTAATGCTACATCACTCCCCTCTTCCAGATGCCTGACCCTGGTATCAATTCAACCCTGACCCACAGAACTCACATGTGTGGTCACCTTCTGCCAACAACCATATATTCTGATTCACAGTGTTCTACTCACATATTTCCTGTACTTAGAATTTTATTTTTTACATACTTGTACTGCCTTCAACTTTTCAAAGGGAAATGCTACTTGCCTTTAAGGCACTTTTTGTAATGACTTCTGAAGCTGTTACATCAAGTCTCAGTTTCCCAAGGCTCAATGTAGTTTTGGGATTTTCTACTGTGCTCTGAATCCATTTTATCATCAAATTAACTTGATGATGTCTCCATACTGGCTGTATTCTTTTGCACAGTTCTGTAACTGTGTTTTAAATTAGAACATAATGGAAGAGTTGTTAAATATCATTCCTCTATCTGTGACATTAATCTGCATACAGTTTAATCTTAAACTGGTTTTATTAATCTCACATTGGCAGACTTTTGCCATCTTTATTTTTAACATTATCTTTAACATTACTATCCCCCCCCTTTTAGGTTTACATTAAAACAGGACTTTGGTAAGCATGTGATGTCAAGACAACTTCTTTCTACCTGAAAGACAATGACATCATGTGACACTGAGGAGGAAGGAGGGTGTGTGCTTCAAGACCAGCAGACAGAATGAAAGTTTGTTACCTCCATGTAGTATACTAGATCAACACAGCAAGATGAGTTTGTGTGTGTGTGTGTGTGTGTGTGTGTCTCTGTGTGCGTGCAAGCATGCGTGGGGGTGGGGATTGGGGGCAGGACGGACGGATGCTTATAAACACTGCAGCAGAGCAGAGGTCACTTCCAGTTCATGACAATGCATGCTGGACCCCTGAGAGTTGCTTTATTGGCCTCTAGATGATTCTGTCTCCTTTTTCCTTGCTGCTTCCCCACCCCAGCTGAAAAATCACTGCTTTTCCTAAAGCAGTGGTTTTCATGTGGCACTATGGTACCTATGGAGTAAACGTGAATAACACAGACTCAAATTCAAAAAAACATATAATGGTAATACAGTTACTATTTTTGACAGAGATCTATATACTCTGAAAAGTAACATTTATATTTTACTTTATTATCTAAAACTGGGGTCAAGGGAAGAAATTATAATGATCAACTTGATATCCTCAACTTATTACTTCTATTACATGACAAAGGGTCTTTAATGAATCAAATGTTTCAAACACTTTACTATTCCACGTCTTCAAATTAGTTAATTGTAAAATCTCACTGGGTAGCCTCAAAAATAAAATAACAATTATTAAAAGCCATTGAATGTTATCTTCCTTCTAGAACCCAGCTATCAGCAAACCTCTTAACAAGTTTTTTTATTAGCCAAATGAACTCACTGATATTTCTATGTTAAAGAAGGCAAGAGAAATTGGTATCTCAGTTTCTAAGTTCAAAGCAACTTCACACCTAAGTAGTAGCATAGTCCAGTCACTACTAGGATTTCACTACAGGGCCTAACGTGGGACTCAATTAAATCATATTTGGGTAGAGTTCTATTTCTTCCCTTTTTACTTTTTAGTCATAAGAAAATGTACCCACCACTAAGATGTCCAATATAAAATACCAAGGGCAAATGTGGTTGGCAAATTAAAAGAGGCAGCAGTGAGGGGACAGTGTGTGTAACACACCTGGTGCAGATATGTGGCAGTGGGACATGAGCATGTGATTTTGGAGGAAATGCCATTATGCCTAGAATGTGACTGTATGCACTGCTGAGGTAGCAGGGCTTAGATCACACGCTCACAAGTCTTGATTGTCCAAAAAAGCCTCTGTTCCCATCTCTAACGTGGAGCTGGAATGGTTAGTATAATTCAATTTTTTCACTGCAATCCACAATCTGATTGATTGGCAGGTCACACTGGCACTCCTACCTGAGGTATTTTAGCGCTAATGATTGGTTCCTGTAAGACTATTCTATAACAGAACACAGGAAGAGCAGTTCAAAAAACACAGCTGTGGAAGGAAAACAATCATACAAAAAGCCCGCAACAGGGCCCACACCAGCCTTTTCTTTCCTTTGGATGCAAGCATGCTTTTCACAGAATGAGAATTAGGAATAAGTTTGTTATCCCACTTAGAAGGTGAATTAGGGTGAACTATGCCTTT
Source organism: Hydrochoerus hydrochaeris (assembly GCA_004027455.1). NCBI lineage: Eukaryota > Metazoa > Chordata > Mammalia > Rodentia > Hydrochaeridae > Hydrochoerus > Hydrochoerus hydrochaeris. The sequence goes on along the minus strand of PVLA01004127.1, from coordinate 156,073 downwards.
TCTACTAGGCCAAAAGGAGAGGGGGAGGGATGGACACATGGTCTGCCCATCACATTCTCACAATCCCTATCCCAGCAGGTCGTTTTATAAATTGTGGACACAATTGTTAGCTCAGCACTCCAGAGAGCAGTGTGCTGCAAAGAAACAGAGAGGAAGAAAATGGCTAGCAGGGATAACTGTCTAAGAGTGGGACAGGGAAAGGGGCTTTAAAAAACACCTCACCATTAATACACTGGAAGCAAAACCAGCTTTTCCCTAAGTCTTCTCCCCTGATTCAATGTGTCTTATATACTATAAAATCTTATCCTTTCCATTTTAATATGTGTTTCTGAAGAAACAAGAACTAAATGTATATGGGTACATTTCTACAGATGGGAAAATGTACAAATAAGGAATAAGTGCAAGGTAGAATAGTTGCTCATACATTTAAAGTAGCAGTCTTTAGTTCCTCACATATGGAATATGGACTATCTACTTTTAATAGCTCCACTTCTATTAGTCCCACCTCAACAGCTGTCTCATAATGAAATGCAGTCTTGTTTCTTATCAGACGGCTTGGACTTTATCTCAGCACTAGCGACCAAATTTTTCTCCATGAAGCTTTGCTTTAAAATATGTACAAATAAATAATAATAAAATTACTTTTAAGTACTATATTTAGGAAGGAACCATTGATCAAAAAATATTTTGGCCAGATCACTGAATTATTTGTTTAGTTTCATAAGGTAATTCAATGAATAGATTTTTTAAAAAAAGTATTTTCTTGACATGTAGAGAAAAATCATCTCTCTCAATAAGATTTTACATTTGAAAGTAAGGAAATAAAAGAACTATAAACAACCATCCAACTGTTGACTTAAAATGACAGTAGGCAATTCTTAAGACAGAACCAGGTTGTGCTTTTTTAAAAATACTCAAAAAAAAAAAACAAGGAAAAAAACTTGATTTAAGATTTAATTTAAATGGAAAAGTTTGCTCTCTTAGATTTCAAGAAATAACAAAGATGAGTTTAATGAGAATCGGGTACTAATGTATATGAGAGAATATATGTATTCACACCATATATATTTAGAAATGACCAATTTGGTGTAAAAGATTTACCCAACCTTCAAGTTTACCTGTAGACATGGGAAAAAAGATATTTTTATTATTTCTTGCAAACATTCTAAAGAAAGAGGGAGATTTTAATTAAAATATAAAAAGGTCATGAAATATGGGTTCACAGCATTTATGCTTAGTTATGTGAATAATTTATATAATTCTTGGCCAGTCAGAATCAAGGAAAACTATCTATAAAGTTAAGAGTGTTGGACCAATCATGGCCAGAGACTCTAGTTGAATGTGGAATTAGTTCACTAAAAAGGTACTATGTATAGCTTTTGGGAGGCAAGGGTAAAGAAAGTAATCTATAGACAATTTTAACCTATATGCACAAAATAAATTTCATGCTAACAAGTTTTTCTTCTAAAATTGTTTCTTAATGACTTGGGATGACTAGATGAAGTTTGCATTCAGAATAAGACCCTTTGAAGAGGTCCTAATGAGATTTTAAAACTCGAAACCTTTCACTCTTTGTCAGACTACTTCATCCATCTTTTAATGTGACAAATCAATCACAGAACTTCACCTTTTGCTAAACAGTTTAAATAATGGATTAAGTGTTATTATGGCCAGTAAAGTTAAAAAAAAAATTTTTGTGTGATAGTTGAAAGACTGTAAGAGTCTAGGTCTTTAATGATACCACTCTTGTCCCCCTGCCAGATCTTGAGAGAAGAGACCCACTGGTGGTGGACCTTTGTATAAAGAAGTCTTAAAACACTGAATATTTGGCATCTTCTCGTTACTACACTCTTCACTGACATTAAGTCCTTATAGTCCTTTTATAAGTTTAAATTTTGTCTAAGTATGTGAAATAAGAAAGCACATAGTTCAGAAAGCTTATTTTCTTCTACAAAATTCAAAGCTCTAATGATCTAGAGCGGGATATGAAATGAGAAGAAAAGGAGAGAAGGGAAAGAGTTGGTTTAAGGCTAAGCTAGTCTTGCTATTTATGTATGCAAATGACAAAACAGTAACAAAAGACTTTAAACCTGCTGATCATCTCAAAAACCAATCAGAGATACACACAATATCTGTGGGTGTAAGGAAGGGAAAAGAATATGTCCAGTAGACTGACCCTAGCAATCAGGAGACCCAAAGGCTCAGTTTTTTGCATCCAGGGGCAAGCGCAGTGGCAGAGAAGCATGCTTGCATTCTTAAATATATAAATATATATATATGTCCACAAGGAAAAGGAAATAAAAATGAAATAAATATTAAAACAAGAAACAAAATAACCAAACCAAAGAAACAGAAAAAAAAAGGCTGGCTTGTCAGGGGATGGGGCCGAGAAGACCCCGGTGAGTGTACTTACATAGAGGTCAGCACCGTAAAATCCGTCCTGGTAAACCACACTGCAGAAAATCCACACAAAAACAAAAACAAAAAAACAAAAAAACAAAAGAACAGAAACACATTCCGGTTATTGAGGACGGCAGCATGCACATGCGCTCTACACAGGCAGGTGATGTATGAATCTGAACCTGGGCTGGGGCCACAGTGACTCAGTGAGGGAAACATGAAAGTGTACGCTTGCATTACACAGCTACAAGACATGCGGGAGAGTGAAAGGTGCGCAAAACTAGAATGAGCATCTGGATATTTGGTAACTGAAGTAAGATTAACAAAATAAAACCATTCAGAGAAGAGCCTAACACGGCCATCCCAAATCAGCTGCACTGGAACATCCATTGTTCATATCTGGAGTATTTCAAAATGTAAGTTCTGTTCTAGGAGGATGTTTTTCTTTAAAGAGTTTTTAAAAAGGGTAGGGATGGAGAGGGGTTTAACATCAAATAAGTGAACCCAAAGAATTTCATTAGGGCAGGATGTGTATGTAAAGTACCTTCCAAAATTATGTTTATTATTTTGTTTCTTAGTAAAATGTAAATTTTTTAATATCCATACATCACCTGCTTTTCACCCTGCACATTAGACATGCAATAAGAATTGGCTGATCACACAAGCATGCAAAGTATTATTATTCAGCATTTTTAAGAACCAATGCAACACCTCAGAAAAACAAGTCAATCAATTCTGACCAAAGTAAACAGAGAAATGTAATTAAAACAAAACAAAACAAAACAACCAAAAATACCCACAATGCATTGCTTTCACAAGCAGAGATAATGAGCTAAAGGTTAAAGGTGATTGGTCCAAGGTCCAAGAATTGAAAGGTGCAGTGGGGATCCCAGATAGTAACAATATAATCCAGAGTGGGAAGGAGTAGTTGAAAGATTTTAAGGGTTCTTTTTTTGACTATAAGAGTACTCAAGGAATCCTGGAAAAAAAAAAAACAGTTGATAACTGAAGTTCTGGGTGTGACCAAGGATCATCCTGCCTTGTTTAAAGGTTAAAATCCAGAGGGTGGCTGGTCAGGAACAAAGGGTCTGTTTTCCTCTTGAGATAATGACTTTGTATTAAACAAAATATGTTAAGTCTTTTATTTTTCTTAAATCTGGAGTAACACTATACTATTATCCTTAAAATACTTCCAACCTTTTTGAGGTAGTTATATATATAGTGAGAGAGATTCTTTCCCAAAACATTATTTTGGGACCATAAGACATGAAACAGCAATGGAGATAAAAGATAAGATTTTCTTCTTTGCAATCGTTAGGTCAAAGTTTGACTATTTTAGATGAGATGATCTGTTTATTGTATATTCAACTAAATAAGATGGAAAATTTTATCACTAGTTTCTGTTATAATTAACAAATTGGCAAGTGGGGTCATTAAATCATATTTTTACCGTGAGTATGAAATAACTTGTTTCTTATAAGCAGCTGAAAAGTATCTGAATTCTATTTTCAGTGACATTTTGCTGCATTTACAGGACAGTATGGTCACAATTTGCAATATTCCAAATGTTATGCCTTTGTACCACACAACAGGCAAACTAAACTTATCTTTGCTGGTTATTTGGCTAAGTATTATACATTTTCACAGTCTTTAATTGTACTTAAAATTTTAAAATAGAAACTAACCTCCTTCTCAGTTGCATTTTAGTAAATAAAAAGACTTGGCTGAAATGACAAAGTTGGTAAAACAGCACTGAGGCCAAGTGGTGATTAATTAACCTTCAGTGATTTGAGAAAGGCAATAGAGGTAAAGATTAAAAAACATTCAACATTGAAATGTTGACATTAAAAACATCAGTAGATTTTGCCCCAAATCAAATCACTTACTGGAAATATTCACCTAAATTTTAGATGAGCTTTAATGTCCTATATCTACAATGCCACAAGGAGGCTAGAACACAATTAATGATGGAATTAGTTTACTAAGCTGAAAAGCAATTTCAGGTCATTCCCCATAAAATACTGGACTTATTCCTTGCCATCTTCCATGTAAACAGGTAGTTTAGTTAATAAAAAAGAAAACATGGGAAATTAGTGTTCAATGTAATGCACAGAAATTGACGTGATAGATTAAATAAACCTTTGAGTAAATATACATCTAATGTGGACTTGGTAGAAAACAAATCCCATGTTTCTCTGAGCAGTCTTTTTGTAAATGTGACAGTAAATGCTTTTGGATTGAAATGGAAGCAGCTTCATGATCAATTTTCCTACTGTGTGGAAATTTTTATGTTTTACTTGAGTATTTTTTTTTGATGAAACAATACTGTCTTTATTCACTTCTTTAAAGAGATGTCAGAGGTTGAAGGTCAAAGGTCAAGTGGCAAGAAAAAAGGATAAAATTAAAAGTAAGTCATGGTAGAAGATGGAGATGATGGAATGCATGGGATTTAAACATCTATAACTTGCAAACAAAAGTACTTTTCTGTAGCAGCTCCCTTCCAGTGTCTTTTGGAGCCTGCCCACTTCCACATGCGTACTTGCCTTGTCTAATAAAAGTGCTTTAATTCTGTGGCATGGTGGACTCCTAATGGTATGTCCAACTGGTCTATGAATGAATGTTAAATTAGTACACCTCCAGGTGAAGCCGAATTTCCTCTAAGAAAAGGCTATCCAAAGGAGGCTCTTTTCCTTTATGTTTTAAATAAGTACTAGCTAACAGGCTTTTCTGCCACTATTTATTCTCTGTAAGAGAATAGAAAAAAACCTGCCACAGGCAGAGAAAAGATGAAGAGAAATGTCCCATCTTTGAAGAGAGAAAGTCCTTGGCACAACTGACTCGTAAAAGTCCACTTCTGGTAAAAATATTCACCTTAGGCTGACACAGAGAAACAAACCTAACACCGTTACTCCTTTTCCCCCTTCAACAACAAAGGATTTATTTGTTGCTATGGAATCATTCCACTGCAAGAGACACCCTCCACACAAAAATCAAAGGATGAAGGATGCTCAGCGACCTCAGCTGTTTTACCATCCTTCAGAAGCCAACTGCAGTTTAATCCTCCTAATTCTCCCTTTCTCCCTTGATTCAATTGGACTTGGTTCATCTTTGAATTAACCTCTTTTAATCCATGTCCTACAAAGAAAGCAAATCCATTGTGGGTAACTAGCTCTGCTGCTCACCAACCAGGCAGTGAAATGAAGGGGAGGGCATGTGTGCCAGCCTTTGCCCCAACACAGGGTGACAAGAAGTGGGTGAGCACAGCAGATGCAGTCTGGTACTACAATCTCCAGCTCCTCTCTTCGTTCTTTACAGTAGTGTTAATCCATATTCGTGCTCTGTTGAGTGAACTCCATGCCAACACACTGCTAACGAACACAAGCTGGTTCTGGCCACTGTGTTAAGCCCCTACCACGAAGGCTTAAGATGGCCAAAACCAAGATTTATATAATGAATTGACATTCTGTTACATTCTGATGATGCTGTATTTTGGTTCTTGCCATCTAGTCTATTAATTTGCAAATATTTATACTATGTGGCACAGCAATGTCCCCAGAAGTTATAAGAGGGCCATGGTAGTCTTTTTTTTTTTTTCCTTGCCCAATTTCCTATTTTAGATACACACTGATTTTGGAATGTAATGCTTACCCTGGATAGGCGGGGATGGCTGTGGGAGGTACCGCTCGAACTGCACCATATACTGTCCGCCCTCTGCCCCTCAGATGGGCTCCTCTGAAAGCAGCCGCTGTGGTGGCTGCAGCTGGGTAAGGGAAGCCAGGAACTAAAGGGAGACCCAAAATATGACAGAAATTTCAATTTGCATTCAATAGCAGGTACAGTCACAACTCACTGTAAACAATTACAGAAAAGATGAAAACCTGTGTATCACATCGTTCCCCAAAAGCTGCAACACATGTCCTCAGTGCCTGTTCTGCTCTAGGTCTCTAAGTGTGAAAGAAGTGGAGAGACTCAACATGCACAAAGGAATGATTCCATGACTCAATTATCACAAGGCTTGAGTGAGTTTATTCTGTTGCTTCCTATTTTTTTATTACGATGAAAGCTAGTGAGAAACAGGTCAAGAAGCTGAGGAGTATGGTCATAGTAAGAGACAAGACTTCTAATTTATGTGGACAGCTCATATCAGATTGATATGAACTCTTCAAAAGGTCAATTATTAATCTTGTTTCCTATTACATGAATATAATTAATCCTCAAAAGAATGCTCTTTTGTATTTTTACATGGTGTTACCTCCAAGGCACACAATAGATATTGCATTTCATTAGTCAGTTTCATTCCTCTATCTGAAATGTTTTAATGCAGAAATGTAAGGTGAGAGGAAAACCACCCCTCCTCTGTCATGCTCTCAAGAGGCAGACATTTTCTAAGGGCTTATTTTAAATGTTTGTTTTCTGGAAAATGTGCAGAGAATTACTTCCAGATCCACTGAATCCTGTTTAATTATATCTCTTGCTTAAGCAAAAAAGGCTCAGGTCAAAGTGACTTTAGAAACATCAATGGAGTTGAGAATAACGTAATTCTGGAGGTGCTTTTAAGTGATACTCCACTGGAGAGTCTCATGTGAACCAGCAGAAGACATGAATAAAATGCTATACATATTCATGTCTTTTTGTTTTTCTTATTGTCAAGTTCAGAACAAATGTTCTTCATATGCCCTCACCCCTCCTTCCAACTACTTTTGTTTTGTGGCCATCTTGATAGCCAGTCAGGAACACTCAGTATGGGTTAAACAGAACAAAGCACTGTGATAAATCTTTACTGCCCTTTTTGAGAATATTTTCTTTTCAGTTATGTATTATACTAAGAGAAACCAACCGACCAACCAACCAATCAGCATATCACTGTTCAGAGTCAAAAATCCATGCCAGGCCAACATAGCCTACTTACTGATTAGAGGAATGTAAGTGTTGATACCCCCTCTTCCTGATAGGGGCACTGCCGCGTCATTGCCTAGGGACACATCTGCTTGAAAGCTGGATGCTGATTGTATTAGAAAAATTAAAAAATATAAAAAGATTACAAAGGGGTAGAAAACTAAAACCATAGAAGCTGTGATAGTTAAACAGCACAAATGGAAACATGAACTTAAATACTACCTGCATATAATTCGGGGCCATATACAGCTCCAACTACTGGACTTAATTTCCAACCTGAAATAGAAAAGAAGGCAGTGAGCCTTTATATTACTAAGGAAAAGGAGTGACCAGTGCATATTAAGTTGGCTTCAGACACCTTTGGGCTTGTATTTGTCTATTATTAATTTTCCCTTAGAATGCCAGTTTGGGGGCTAGGTGTGGTGGCTCACATGTATAATCCCAGCGCTGGGGAGGATCATTGTGAATTCAAGGCCAGCCTGAACTACATAATGAGATCCTGTCTCAAAAAACCACACACACACACACACGCACGCACGCACGCACGCACGCACAGAACACAGAATGCCAGTTTGGATTTTATATGAGAGGGCATGGCATTATCTTGAAGCTAGACTAGAATGGCTAAAAGGATAATGAGAAGGTAAAGAAAAGGAGGCAGGGCAAGGAGAAAGACAGATTGGAAAAGAAAAAGGAAGATGGAGATGGAAGACCAAGAAAAAGAGACAGAAATAGATGCTGGGGTTTGTTATAGTGCTGTCACAACACTACCTAAATGACCTACTCTGAGTTTAGCAAAAGGAAAACAGGCAGTGCATGTGTCATTCTGTACCACATGGTAACACACCTTCTTACACATAATCTTAACAGTCTTTATGACTATAGTTCTTTTCAGTTATGTATTATACTAGGAGATAGCTTTTAGGAAGCTATCTTCTGACTAAATTCAAAGTTGACCTGGATCTGAGACTCCAGGTTAATTATACTATGCTAGTTTTCTGGGTAGACTGAAATCCCCTTTTAGTGGAAATTACCACTGGGATTTCACTGGGGTTCACCAAGTAAAAAAAGGAAAGACATGCAATAATAAAATCCAAGGTACATTCCAATTTCAGTAGTTTAATTTTTAATGAACATATTTAAGTGAATCAGACTTTTTAAAAGACATCAGATTCTTAATGAACACTAGCATCAACATTTATAAATGTTAGAAATTTCTAAGCATTCTTATTTGATGTCACTTTATCTTTTAAAAGTATGTATAGAAATATGGCAAGTGCTTTACAAAAAAAGAATATACTATTATTCATTTATGAAAATTTTAGTCAATAAATGTTTACTGAATTTTACACACAATAAGCAAGCATACTTTATTATTTTTCTAAAAGACTGGCTCTTTTGTTGATTTCTTTCTCTTGCACTGTGCCACTGCTACTTTATAAATATATGAATGGAAGCTTATTCTATTGAAATAATCAGAATTATTTTTTTATTTTTTTGTACCGAGGATTGAACTCACAACCTTGCGCTTGCCAGGTAGGTACTTGTGCCACCAAGCTAAATCCCCGGCCCTGAAATAACCAGATTTAAATGGCAATAAGCAAAGGCATTACTCAAGAGAGAGTCTATTTATTCTCAATCAATCCAAGCTCCTGTTCTGATGTGCTTAAGAATGTGGTATTTTATATGTTCCTGATGATGGTCTCCATTATTCTATATAAAATTTGTGGTAGAGGGGCTGGGAATTTAGCTCAGCGGCATAAATACCTGCCTTGCAGGCGTGTGTTTGTAAGTTTGATTCCTGGTACTGATAAGAAAATTTTTTTGTGGTAGAATCTGAGTTCAAATCCCACTTGAACTATGACAGCATGAATGTTCTGCAGTGTCAACTGTGTAAGCTACAAAGAGACTGAGCAATGCTTCTACACAAACTAAATGACTCCAACCAACTAAATGGAAATTCTGACATAAAATTCTCTGGAAGGCTTCCAGTAAACATAGCAGTAGCAGTTTTCTTGAGGATAAGGTTTGAATAATAATTTAAGACAACATCCAAAAATTGACCATTTTCTCTCCTACCAATGGCTTATTCCCTGAGCACTCCTCTATTTTCTTTTGTGGTAGCAGGAATCTAACCCAGGGCCTCACACATGACAGGTAAGGACTCTTTAACAACTTAGCCACACTTCCTGTCCTAAGTGCCTTTTAAATACACAAATGGATATAAAGTTGTTATGTTGTTAATAATACTGAATATGCTTAGCTTTATAGAGTTTACAATGCATTCACAAATACATTTCACAGATGTTATTTGGACTTCATAAAACCCAAAGAGGGAGACAGGTGCTATATTTATGATTGTAGGTAAATATTATAGCTCTTTGGGCCTCCTTTCTTAAATAAGCAGAGAGGGTTGGGTTGATGATTTCTAAAGAGGCAGGGACTAAAATTCTGTGGTTGCTAACACAGATATGAAAATAATCTGACAGGTTAAAAAATTGGTCAGGTGTCACACAAAATGTAGAGTCATATCCAAAAGTAAAAGTTCTGTCTTCTAAAATCCTATCAGAGGTTCTCTTTGTCATACCATTCTCTCTGGATCTAAAGAAAATTTGATATACTTTATCTCTTTCTTCCTTTTGTTTACACTGGGTTTTTATAAAAATTATTAAAATTTACTTTATTTTTTGGCACTGGGGATCGAACTAACAACCTCAACATTTGCACTTGTGCCACTGAACTATATTCCTGGCTCCTAAAAGCTAATTTTAAAATAACAGTAAAATAAGAAAGCAAGAGGTAAAGCAAGAAGCAGTGGTATTTTATGATTAAAGCACTGATAAAATGGGTAAAGAAAATGGAAATTACGTCAACAAATTCTAATGTGTGTAAAAAGCTAGGCTGAATATATTTAGTAAAGACATTATAGGTTATATTGATTACTAATATATTTCTGCCTGATTTAAGATTTTATTACATCCTAGTACAGTAGCACATAAGGCCACATTCTAGTACACTGAGTTCAAACTTTTATTTATTTATTTTTTCGGGGGGTACCAGAGATCAAACTCATGACTGAGTACTTGCAAGGCAGGTGCTTAATGCCGCTGAGCTAAATCCCCAGCTCCGAGTTCAAACTTTTAAAGAAAGCAGTAAAAACTATCCCTTTTATTATAAACAAAATCTTATGCTGAACCCTAAGATATATAACAGAATGAAGAGCAGTTCAGGCCAAAGCAGAACTGGAGGGCAGGGGATATATTCACTAGAAAAGCTCCTACTTAGCATGTATGAAGCTCATGATTTGATCCTCAGCACCATCCCCACTACCTTGCCCCCCCCCCAAAAAAAAGGGAAAGGGTAAGGGAAAGGGGGGAAAAGGGGGAAAGGGGGGAAAGGGGAAACAGGGAGGGGAGGGGAGGGGAAGGGAAGGGAAGAGAGCCAGAGACTTCAGGATGCTCATTTGCTTTCCTTTTTATTCTTTCTCAAGTTGGGTCTGTAGAACAATTTGTAAAATCACGGTGGAACTGCAGATTACAGTTATGTTCTATCACATTTAGAGAACATGAATCTATGTTAAATTTGACAACTGATATAAAAATTGTTTTTCTTAGAATAATTACTCATAAAAATTTCTTTCTCATTGAGAAACATCTATAAATTTAGTATGTAACTTGTAATCATGAAATAGAAAATTTCTCTCACATACATACACTACGGCTGTTACTGCCAGGCCTTAAGGAAAGCAAGAAGTCTAGAGTTATAAAGTAATAATAATATACTTTCCTCCAACTTATCCTACTCATACTCACATGAGTAATGAGTAGTAAAAGTAGAGTTGCTATATTTCTAGCAACACTGTGTATAAATCTAACACAATAGAACTATAGTAACTTGAGAGAAAAAGAGGGAGTTCAAGTTTGGGTGACTAGGCTACTTCAAATGGCATGTGTGCACTGTGTAGAAGATGAATGATGAGAACAAAACACACTAAAAACTAAAAAGCTTAGCTTAATTCTAAAGAAAAAGTTAACCTGTAACCATAAAACACTCTCCTTAGGGAGATTACTTCAATACAAATAAAACAAACTTGTCAAGACTGAAATAAACAGCCTTAGATGTTTACACAAGTTCATCTGTTAAGAATAAATGACACTCCTTCCAAAGACCATTTGTAAGTTCTTACCATTTGCATACGGTGTGACCATCTTCTTATTGGTCATTACACGTGCTGTAGCATTATTCACCTAAAAATAACAAGTAGAAAGATAGGGCAGGGAGGAAGTAGACCACATTAAGGAACATGAAGTTGCTTACCCAGTAATACAGCATTTAATTTAAAAAGTAAATTTCTGAGAGCATTGATTTATGTAATACAAAATTGTATTATATAACATTTCAATTTAGATGCTTATTAAATGAGGCTAACAAGAGTAAAATGCAGTTTCCATATGGAAACCTAGGGGTACTTTATCACTCAGTATTGTAAAAAAAAAATCTGTAAGTTCTTTGGAGATCCTTAAAGTCTGCATTGAGAAAAATATGGAAAAAAGTAAACAGGAAACAATTATATTCACAAATGAACTCTAAAGTTCATTAATAAAATAGTCTTGCCACTTCTGTAAAGGTTTTTTTTTTACAGGAAAATGATAAAAATAAATCTTGATATCGCCAGTCTTCATGGTTTCCATTTTCGATGTTTGTCTATATTTTTTTAGGCTAATTAAAAAAATATACAGGAACTTGAATTCCCATGTTGACAGTCCTAAGGGCCATTGTACATTTTCTAGATGACATGGTCTGTATTTAAATTTTCAGAAGACCCTGTAAGGTAGGCACTTGAAATGTGAAAAGTATTTATTTCTTTTGTTTTATGTCACCCTCCACTCTTCTTACAGTGTAATTTAACTAAAGCACTCTCAGTGCTAAGGTGAGCAGGTGCTGCTGGAAAAAAGATGCACAGAACTCAGAAGCTAGGACAAGGTAGTCTAGCAGCAGGACCAGCCTGAAAGCTCTTGCAGGAAGGCAAAGCCTCCATACAGAATGTCACTGGATTTTGTTTGTTTAGGTCATAAACTATGTCAATTTTAAAAGAAATTATAAAATATAAATGTCTTATTTTGTCTCGTGCTAAACTCATGCTATGCACAAATGGATTTTAGGTAGTACAAGAATTAAAAACATTGTAATTAATGTCTTTTACAACTTGTACAGTGAGGCTCATCCTGCATGAGGAATGCTTGAAACTGCATTTATTCTTGTATGACCCCCTGATAATACAAACATTTCACATTTATAAATAAAGAATGGGAGACAACAATGATGAAACTGAGACCATGCAGTTAAAAAAACACACACACAAATGAAAGGGAAAAACAAAACAAAACAAACAAAAAACACAACAACTTCAGAAAAGGAGAAAGTAAAGAGCAAAGTTAGAATGGAGCAAGAGCTTAAATCAGCTGCTAGAGCAGAATGCAACCAAGCACATAAAAGGAAAGCGGCCAGAACCAATCAGAAACCACCAGTCAGCAAAAGAGACCAATAGCTGCGTGGAACAGAAAAGGGAAGGGAAGCAACAACAGGAAAGGACAGGAGTAAAAATTTGGGTAAAGAGAACTATGAGGCAGGGAAAAAAAGTTAGGGTGTTGTGGGCAGTAAAAGAATAGTCAAGGGTAAAGAAAGAGCTGCAAAAAGGTTTGAGAAAGGGAAAAAGTAGGGAAGGAAGTAGAGGCAGGAAGTGCATTAATAAAATCAGCCAAACTGGAGTTCAGTAACTCTGAGTAAGATGTGCAAGGGGAAAAATATCACCATGAAGTCAGTAATCAAACAGCTCAGACTGCTACAAAACAATATGTACATCCAAAGTCCAGGCGGCATTACTCAACAGGATTAAAAATAAAAGGGGGAAAGGAAAGGAAAGGGAAGAGGAACAACAAGTCAAATCACATTTTATAGTGTTAATGTGAGATGGCAGATGGACTTTTTCTTTCTTAATTGTTTTGTAATTACATTTTTAAAAAGGTTCTTCTCTAGAGCTTCTTTTTCCACTTACCGCCAATGGGCACCATCACCAGCACTGTGTATAGTTACGATGGAAAGAGTGAGTCAAGTGAAGGGCCCTAAATGCTAAACCATTGGAAAAGGGGGAAAAAAAGCAAAATATGCAGACATCTTACTCAAATGGTGGCTTTTATATTTAATACTTTTAAAAACTGGGAAAGGGGAAAGGAGCCAGTTAACCTTCAATGTACTGTTAAAAAGGGCTGGTGAACCCTGGTGGCTGACTCCTTCACAATTATAGTACACTCACTAGCCAGCCACCAAACCTTATGTTTGAGGATGCTATTTGTAAAATCTAAAATTAACTGGTGAAATTCTTCAAATTAGCTAAGATTTAAAACCACAGGAATTTTGAGTTCTTTTATCCCTCCCCACAACCTCTATGTAATCTGTCCCAATGGAGGCGAACTGGCCTCCTAAGAGAAAGAGGACATTGGCTGGCCCATGGATTGATCACAGAACATAATATTACCAATTAGATAGCTTTCAGACACTTTAAAAATTGCTTTTGTTTAGGCCTGATCATAGGAATTCAGAGTCTGGCAAACTGAAGCAAAGGAAAAAAATCAAGAGAGCAGAAGGATGAACATTTTGGAAAGAGGAAAAAAGTAAATGAAACACATACACACTCACATGAAAAAAAATTAAAATTAAAGTCCCAAACAACCAAAAAAAGGGGTAGGCAGATAGCAGTGTTACTTTTACTTTTTATTTTAGTGCAAGAAGGTGAAGAACAGAGAGATACAAACACACACACAGTGCACACACACAAGATGGGGTTTCAAATGTGAGATAAGTGAGGCAATACAAAAAAAAAAAAAAATAAAAGTATAAACCAGAAATTGAATTATTGAAGACATGCACCTCGATTTTACGGCCCTCTACCACGGTGCCGTGTAATTTCTCCCTGGCCCTGTCTGCATCAGCACTATTCTCGAAAGTTACGAACCCGAATCCCTGCATGCAGCGGGAGAAGGGGGGAAAACATGCACATCGTTACATTAAAATACTGATCTCTTGGTAAACAGAGAAAAAATATCACAGTATGAAACTGACATAACAACAACTCAGCAATAGTCTCCCAAAGTCACAGTTTTGGTCCATGCATATTTTGTAAAGGGAAATTAAACCCAATAGAAGGATAAAGAACTATAATAACAACAGTAATTTAATTAATAATAACAGTAATAAAATAAAATATAAAGCATGTGAGGCCAGACCAAAATTAAGGTATAGTTACTCGGGTCAAACTATTCATCAAGGAATCTGAATATATATATATATCATATCCTTCTCTCTCAATTCATGCTGTTAATGTACACTTCTCTTAGGTACTAAAAGAATTAAACTGACTGACATCCTAAGCCTATTATTCTCTGGTAACAGCTGTATGAAATCTGACATTCAAGATCAATCACTATAAAGTGAGATTTTTTTTTTTAGTCTAATCATCGTAGTCCCACTTTGCCTGTTTCTTGTACCACTATTAATTCCTTGGGCAATTGGGTAACATAAGAGATACAGTACTTCTGAGGTATAATTCTGTAAGTAAAAGGGAAGAGGAGGGTATCCATGTTTTTCTAAGCGCGAAAATATCACTAAACAGCAAGTTGCCACCATTCTGCAATGCTGATTTTAAACGAACACACTGACACCTTAAAGCAAAAATATTTTCAGGTAAACTTCAAAAAAGTATTAACCTAAATTAGCCTAAATTATAAATCTATTGCTGTCTATATCTGCTATTAAATGTATTAATGATTTTGCACAAATAGCATGGGAAAAGGTACAGCCAATAAATAGGCAATCTATGTTAGTAACAAGATCTCTATTATTGACCTCAGTTATATATGCCTGTAATTCAACAGGTTAAGTATATAACAACATACCTGATGAATAACAATTAACATGTCTCTTGTGGATACTACAAGAGTAGAGCAAAGCCTTAATTCATGAAAAACACAAATTGAGAGGCCAGGAGCTAGCCCTACTTCTCTGTCCATAGCACCATGCTACTAAATTCAATGTCAGCAAGACTTACTAAGTATTACAGAGCTGCTTCATAAAGCTTTCATCAGCTTTATTCTGCATGCCTAGTCCTTATTTTTCTACTGACTACTAATTTTACAAATAATTTGAAGCTATTTACATCTGCAGAGTGGTAAATTTTTTGTTGTTGCATTTTGAGTCAGGGTCTCACTATGTAGTCTAGGATGGCCTTGAACTCACTATAAATAGTTCAGGCTGGCCTTGAACTTAAAGCATCCTCTTGGGTCAGCCTTCTGAATGCTGAGATTACAGGTATATATCACCATGCCTGCATATCAGAGTGGTAAATTTTTAGGATTTTATGGAAAGTCATTTTCTAATCACTTTGCTGTTCCTCTAGAACCTGTAGAACATTCCATTTTAGAGTAACTCAAAATGTTTTATTATTGGTGATGGTCTGCCTTGCTGCTTAACAGCATGAGTCCCTTTCTGTATAAAATACGGTATTAAGTGAGATGGCAAATAGCATGCATTTGCTCAATAAATACATTTTATAAAAGCACCACCTTTATTTTTATTTTTTGAGACAGGATATTACTATATATTTCAGGCTGGCCTCCAACTCACAGCAATTTTTCTGCTTCAGTCTCTCCAGTGCTGTGAATGGAGGTATGTGCCACCATACCTGACACCATCATCCTGAGAGACCTGATTACTCCACATTCTAAACAATTACATGAAAGGGCAGTTTCTGAAAGATTCCAATAGCTTACCTCTACAGAAGTCTCTATTTGGATATTGATACAAATACTTTACTCTAAAAAATGTAATGTCTGGCTAATAAAATTTTAAAATGTTGCTTGTGATGAAATACTCTAGGTACTACAAGTACTGGAACTTGTAATATTCTCCTACAGAATTCACAAAATTTGTGGAAAATGTTAATGGGGAAAACTGAAGCAAATTTTAATCTCAACATGTTATAGCCATTTTGATACCTTAGGTATACCAGCAGGGCAAATTAATTATTAAGGATGCCATCAATCAGCTCCATTAGCATCCACTGAAGAGGCCTGCTCTCCAGTATCAGAGAATCCTCCAATAAGAAAGCCAAGCCCTTTAAAAAAGATCACAGATAGTGTTTTTACTTTTTAATCACACTTGAAAGCATTATAAACTATATTCCAACTAATTATCGAAGTGGTAAATTTTGTGCCTTGGATAAATTAACAAATCATAAATTAAGAGTTGAGTTACTATTAATTTATGTGGTATCTAATACCTAGGTTTTACATTTTAGCATTGTCTACATAATGTACGTAATTACATACAAACTGTCTACCAAGATATATAATGTATATAAGGTAGATATAGTTTTAATACAATCGATTTTGAAGGTAAAGAAGCTGAGTTAAGATGAAGTATCCAAGGATATGTAACTAATGGTAAAAAAATCAGAAATTTAGCCCTGCAATTTGGAATATACATTCCATTTACTAAATTATGTTAGTCCTCAAAAACTCATTTTCATTTTCAAACCTAATTGTACAACCTTTCTTCTGGGAACTAATAACAAAATATGTGTGATACAGTAACTGCAACCAAAGGAATTAAATGTGGTATTATTAAGCACTGACATTTTCAGATGGCAAACAAAAAAGCTTAGCATTAATTTCTGTTTCTATAAGATTTTCTCAATACTACCTTTTTTCAAGAGCAAAATTACACTTTAACTGCTTTAAAAGTGTTTAAAGAAAAAGTTCCTTACACATCAAAGGAAAAACTAATCAAGACATCACAGACAAAAATAAGTCTTTACAAGCACCTCTTCCTAGGATAGGAGAAGGAAAAGGCTTGGTTGATGCTTCTGAACCAGGAAGTAGGAGGGCTTTTTCCTTTTCTTCGAAGATAAAAGAAATATTTCGTAGACAGAATGGACATCTTAATCTCCGGAGTCAGAGAATACCTTATCTTACATGGCAAAGGATTTTGCAAATGTGATTAGATTAACGATTTTGGAATAGGGCAATTACCCTGATAATCTGATCCTTGCAATGTAATCGTTAGCCTGACAGATGAAAACGTGAAGTAGGAGTCAGGATTTGAGCTCAGCAGCCTGAGAAGAAACTGACTAGCCATGGCTGGCCTAGAAAACAGAAAGGGCTATGTCCAAGGAATGTGGACAGCCTTTGAGCTCAAAAAGGCATGAAACAGATCATTCCTTAAAGCCTCCAGAAGGAACAAAATACTGGACCTTGGAGCTTTAGAATTCTGACTTCCAGCACTGTTAAGACAGTAAATATGTGGCTTTAAGCCACCAATTTTACAGTAATTTATTCAGAAGCATGGGAAATTTATATATACTATTCATTTAAAATCCACATTTAGGAAGGTAGAAGTATAATCAGTGTTTTTAGAATATT
The DNA here is from genome assembly GCA_004027455.1 of Hydrochoerus hydrochaeris. NCBI lineage: Eukaryota > Metazoa > Chordata > Mammalia > Rodentia > Hydrochaeridae > Hydrochoerus > Hydrochoerus hydrochaeris. Next base: position 138,302 of record PVLA01004127.1, on the reverse strand, counting down.
TTCTTAAGTAGTTTTCTTGCATGTTGACAACCAGGTGATTTTTCTTCAAACTAAAAATCATGATTCCTTATCTCTCATGCTTACATTTCAGTTTCAATAATATAACTCAAAGCTTAAAATTTTTTTTTAAAAGTATTAGTAGTTCAATGAAATTTAAATGTCACAGATTATCCATGTTTAAAAGTTATTTATAGGAATCTGCTTACATGAAATTATGTTTTAATGTTTCTTTATTCTTAGAAATCTAACATTATTTGGTCATTCTAATCTCTTGCTTAAGGGAGAAAAAAAGTAAATTCAGATCTAAAGCGAACACATTTCCCTTAAACAGCTTCAAAATAATTACACAACATATCAAACACTGAAATGTAATATGTACAGATATATAACAGATTTAATTTTAAACTTTTTTCCTATTTTATGAAAAACGAAACAAAATTTCATAACAGGAATAGTTAATATACTGCATATTATTATCTTCAAGGTAGCTATTCAGAGTACAAGATATAAAATAAAAAGATTCTTACAAAAAAGAAACAGGTAATAACACAAAACTTTCTTTTCCATAAACTATGATAAGCTAGTAGTATAAATGAAAAAAGCATATATATCGAAATATCTTTGAAATAATAGAATACATAACATAGGAAAGTATTCAGATTTCTCTGTAGTTCCTATTTGTCTCTCTTTTATTTTGCTATATATATGTATATTTTAAGAGAAATCATGCCATACTTGAGCTTGTGCTTGACTTATTTCACTTAACACTATGTTCTTAAGTTGAATCCATTTATCTGTGAGTGCCTCTAGTTTATCATTCTTTATGGCAGGATGGTATTCCTTTGTTTAAAAACCACACTTTTCTTATCCATTCATCTGTTAGTGGGCATTATATGCTGTTTCCAAGATCTAGCTATTATAAACTGTGGTGCTATAAAGAAGAGTACACATGTGTTCCTATAATATGATGTTTTTAACTTTTGGGAAGATAGCTAGAAGAAGAATATTTGGGTCAACTGGAATTTCTATTTTTAGTTTTTTGAGGAATCTCCACACTGATTTCCAGAGTGGTTACACTAGTTTACATTCTTACCAACAATGCAGAAGAGTTTCTTTATTCCCATATCTTCTCCAGCATTTGTTATTACTAGATTTTTTTCATGACAGCCATTCTTTCTGGAGTAAGATGGTATCTCAGTGTTAATTTTAACTTGCATTTCTCAGAGGCCAATGATGAGTATTTTTTTTTTTAATGTATTTATTGGCCATTTGAACTCTTTCTTCTGAGAACTGTCTGTTCATTTTGGTTGCCCATTTTTTGATAGCGTCTTTTATTTTGGGAAGTTAATTTTTTAAAAAATCTTTATATATTCTTGATGTTAGTCCTCTGTTTATGAAATACTTGGCAAAAATTCTTTCCCATTGAATCTCAAACTCTAAAGAGGAAATATTTTAGGTATGTAAGAGGATGAAGAATTTTTATCTAAATTTAAAAAATGTTGGTATTTGTTTATACCAGTGCTACCCAAAAGAACTGTAACATGAACTACACATATAACTTTAAATTTTCTAAGTCACATTAAAATAGTAGAAAGAAATAGGTAAAATTAACTTTAACAATGTGTTTTATTTAACCTAATATATACAACATACCAATTCAGTATGGCATGAATGTATAAACATTATTACTGAGATACTTAACATTCTTTTATACTTTACACTTACAGGACATTTCAGTTAGAATCTCTACCATTTCCAATGCTCAGTGTGACCACTATATTGGACAACAAAGGCTCATATACTGCTGGTAAAGTTCTCAGTCCCCAAAGTACATGTCAACAATTCAGTGTTCATTAGTTAAATATGCCAGAATTACATTGGTGATTTACCAGCTATCCTGTCTTTAAGAAATTAAGGAATGCCTTATCAAGAGTATGGCTGTGATTAAAACTTCTAACGAGTGGGACAGGAATTTCATCACCTGCCTTGACATCCATTCATCATCAAGGACATACAAAAGCCGAGTAACTGTCACCTTTTTTTAGTCTGGCCTCAGGCTGCAATAAATAACAAGCAATAGAGTGAGCACCATAAACATATTTTTAAATTTGTATAATCTCTGAATTTTTCCATCTCAGAAGAATGAGAAAGAAAATTTACCATGTAACTTTTAAGGGAGAAATCAAAAGCAGACGAATCTCCTGGGTATGGCCAGAACACAGAAATTAAAAAATAAATAAAAGAAAAATAAAACGAAAACCTATAAAAAGGTAACAAAAGAAAAATAAACTAAGACCCTTAGAAATACATGCACTGTTAATTCTGTTTTAAGTATAATGGAAACCATTTCATGTCTCTTATCTATCAAATTGTACTGAAGATCATAATAGCTTAGTGTGACTTCAAAGAAAGTATTTTAACTATATTTTGAAAGAAAGGATTTCTCTTTAAATGAAATCAAAAGCCAGGGTAATAGGCAAGAAATCAGAGCACACTACTTGTATCTGAGTACTGGAAAGAGAAGTCTTACCTTCCCTAACTCCAGCCTCTCCTAGTCCAAGATCCTCTCATTACAGACCCACCTGAGAGAAATAATAGGCACGGACTTGCGAGACCTTGCAGGAGACCTCAGTTCCTGGTCTCCTTCCTGTGCAGTGGCCCTGACAGGCAGCACTGTGTGAAGAGGTGATAAGCTTCCACACACTCAGTGTGTGATAATTTTGTCCTTTCTCAGGACAACTATACACTAAATGCATTTTGACAAAACCGCATGGAATATAGGAATATTATAATATGTACTTCTAAAAATAAACTTGGATAATTATCACAAAAAGTTTTCTGAAAAGTAAAAAGTTCTTAAACACTGAAAGACTGGCAAAAAACTGTTAAGGTCAAGGATTCATTCTCTGTCTATCTGTCTGTCTGTCTGTCTGTCTGTCTGTCTATCTATCTATCTATCTATCTATCTATCTATCTATCTATCTATCTATCTATCCATGTATCTATCTAAACAGGGCCTCCCTATGTAGCCCAGGCTGGCCTCAAATTCAGGGTGCTCCTTGTGCCTTGGGCTCCTGAATGCTGGGATTACAGGTGTGAGCCACCAAGCCCAGATTCTATGTGAAACAAAAAGATAAGAACATAACCTGAGAATATCACCAGTGAACATACTCTTAAATGAACTACAAATACTTTTTCCCTCTCTACTTCTCATTAAGGGTCATGTTTTCCTTTTAAAAGGATACTTTATAGCTGTTACTCAAAAAGATTTATAGAGTATATCAGTTTATCAGTGAAACGGATATTTTGAAGAAAGTTTACATTATTAACAACTATGGTAAGACAATAGGTATAAACTGGGTTATCCTTAATAGATCAGGACATATGGCCACTTTAGGCATTATCTTATTAACTGTGTTTATACTGACATTATGAGTGAAATTTGGAGCATCAGTAAATCTCTCTATGTATATTGCTATGATAATTTTCTAGAGTAAATTCTTTTGAAGTAATATATCCCATCATATAACCTAATTACATATTTTCAAAGGATGACTGTTTAGTTACTCATAGAAATTAGGTACAAGGCTGGGGGGTTAGCTCAGTAGCATGACACCGTAGCACAAGGTCCTAAGTTTAATTCCTGGGTCAAAAAAAAAAAAAAAAGGAATTAAATACAGTTGACTTTGTTTTTATAGACAGAATGAGGACTAACAAAATCAGATTAAATAATTTACATATTACACAGTCTAAGCAAGCCAAATCCAGAATTTGGAAATCAATTTTGGGGATAGGGGTAATTCTGGGAATCAAACTCACAACCTCGTGCATACCAGGCAAACATTTGAACTGCTGAGCTTACCCCGGCCCTGAAAATCAATTTTTTAAAAAAGGAGAATAGTCAAAAGTCAAGGAAATAAGGAAATAACTACTTGTGGAGTGCAGCAGCTCTACCACCAAGAGCTAGAAAAGGTGGGGGGAGGTAGGGAAGAGTGGATGTGGCAGTGAACAGTATTTTCTTTCGTTTTCGGTTTGTTACAGTCTAGAACCCTGAATGGTTTTATTGCAAAAAATTAGAAATGGCACAGAGCTTCTTTTTGTTGTGGACTAATTTAACATTGATTTACATGTAAGTATTGCTTATTTCAGACTTTGTGGTTACTTGCACTTCCATTAATGCTTCAGAAAATTCAGTGAAGTGAATTTCTAGACAGAAAAAAACTTTAAGAGCAACTCTTATCCAAAACAGTAAGACCACATAAAGACTTGTTTTGTCTGGTTCAAGATATGTTGTAATTTTATAGTCTATTCCAAACATAGAAAAGTAATGACAAGTATCACTTAATTCACAAAAAGAAAAGCACCCCTTCATTTCTCTTAGGCGGTTCCCGGAGGAGGATCTTTGGTATGACCTGACAATAACTTCTTCGCAGCCTCAGAACAGGTCTGGGGAACCCACTGAGAAAGGACTTTGAGAAAGAGCCAGGAGCGTAAAGGACAAAAATAAGGTTTTGTCCCAGTCCTTAAAGGCAGACAGGTCCACTGCAATCCTGAATTCTGTGCTTTGCTTACTACACTTACTAATTTAATCTGTCTGTCTGACTTTTAGCAGCCCAAATTAATCTATTTGCCTTTTAGCAGCCCAAAGAAAGAGGGGGCAGTGAGTACACCAAACAGAGGGAAGGAAAGCTCCATATGCCTTTAGATTTCCCAAAGGGAAAAGAAAGGCGTGTGACATTATTTTAAAATGAAAATTATGTGGGAAAAGTAATTGGAGCAGGTAAATTTTTAGAAAATTTGGTAACAGGCAAATCCTTGAGTGAATGAAAGAAACCTTAAGAGAGATCAATTTCCTTTGCTTCACAGTAATTTGATCAAATGGTAAGGAATAAGACCTCAATGCCTGATGAAACTATATTGGGTTTCTAGTAGTTAACATTATTTTAAATGCATACACTTAAAAGCAAAAAAGTCTAAATAGTACTTTAGGTAAAATATGTGGTCAATAATCTTCACATATTTATTTTACATTTGTGTGTTTTCTACTTCTAAACCATGGTCATTTTCCCAACTAGTAGCTAAAAACTTCACAAAAATAACTGCAAATTATATAATAAAGGATAGAAATCTACTGTGAGGAAATAACAAGCATAAATAGTTCTAATGGTTGCAGTTAATAGATTTCACTTTAAAAATACTTACCAAGTTAACTGCTCAGGAAAGCTCTGTATAGACATATTAATCTTTTATGTTTTAATGAAAACTTGAAGCATAGAGTATATATTGACCTCATTATTAAATAATTGTTATAATCAGAATCAAATACTATTAATATTGATATATTCTATAATGGAAGGGAATAATAATCAGGAGCATTAGAACAGTAACATACATTTGCATTAGTACAAATGGATGGCAGCAGGAGGCAATTCCCATAGCATGGTCAATTTGGAGTAGAAAATTGAAGAGAGGTAGATATTAACTCATTTACTGACTTTATTTAAGCTTTCCCTCAAATCACATTTTTAAGTGATTAAATCATAGAGCTGTTTTCTAAGAGCTGTTTTCAAAGTTTAGCAGAGATGGCCAAATCAAAATTTAAAAAATTGCTAAATATAGGGGAAAATCATTACAATGAAAAAAATCTTAGCTCTTTAAAAGGCTAATTCACTGCCTTTGTAACAAGAAGAGACTCCATACCCTGAAGCTTGTCCATCTGGGCAAAACTTACAGAAAGAAATGGGCCTATGGGGGAATTCCTGTGGACAAGTCTTCACAAAACATATTCCAAGAGAGAACATTATATTCAATAAATGAGCATTACATCTGTTTGAAGTATGTTACTCTAAAGTTGGATTTTAGAAAACTGAATTGTTCTGATAGAATTCAGAGCATAGAATTTTAGTTTTCTTCCTTGTCTTTAAAGTTAAGAAAGCCTAGGCCAGTGGTGGCAGCCTACAGCACACCTGTTGCAGCAGGCTGTATCACTGAAAGCTCTCAAAGGTTCATCTTTACTGGCTTAGGGTAAATTTCAGACTAATCAAGGATTGCCATCGCCTACATCCTACATGCTGCCACACTCCTCTCCAACTTTTTTTTTCCTTCTCATCACCCTCTAGATTTACATATTAGGATAAAGTCTGGCCATTGGATTATTTTTAGAGATAATCTAACCCAAGATGGATACTTGGGATACTTTTATGCCAGACTTGCCAAACTGTCAATGCATTCTGAATAACTGCTGTTTAAAACAAAACAAACAAAAAACAACCCCCCCCCACAGTTGGTATTGAAACAGAACTCACCTTAGAGCCACGCTCATTAAAGATTATTTCTACATCTAGGATTTTGCCAAACTGCTGCAGAGACAAAAATAAAAACATTTATTTATGGTCAGCTTCTCACATATCTATTTTACTTTCTTCTGAGATGGGAATCTCTACTACTACTTATTGAATTTCATGTTTCTATTTGCTTCTGATTTTTTTCCCTATCACAGAGCTGAGAGTGTCTCAGTTTTCACTCCTTTCTGAATTCACTCATCCATGTGACATCTCCCTTTGTGTATAAAAGCCATCACAATACATAAGCCTTCACAGTGTGGTCTTAGGTACCTCTTCACCTGGACAAGAATTGGATGAACTGATTTGAAGGCAAGACCAGGAAATCTCCAGTTAAGTTGGCTCAAACTCCATTATTTATTTCAGCTAGATTTTGAGAATGTAAGGGGAACAAAACCACTAAAAGACTGAAAAATGAAGATGGGAAACAAATCTATCTGGACTGGATTATTATTATCTTTATCAAAACATGCACTAAGAACCCAAATTTTCTAGAATAACACATTCAGGTTTGATTCCAGTTTTGTTTAATAGAAAGTTAGCATTAAGAAAGCAGGAAAATGTTTTATTTTAGATAGGAAAGCATTTAGTTTTATTTCTAGACCTATTGCATAAAACTAAGATTTGCATGGTAGTTTAGAGTTTTTGTTTTATAGTTCACACTGCATTCTTATATGATCTTTCTGAAGCAAAGTTTGTCTTCCTTTTATGGTTAAGGAAACTGAGGCTGATAGAACTATTTGTCAAGTTTACAGAGCTAATAAAATGGGAGTTTTGAATCTCTGCTGTTTACCAATGGCTAGTAGCCATTAACCAAACAGAAGAAAGCAGAGGAATAAGGTGTCCTTTGCTAGGAAAAAATTACTTCTTTTTCATTTGCTGCCTTATGAGAAGGGCACAATATATTTTAAGAAATCACTAACTGGCCTAGGACACTATTTTTCTGATTCAATATAAAACATCTCTGACAGATAAGAATGTACTCCATTCTCATGGACTACAAAGACTGAGTCTTCACTGTCTCTCATGATTCAGAAGAGAACCTAATAACTCACGGTATTGGGAAGAATCTTCTTATAGGTAAACTAAGTCCTTTAGCTGACTTTTCTGTTTTTGGTTGCTCTCTTTTCTGAAAAGATAGAGAGCAGCTGGTTACCATTTTCTGGGAAAAAGCTCTCCAAGCACTGCCAGAAGAACATCATTCAATCTGAACTTGGGAGGGAGGGAAAGCAGCAAAGGAAGGGGAAGAAAAAATAATTAAGATGTGTTATGTACATGTATCAGCCCTCTGTGATGAATGAAATCATTCGGGAGTGTAAATATGTACTAATAAAAAATTTCAAACAATCTCAACTCAACTCTGGCTTTCTTTTCAGTGGGAAAAATATGGCCAGGTAGTCAGCTTTAAGTGACAGGGCTTTGGTCCAATGTCTTGATGCCACAAAATGGCCATAGCAAAGACTTAAAGCAAGGGATCTGGTTTTTAAGCAAGGCACTTGGCACCTATTCTAATGAAAATTTTACAAAACCACTGATTATCTCTCTTGGTCCTAGGTCAAGTCAAAGAGTTTGGTCTAATTAAAAGAGCCAACAGCATTCAGGATCAGAAAAAAATTAAGACACTTAGCAGCCATTCATTTACAACATAAATGCTTCTTTTATCACACTTTGGTTTCATGATAGTGATTTCAGGAGGAGGTAAAGAGCCCAAGTAACACATCAGAGATAGGAAGTTAACCCTCTACACCTTCCTTAGATATTGGTGTTGACATTACTGAATATGAGCAAGGAAGTAAAAGTAGAATAGAGGCTTTATTAGCTTTTACTCACACTACTCCATTTAATTTGTAACTGAAAGATAAAAGATTGCTATTCCTATATTTAGATGAGATCCAAGTTGAAAGAGGTTATGTGCATTTCCCTGAGTCATATTCTTTACTCTGTGCATTGTCTGAGACTGCAAAGATGGAATAAAGAGCAGCAATAATGTATTCCGAGGCACAGAACAGTCATGTGGCTGACAGCATATAATGTGAGAAAGGCAATAATATGCTAGGCTTACCTGAAAGACAAAAAAATGTTAGGGGATGAATAAGCAGGGGCTCCCTAAACTTATTCACGCATTAGAATCACCTGGGCATCTTATAAAGTTACCTACACCAATTAAATCACTACCTCTGGGGTATGGGACACAGGCATCAGTATTTTTTAAGCTTCTCAAGCAATTTCCAAGTATAGACAAGCTTAGAAGTCACTGCATTAAAACAATTGTCTCTTGCATTTAAATAAATCTAAGCATATTATTGATATATGTACTAAGGCTGGTGTGTGAGTAGGATGGCCATCTCATCCTCATCTTAGTACTGGAAGGCTCAGTCTCAACAAACCTGCTTGAATAGTAACCTGTGTGACTTGCCAGGTAAATGTCTAGAGCAGATGAATAACAACACAGTTACTGGGTTAAATCCTATTTTAACGGTAAAATCTATAAGGACTTTGGAGACTTACCCCAAACATTTGCCGGAGGTCAGGGTCCCGGAAACGAAAAGGGATATTAGAGACATGCAGTCGTTTAGGGGTAGATTTACTCTCAGAATTCTCACTACTTTGTGTCTGTGATGGCTGGCCGTCTGTCTGTGCTCCACCTTCTGTCTGCTGAATAAAGAAGTTAACAACACTAAATGAAAAAAAAAGCACAATTCACCCGAATTATGTAAAATAAAGCCCCCGAACTACTGTAATCATTGCCAGTTTTATCTGTAAGCCAAAATAAGAATTCTCCCTTCAAAGAAAAAAAAAAAAAAACTCAAAGAAATTATCTATGTTCAAAACACTATAGTCTACAAATAAACAATTAAGGTCTCCTGAATATTTATAGTACAGTAGCAAAATGGGGGCAAATAGACAAGAAACACTAAGTGACTTGCCTAAAATACCATGGAGATTCATTAGGATAATTACACAATGTAAAAATAGTGGTTTTATTCTTAGATTTTTAGTAGAGCTTTCTATATGGAGACCTTTCTGTTTTCAAAATAGTCCATTGTACTTAAGTTGTATAGCTCACTACATCTTTTGGTCAATCATCTCAGGCTCTCAAAGAAATGAAATTAGGCAATACTTTTATATTCCATACCCTCTATAAGAGTTTTAGCATTTAAGACTATTCAGTTGTTACAGTATTATGATATTTTTTAAGATGAGAGAAATTTAGTACTAATACTCAACTTGCCTGAGAACTGAAACAACTTCTTATTCTGACATGAAGTACTTTCCCCCCTAATTTATACAATTCTAGCTAACTGCAACTGAAGGTACTCCCTCTTCTTCTGGCCCTGGGAAAAACTGCATTCAGAGGGTTTAACAGTTGGAAAAGGTTTAATTTAAGGAGCCCTGACTAATCTATTACACAGTATACAAATGCTAGCCTTCTACACATCTATAATGAAAGAAGATAAGTGTGGGTCTATACTTTTAATCACAAATCTTGTTTGCAACATCCCAGGCCATGTGTTCTTTTTTTTTGTCCTCTTCCCTAAACTGTCAAAAAGTTACTATGTCAAGAAACATTTTTGACATATATCTAACAGGTGTGACACGTTCTGGGCAAGCAAAGACATTTATTTTAAAGCACTCAACTGGTAATTTAAGAACCTTATGTTTTTATTATTTCCTAGGAGGTGCATGCCAAACTGGACAGCTGTTGAGTTGATTAAACCAACATACTTTTAAAACAGGAGTAGAACTTGCTGTTCTTATTATCTTAATTGAGAGAGAATGGAGTCTTTAGCAGATTCTTCTGGGTGACACAGGATGAATCTCCTCCCTTTGGCCCAATATTCAGGCTAAAAGAAACTGAATCAGAGATACTTCTGGCTCAAAGATGTTAGCAACAATCTTGAAATGAAGCTTGAAACTTTAAAATATAATGGATAATCAAGAATAAACTCCAAGTGAATAATAGCTTTTCAAGTGTCAGTTTAAGGGATGGCAGCTTTTTATCTCATTCCATTCAGGCCTTGCAGATGGCTAAAATGTGCAATGATTTATGTGATATAAAAACAGCAGAAAAGGGAAGAGCTATGAAGCAATGTTCTGCCAAAGTGTAAAGTTTTCAATAATCAATTGGAGCACAATGCAGACTAAACAAAACAAATTCCATCCAAAGCTGAAACTCACTAAGTCACTACAATAGCATCACGGGCACCATCATGCAGTCAAAGCAATAAGCATCAATTGCAACTAATGCTCATTCAAGCACCGTCAAACTTGCCTCACAGCTGGATCACACAAAACTCTTTCTTCAATTAAACTTTAAAAGCACCAGATCTGATCTGTGGGATGACAATGCATCACTTTGAGAAAAGTTAAAAAGACTGATTTCACAAAGCTCCAAATTACAGTTTTATATATAAATTATGTATGTGGTCCAGGTAACCTGTCTTAGTGTAAATGAAGTGGCAGGATCAATACAAACTAATCATTACTTTAAGGTACACTGCCAGCAATACTCAGTTGTTGCTCTTGAGAATTCTCTGCTGTTATAACGACATAGGTTAAGAGGGTCAGAAGCTAAACTGGTTAATTTTCTGGTTTGTAGTAAACAGTTGCATTTTAAAAAATGAAACCATTAATTCTAGGGAGATCTGGCAAGTAGAAAAAGTGAGCTATCATTTCCCAAATTCTCAAGGCTCTGACCTAATATACTTTAAAATGGAAATTTAACAGACAAAACACACAAATCCTAAGCACAGAGCAGAGTGAATTTTTTTTTTACAAAGAAATATACCCACATAACCACCAAATTAGATCAACAAATAAGCTCTAGGAACACCCAGGGGCCACTCCAGCTTTTAGTCACCACTATCCTAATTTATTAACCCCACACGTTAGTTTTGCTGTCTTTTACTTTTAACAATGGAATCATACAGTATATACTCTTTTGAGTCTGGTTTCGTTCACACTTTATATTTGAAACATACACATGCATCTTCTTATAATTTATCTATTAGCACTCCGTTGTGTAAACATCCAGAATTTATGTGATCTGTTTTCAGGTTCTGGCTCCTAAGAATGATTCTTGTGAATATTCTTATTTACACATCTTTTAGTATACACAAATTTGTGTTGGTGAGATTACACATATATGGGAGTGGATTTTCTGGGTTACGTTCATGCTGTCTTAATAACAATGCCAATTTTCTAAAATAGTTGTACTATGTACATCGCATTTGTATAAGAGTTTTAGTTACTCTTAGTATTGTCATTTTTTGCCTTAACCATTTTGGTGGGAGGCAGTGACATCATACTGTAGCTTTAATTTGCATTTTTCCAGTGAGAATTAAAATTCATGTTTATCGAACATTTTGTGAAATACCTGTGCCAACCCTTTGCCTATTTTCTATTAGGGTAACTGTTTTTGCTTAGGATTTATAGGACTTTATAAATTTCGGATATGAGAATTCTGATAGATGTATTATAAACAATTACCTGTCTATACTCTGTAATCCAGCCTTTAGATTTTTAACATAAATTTTAACTTACTGGTGCTACTACCTGAAATTTCTCTATCACTGAAGTAGCTAAATCAGATTGTATTATATTTTCACTTTGCTTGCTCAAATATCCCTATCAGACTTGTTACTTTACCGGAACCTAAAACATAGCTCTCTAGTTTCCTTTCTCTGAATCTCACTTGTTTTTCCTTTCTATCCAGTTTAGGTTCAAGAACCTGTCATTACAACCCCATGTTGAATCTGCCTAGTAAAACTATAGCCTTGAATGAACTGCACTATCCATTCTATCTGAGCTTGAACTTAAGCAGATAACCACTGCTGGAGGAAGGCACGTACCTAGACTGCTCAACAGTGCAGCAGGTACACCAAACTCAAAATAGCACTCAGTGCTGCCAGTAACTTCATCAAGTGACTTCAGTTAGCTAGTTTGTGCTTTGCACACATACTACTTCAAACAAATTTTGTTGGAAAACAGGAATTTCCTTGTAGCACAGCAACTATTTCTTGAGTATACATTCTATATCAGACTTGATCAAAGCCTTTTAATGAAAATTACTACTAAAATAATGTTCTCAAGGTGCCAGACACTGGCCTAAGTATTTTACATATTTTAATTAATGTAATTCTTTCAAAAATCCCAATAGGTATTTTATTTGTAATGATAATACGTGGTTTTTTTAATAGCAAAAAAAAACAAAAACAAAACTGTCTAATGAAGCAAGGATTCAAACTCAAACAGTCTGACCCCAGAATGTACATTCTTAGCCATTATATAGACAAACTGTACTTTTTGGTTAATATTTTCTTAATTCTCACACCAACTCTGAGGCAGGCATCATTATTATGACCCCCAACTGACAAAGTAAAAAACTAAGGCACAGAAAAACTAGCAGATGCCCAAGATTACATGGTAAATGTCCAAACAGGAATTCAAAGCTAGGTTCCCTGGCCACGGTGATCACCTCCCGGAGGTGCACACGCTCACTCTCTCCTTTTCCTTCTCAAGAGGGAAGACAGGCTCAGCTCATTCTCTTGGAACTTCTCAGGACCAGTACTGAAGAAGCAAGGATTCTCCTCTTGTGAAGACAGGCACAGGGCAAGAGACAGGGATGGCTGAGTAAGTAAAAGTTTCTGGACCTTATTTTGTAAAGTGGACAGTAAAACTGTCATAAGAAAAATCTCAGTCAGTAACTGGTTTGTTTTATTTTTTTGATGAGCAACTTTACTGATACATAAATAACCTCCCAGGGTTGTGTTGATAACTCATCCACTGGGTAGGGGATGAAACAGAAGAGGGCCTTGGCTGTTTACAGCAGCTTAGGAGGGCTAGCAACACAATTGCTCTGATGTAGTCACATGGCCAAAGCCTATAATGTCCTAGTCAAGAAGCTCAGCTTCCTAAGTGAGGACCTGCAGTCTGTCAACATTGCAGAGTACACAGGCTTCTCACAATCGACAGCACTACAGACTCACTTCAAGGCACTAGAGTAGTATACTAATAAGAACACTTAGGATATATTGAATATAAAATTAGTATCACCGCCAAGACACAGAAAAGGGAATTTGTATCTATTAAGAGCAATTCCTTATTTAAGAGAAATTACTATCGGTTTATTTTTTAAGAGAAATATGATTTTCTTCTATATATTTTAATATTGTTATGCAAGCCAAATTACAAGAATCTAATTCTGTTTTGAGTATTTAAGTTAAACACTTTTTCAATAAACCAGTCACCGTGTTTCCTCAGAAACTATGTGTGTTTTCTCAATGATCAAAGTGCCACTAAAGGAACTGTGAAAGGCTTTATTTGTATATGTAATGTGATCTGTTCCAATATTAGTATCACACTGTGAAAGAAAATCATTATCACACTGTTAAATGAAAACCATAGCAGGTCACATATTTTTTGAACTAAAAGTAAGAATATCTAATAGTAACATGTATATAAAAGGTCATCTCAATTAAAAAAAATACTTTTTATTGTACTCTCTTCTTAATTCACGCTTATGCTTTCCATGGTTTCAGTTACCTGCAGTCACCTATGGTTTGAAAATACTAAATAGAAAATCCCAGATATAAATAATACATTTTCAATTGTAAGTGAGTAGATTATTGAGTAGAACAATAAAACCTCAAGGCATTCTGTTCCATCGCAATCTGCCCCACACAGGATATGAATCACCCCTTTGCTAGTGTATCTACTCCACCCATTTGTCATTTAGTAGCAATCTTGGTAATCACACTGACTTTTAAGGTACGGTAGTGCTTGTGTTAAGTAGCTTTATTTTACTTCATGACAACAAAGAACAAATGATGTTGGAAATTTGGATGTATACTAAAAGAAGGCTTGAAGGATTTTCTTTAAGTACAAAGGTGAAAGTTCTCAACTTTAATAAAAAATGAAAGAAAAATTCTATGCTGAAGTTGCTAAGATATGGTAAGAGTAAATCCTTATTAATAAAATTGTGAAGGAAAAAGATATTTACACCTGTTGCACATCAAACTACAGCTGTAGCACATCACAGACTTTACAATGGAAAGGGTATGTTGGAAACATGTCCTGATTGACAGCAACAGCAACAGCCTATCGCAGGCACTGAGCCTGTACGAAGACTTCAGCAAGAGTCCCCTAAACCAAATGACATCAAGTCATTTACTATATGGAAGGGATGATTCAGGAGTAGGTTTAACTGAAAAATATAAAAATTATTGAAGAGGCTATGTCTGCCAATGAAGAAGCTGCTGTCACATTGCAGAGTGAAGAAGTTGATTAAGAAGAAAAGACACCATCCAAAACAAGTCTTCAACTGAGATGAAAATGACCTCTTTTTGAAGAAAATGCTGTTGAATGGACATTTATAAAAGTGCAAAGATGGCATTAGGGCATAAAATATGGAAGGATAGATTAACTCTGGAATTACATGGCAATGCTACAGGACATATGATAATGCCAACCACAGTGCACGGAGTAAAGAATTTACTTGCTCTCCAAAAACAAACAAACAAAAATGTGTTTTGAGAGACAGACATTCACTAATTTTTATTAAGTATAATTATTCAATTTTATTACTAAACTTTGTTAATCTCTTTAATTCATAAATTAAATTTTGCCAAAGACATGCATAAGAAGAAACCAGCATATATACTTCTAGACTAAAGGTGGTTTCAGGCATCTACTGGCAGTCTTGGACCTTATTCCCCACGAACGTGGGGGACTACTGTATCTAACTGGTTAGTATTTTAATGTGCATTTTAGAATGAAAGAATTCTGTCAGTATGTTCAGGCTGAAGCTCTCAGGTTTTGTTTTTGTTTTTGTAATATTAGAGACTGAACCCAGGGATACTCTATCACTAAGTTACACCTCCAGCCCTTTAGTTTTTTAAAATTTTGATACAGGGTCTTACCAAGTTGCCCAGCTGACTTCAAACTTGCAATACTCTGCCTAAATCTCCTGAGTAGCTGGGATTTACAAGATTGTGTGTCTGGCAAGCTTTCAGGTTTAAAGCTGAAGAGTAAGTGGAAGTTGAGATGACAAGACCATCTCTATGGATGTTTTCATTTTTTATCTTTACGGAGGGGGCACATAAGTAGATTTTCTGAGGCCCAGAGCTGTAGCTAGTTAGTTGCTAAAGGTTATACTTAACACTAAACTACGTGACACTCCTGACCTCACCTATAAATAAAGGTATAAGTAGTCTCTATGATCTTAGTATTTTTTTTTCTTTTTTTTTTTCCTTCTCTTTTCCTTTTTGAGACAGGGCATCACTATGCAGTTTGGGCTGGCCTTAAACTCACTTTGTAGCCTAGGCTGCTCTTGAACTCACAACAATCCTGCTGTCTCAGCCTCCTGAGTGCTGGGATTACAAGCATGCATACCACACTCGGCCAAAGGGCAGTTTTCTTTATTCAAAATTAAGGCCTGATACCAAATGTGATTTTCTGTGACAATTATTGCATTTTCAAACCAGGATACAGATTCTTTATGAATCTAGCTTGGAACTACCAAGCACCTCATGGGTATCAAATCTCCAGAAATGAAAGACAGAAATAATTATTTTTAAAAGTATATTGACAAAGGGGATAGATATTTTACACAGGTTTAATATAATCTGCCCTTTATTACTGAGAGGAAACAAGAATCACATTTATAGTTCAGAGTATCTTAATTTTAGTCTAAAAACCTGCTAGTGATACCTATGTTACAGGACGAAGTTGATTTGTGACAGACTTTGGCTCCATTTCTTCCATTATGTTCCAGAAGTCCTTCCTGGGCAAGCGGACTCACTGGCAAGGACTATAACTTCTTAGCTATGTCACCTCCATGGTAGCAATGCCTTCTTCTAGAACATTTACAGGAAGATTGCATGAAGTCTTGTTTACCATTAACTTTTTTCAATATACGTTAGTAGAAACACATATTCTGAAGAAACAATATGTAGTTCAGGAAATACATAAACCTGTAACATAGTTACTACTCATCATTATCAAGTTTTAGGTACTGTACAGCACAATCACCGTACGTGCTGTCCTTTTATACGACAGGCAGCATAGTAGGCATGATTAGATCAGCATCACCACAAATGTGAGCAACGCCTTGTGCTGCAACTTCAAGATATCACCAGAAAACAGCAATTTTTCAGCATACTTACAATCAATCATACGGGACTGCCATTCTATCTGTGGTCCACCACTGACCAAAATGTCACTACATAGCACAAGACTGTAAAGCTTGCAGAGGATAGATTTTTATTTTTGCAGGAAAGTCTGGATTTTATCAATAAAATCAAATAATGTCAGTTTTTCCCCTTGCCGTGATGGGACTTTCTCTTTCTCAAGAAAATGCCTGCCAGTTTACCATCAGTTCTTGGAAGAAAGGGGTTTCATGCAAAAAGCAGTAGGTCAGTCACACAATGCTGTTGCTCAAGACAATGAAGGCACTTGGGTATGCACTATAATAGGCTTTATGAATACTTTTCACTTTGTATGGAGAATATCATAGAAGATGAGATACTGGTGGAAAATTAGTAAAGAAAATAATTTCTACTGCTGCGTGAAAGATTTCTGGGGAGAGGTTGAGACAGAGTCTCGTTATGTAGTTCAGGCTGTTCTTGAACTCAGTGTTTGGGCCCAGGCTGGCCTTAAATTTGCACCAATCCTCCGGCCTCAGCCTCCTCAGCACTAAGACTGCACCACAGCACTAAGCTTTATGAAAGACATTCTTAAGTGAACCTGCTTTTCTGTTGCTGTTCTTCTGTGACTTTGGGACAATAAAGAATAAAAAGACCGCTAGCAGAATAGTTTATTACTTCCTTGCTTTACACTAAGGCACTCATAGTTACCCACTACTGCTTTTTGTGCTGTGGCAAAAGCACAAAATGAAGCACATGAAAATGCTACAGTACGTCTTAGAATCATTATCAAAGAGTCTGCTCTAGTGTCCCACCTGAGA
This sequence comes from Hydrochoerus hydrochaeris, assembly GCA_004027455.1. Taxonomy (NCBI): domain Eukaryota; kingdom Metazoa; phylum Chordata; class Mammalia; order Rodentia; family Hydrochaeridae; genus Hydrochoerus; species Hydrochoerus hydrochaeris. The sequence goes on along the minus strand of PVLA01004127.1, from coordinate 120,995 downwards.
AAGTTTAAGGACTTGCCAGCAATCAGTGATCATGTTAGGAAAACTACTGCCTACCTCTAATTGTGGATCTAGGTTCATCAAGATGTAGGGCACGTAGTGTTTACCTCGTAAAAGCATCTCTTAACCAATCTGCTGCCCTACACTCAACCCTGTAACACTGACAAATATTTTGTTCTTTGTCCTGGAATCCTCTAGATTGAGGGCAAGAGCCTTACTTCACATTTTTAAGTACACCTATTACCTAGCACATTACTGTACATGTAACAAATATGTGTGTATGATATGACCATGACAATACATATATATGAGAAAGGATGCAGACTCTGGGAGTCAGATAACCTGTTTAAATCCTCATACTATCACCTACTAAGTTGAGTGAAGTTGGACAAATTATCTCTCCAAGTATCAATTTCTTTATCTATAAAAGTGTAGTAGTAACAGTAACTCACAGAATGTTTGTAATAATTTAATGACTATAATGAAAGCATGTCCAACAATATTTAGTACAGAGTAATTGTACAAATGTATTAATTATGCTATTACTATCGATTACTGTCCCTGAAATGTGCATATTTTTTACAAAACTGTTTAAAAATTGATGCTGTGCTTTTAAAAAAAAGCTCTAAAAAATGTTTTGAACATCATTATGTAAGAGTAAAGGGAACATTCTTTTAATTATCTAGTTAGAAAACTCTTCCATTTAAGTGAAAGATTCAATAACATGCTTTGTCTCTTAAGAATTATAATTATGTCAAGTTAGGACAAAGAAAGAAGTCACATTATGTACAAGAATAGAGAAATGAATTGTTACCTAAGTTAACATGTTAAGTCTATATTGTTAAAAGTGTATTTTCTAACACCTTTTTATCAACCAACTAATCAATTAGAGGTTCTTAATTATATCTTTATAAGCTCTCCCAATCCCAAGTTCCATTAAAAAGTGCTTACAAAACACCTATTATGTAGTATAGTAGGTGCAGTGGCACAATTGGTTAGCATGCAGTATATATATATATATGTACCAGTATAGATGACTGAAAGGAAAGTAAGAATTATTTCCTTCCCTTAAGGAAAATATAATCCAACAGATAGTTATAATATGTATAAAAATTTAAATTTCCTATCTGAAGATGATTCACTAATGCTTATCTACTTCAAATTCTTTGGTTATTTATGCCCTGCTGAGATTTAGGAGGAAAAAAAAAAAAACATACAGGAGCCAAGTTTCTCTATTCTCCACAGTCTGCAGGCTGAGGGGCAGCCCCCCCCCCAGTGCTATCTGTTTAGCTAATGCACAGTATAGAACTAATTGTCAAACAGACTCATTTTAAGAGCAGAAGAAGCTTCTAGCTTGAGGTCAAAATCCACTTCTAAATATAAAAATTTCAGGCTTCAATTCTTAGTTCTCATGATGGTATGAGAAGTCCCTTCTTTTTTTTCTACATCAACACTCAAGACAATCCAGTATCAACAAGACCTACACTAAAATGCATCTGTACTTAATGGTAATAAAAAAGCTACAGTCAATGCTGCAAGGGGCACATGATTTTAAAAGACCTGAGGGGACAAACAATAGTTACCTTGAATTATTTCAACACAAAAACACTCTAGAGTCAGTCAGTACAATAAGCTTCATTTGACAGAAAAGGAAAACTGAAACTTAAGAGAAAATGGTTTATTCAAGATACAATCATTATAATCAGGATGACTCAGTCTGTTTTCCTTCTTACTTTACCAATCCTGTATTTTCTATCTTCACTATTCTTGTGAATCCATTCCCTCTTCTACATACTCCCTGCAACCCCAAGGGCTGAACCATGCTGAAACACATAATCTTCTGGAAGCATGTTTGGCTCACTTCATTTTCTTTTCCAAATCTTCAATGAGTGAGACAAAATACTCAGGAGCCTGAGAGAGAACCAACACCCAACCATGCAGTGCCCTTTTCACTGAGCTGGAGAAGGACATCAGAGCAGAAGATACAACTTGCAACTCCCCACCAGTAAAAGTTCTGATACACGGGGAAGGACTATCCTACTAAACACAGCAAAATACTGTTTTGCGGGAGCAATTTTTAAAGTGAAAGATATCTTTAATTAGTTTTAAATTAAAAAAGCTTCCTATCTACTGTATGTGGGTATGGGTACGCAACACTGACTGAGCCCAGGACTTTGACGCTGAGCTGTGTTACCAACCCCTGAGTTTGTATTTTGAGAGAGGGTCTGCTAAGTCACTTGGTTACCCAGACTGGGTTTGAACTTGTGATTCTCCTGACTCAGCCTTCCAGAGTGCTGGGATTATACAGGCAAGCATCACATAAATTACTAGACCGATTTATGAGGTATATAAATTGACAGCAAAAGTTTTATAGAATAATGTAAATACTATGAAATTTAGGTTTATGATATGTTGCTTTACAGCTCAATTTCTACCTCTGTACAACACATCCTCACAATTGCACGTGCACACACAATCTCTCTTTCAAAAGGAAAATGACCTAACCACAGTGAAAATTCCTCCTCATATTTAAAATGTATACTTCAGGGGAGCCAGGCCCGTGCCGCTGTGAGGTGAGTTCCAGCTTGCCAGCGCTGGCCCAGAAAGACTTTGGGACTATCGCTCCTGGTGGCTGGGTGACTGCCCAACCCCCTAGGACAATGGACTAGGCTCTAGAGATTCCGCTTGGGTGAACCATGCCCAGAGACCTTCGTTCAACCAGGGAAGCCAGGCCCACCGCGCAAGGGGAGCCAGGGTCGAGTGAGTCCCAGGAGCAGAGGGTGCAGGAGGTGATTTCTAACATGCCCAGGGAAAGCTTTGGAACATCACTTGAAACACAGAAACATAGGAAACTGACAAAACGAAAGACCAAAATGCAATCTCCAACCTCCAGCCCATCCCAAGAATGTCTAGGAGCCATGTACACAGAAGAAAATCCTAATCATACACTTGAAATGCCTGAAGTGATATCAATTGAAATAAAGAAGCAAGTACGGGAAGCTATGAAGGAACTCAAATCAGAAAAAAATCTCCCAAGTAAAAGAAAAAATGATAAAAGTAGTGAAATACTGAAGGCATCTAAACAAGACACAGATAAAAAAAAAAAAGAGGAATAAAGCAAAAAGATAGAACCCCTGAATGAACAGTATAAGAAACAAACAGAATACAAGAAGCACATTCAAAGAGATATACAGGAAATCAAACATTCTATTGAAAGTTGCCAAAACCACCTCAACGAAAGTGAAGATAGAATCTCAGACCTTGAAGATAAAACTGCAGCTAGTGAAGACGAAAGGAAAGATCTTCTAAAAATAACAAGGAATCAGCTAAAAATAACAATTCAACAACTGCAAGATGATGCAAAGAAAAACAACATAAGATTAGTAGGGATAAATGAAAAAGAAGGAGACAACACAAATGATATCAAGAAGCTATTTACAGAAGTAATAGCTGAAAACTTCCCAAACATGAGAATGGAAACTGGCATACAGATTAGTAAAGCATACAGAATTCCAAATAGCCACAACCAAAATAAAATTACACCCAGACATATAATAATGACCATCCCAGAAATCCAACATAAGAACAGAATATTAAAAGCTGTTAGAGAGAAAAGACAGATCACCTATAAAGGAAAACCTATTAGAACCACAGCAGACTTCTCAACACAAACAATGAAGTCAAGAAGAGCATGGAGTAAAGTATTTCAGATCCTAAAGGAAAACAACTTCCAACCCAGAGTGACGTTCCCTGCAAAATTGTCCTTCAAAATGGAGAAATAAGATACTTCCATGACAAAGAACAGCTGAAGAACTTCATTATCACCAAACCAACACTACAAAGAATCCTGAAAGACATTCTAGATACACATAGGAAAAAAACCACTAAGCAAGACAGACAAACAGAATGGAAAGGTAAAGATACAACATCAGAAAGATAACATGTCAACAATAAACCAATATATAACAGTTACAACCCTTAATGTAAATGGCCTCAATTCACCAATTAAAAGAAACAGAGTGGAAGAATGGATCAAGAAACAACTTCCAACCAATATGCTGTCTACAAGAAACCCATCTACCCCAAAAGGAAACTCATAGACTGAAAATCAAAGCATGGAAAACAATATTCCATGCAACAGGAACTAAAAAAAAAAAAAAAAAAAGGCGGGGATAGCTATTCTATTTGCAGACAATTTGAACTTCAAACAAAGAATGATCCAAAGAGATAAGAGATAAAGAAGGTCACTACATAGTAGTTAGGAGAAAACTTCAAGAGGAAGAGATAACAATCTTAAATATATATGCACCAAATTCCAGAGCACCCAGCTACACAAAGCAAGTATTAACAGAAATGAAAAATCAAATAGACAATACCACAATTATAACCTTAATTATAAGGAGACCTTAAAATGCCACTGACACAAAGGGATAGATCAACTAGACAGAAAATCAGCAAAGAAATAACAGAACTGAATCACACCTGTGAACAAATGAGCTTGACAGATGTACACAGAGTGTTCCATTCAACAACATCAGCATATACATTCTTCTCAGCAGTACATGGGACATTCTCTAAAATAGACCATATAATAGCCCACAGAATATATTTAAGTAAATGTAAAAGAACTGAAATTATCCCATGCATGTTATTGGATCATAGTGCCATGAAAGTAGAAATTAATGATAAAAGTAACTGAAAAACCCCCACAAACACATGGAAATTGAATAATACACTCTTGAGCAATCAGTGGGTCACAGAGGAAATTAAAGAAGAAATTAAACAATATCTACAAGCAAACAAAAATACAAATACAACTTACTGGAATCTGAGGGATGCAATGAATGTGGTCCTGAGAGGAAAATTTACTGCACTGAGTTCCCACATCAGGAAAACAGAACGAACACAAATAAACAACCTGATACTACACCTCAAACATCTGGGAAAAGAAGAGCAAGCCAAGCCCAAAACCAAAAGAAGGGAGAAAATTATAAAGATTAGAGCAGAAATTAATGCAACAGAGACTAAGAAAACAATACAAAGAATCAATGAATCAAAGAGTTGGTTCTTTGAAAGAATAAATAAAACTGATAAGCCCCTAGCCAACCTAATTAACAAAAGGAAAGACTCAAATTCATGCAATATGGAATGAAAAAGGTGAAATCACTACAGACTATGGAAATACAGAAGATCATCAACACTTATTTCGAAAACCTCTACTCTCATAGGTTCAATAACAGAAGAAATGGACAGATTCCTAGAAACATATGAACCACCACAGCTGGATCAAGATGTAAAACTGCTGAATAACCTAATTTCGATTAATGAAATTGAAAATGCAACTAAGTTCCTACCAACAAAGAAGAGCCAGGCCCAGATGGATTCACTGTGGAATTCTACAAGAAATACAAAGAAGACTTAATGCCAACACTTGCAAACTGTTCAATGAAATTGAAAGGGAAGCAATTCTCCCTAAGTCATTCCTGGAAGCAAATATTACTCTAGTACCAAAATCTGACACAGAGCCAGCTAAAAAAGAGAACTACAGGCCAATCTCCCTAATGAACATAGATGCAAAAATTCTCAATAAAATATTGGCTAACAGGACGCAGCAAATCATTAAGAAGATTATACACCATAACCAAGTGGAACTCATCCCAGGCATGCAGGGATGGTTCAACATACATAAATCAATAAATGTAATCCACCATATCAATAGAGCCAAATACAAGAATCACATGATCATTTCTATAGATGCAGAAAAGCTTTTGATAAGATCCAACACCCATTCATGATAAGAACCTTACAGAGAATTAGAATAGATGGTCTTTACCTCATTATGATAAAGGCCATCTACGACAAACCAACAGCCAGCATCATATTAAATAGCCAAAAACTGAAAGCCTTTACTTTAAAATCAGGCACAAGACAAGGATGTCCCTTATCACTGCTCCTATTCATCATAGTACTGGAAATACTAGCCAGAGCAATTAGACAAGAGAGGGAAATAAAAGGAGTAAAGATAGGAAAAGAAGAAGTTAAATGATCATGATTTGCAGATGACATGATACTCTACATAGAAGACCCCCAAAAACTTCGCTGAAAGACCTCTAGATATAATAAATTCAGCAATGTAGCTGGATACAAAGTCAATACTCAAAAATCAATAGCATTCTTATTCACCAACAACAAAAACACCGAGAGAGAAATAAGAGAAGCCACACCCTTCACACTAGCATCCCAAAAAAATGAAATACTTAGGAATTAATCTAACGAAAGAAGTAAAAGAGTTATACAGGGAAAATTACAGTACCCTGACAAAAGAAATTGAAAAGGACCTCAGAAAATGGAAAGACATCCCTTATTCATGGGTAGGAAGAATAAATATTGTAAAAATGGCCATTCTCCCAAAATTGCTATACAGATTCAATGCAATCCCAATGAAAATACCACTAACATACCTCATAAATCTAGAGAAATCACTCCTGAAATTCATCTGGAACCAGAAGAGACCTAGATTAGCAAAGGCAATTCTAAGCAGCAAAGCTAAGGCAGGAGGCATCGCAATCCCTGACTTGAAGTTACACTACAAAGCTACTGTAATAAAATCAACATGGTACTGGAATAAAAACAGATATCAAGATCAATGGAATAGATTAGAAGATACAAACAGAACTACAAACACACTCAATCACCTTATCTTTGATAAAGGGACCAAACATGTTCACTGGAAGAACAATAAGTCTCTTTAACAAATGGTGCTGGAAAAACTGGCTTTCCATCTGCCAAAAACTAAAATTAGATCCATGCCTATCACCATGTACTAAACTAAAATCTAAATGGATCAAAGATCTAAATATTAAAACAGAAACACTAAATCTGTTGGAAGACAAAGTAGGTAAAAATCTTCAAGACATAGGGGCTGGTAGAGAACTCATGAACCAAGAACCAAACTGCATGGGAAATGCTTCCCAGAAGCAATAACTGGGATCATGTCTTATTAAAGAGTTTCTGCATGTCCAAAGAAATCTCCATCAGAGTGAAAAGAAAACCCACAAACTGGGATAAAAATCTTAGTGAACTGTCCCTCAGACAAAGGACTTCTGTCTAGAACTTATACCGAATTAAAAAAAAAAAATCAGACCCCCCGAATTTCAAAGACCCAATCCAAAACTGGGCATCCGAGATGAACACACAGTTCTCAGAAGAAATACGAATGGCAAATAAATACATGAAAAAATGTTCTTCATCATTGGTCATTAGAGAAATGCAAATTAAAACCACACTGAGATTCCACCTCACTCCAGAAAGAATGGCCAGGATCAACAAAACTACCAACAACAAATGCTGTAGAGGCTGTGAGGAAAAAGGAGCTCTGCACTGCTGGTGGGAGTGTAGATTGGTGCAGCCACTGTGGAGGTCAATCTGGAGATTCCTCAAAAAGCTGAGGTTTTGGAGGTCCCATTTGATCCAGCTATTCCAATCTTAGGCATATTCCTTTCATTTTTTTTTTTTTATTTTAAAGAGAATAAAACAAAAGAGGACAGATCTAAGCAGAACTGAAAACATCTTACCACAGTTATATATGTACACCCATGTTTATAGCAGCACAATTTGTAATAGCCAGATCTTGGAAACAACCAAGAGCCCATCAACCAAGGAATGGATAAAAACATTGTGGTACTTTTATACAACGGAGTACTACTTAGCTATAAAGAATGATCACATTGAGATATTTATAAATAAATGGATGCAACTTGAATCCATACTCATAAGTGAAATAAATCAAACATGTATAAATACCGTATAATCTCCCTACTGTAAGAAATGGTAAGAGTACAGAAGATTTTATGGTAATCATGGTTCACCATTATATTGCTTTCAAGTCTTATGCTTTCATTCATTGATTGGAATGGTTTTATTGTTTTGTTTGATCTTAATATATGTGATGGTATGAATAGTTACTTTGAAGAAAAGACAAAATGGCAGCCATTGTTGATTTGATATCATCTTGCTCTGAAGTCCTACCATGCTTTTGTTTTTCTATTACCATTGGTTCTATCATGTTGTCTTATTGGATTTTATTATGTATGATAGTATAAACAAATTTTTTATGGAAAATGAGATAATATAGTAGCCATTGCTCATCTTCTGTTATTTGCTTCAGAATGCCTTGCAGTACTTACATTCTCGAGTGGTTCTATTCTATTTTGTTATGTCTGACACTATCATGTGTGAAGCTACGTTCAACTATTTCAAAGAAAGAGACATTATGATAGCTACTGTTAATATCCAATTATCTTGTTGTGACGTGCTGTGTTGCTTACATTGTTCTGTTCTGATTTGCTTTGTTCTGTCCTCTTTTGTTTTATTCTCTGTAAAATTTAAAAAAAGATTTAACTGCCTGTATGTTTAAGTGTGTAAGATAGATAACCATATTACTAAGTTTTTGTTGGATTGTTGAGCAGAACTGTTTGCAGTCTCATGGTTTGAATGTCCACTTTGTAACTTGTTGTAACAAGTTGTAACTTGAACAACTATTTTTAAGATGTCAATATATAATTTATCAACTAACGATTTATTAATGTTTTTTTTTTGAAATTCTGTATTCTACCCTTTTTTGTTTTGCTATTTTTCTCTTTAAAATAAAAAAATAAAATGTATACTTTAAAAAGTAACAGTATCTTTCAATAAAGTTTCCTAACAGTTTCTTGTTTTACTGCTAAAAAGTTGCTAAATTTATAGAATTTGCAATATTTCTGTTCATAGGTACAACTCAAAGGACTTTCCACTTTGTTCTCAGCTATTTTTACCATTAATAGACTCATACAATCTACACATCTGGATTTCTACTCTTATTTCAGTATTTCTTTAGGAACTAAAATTAGTTTATGCAAAATTATGCAATAAACAGTTTCTGAAGTGATGAGATCTAAGTTTTAACTGTATATTTGCTTTAAGGGATGGGGCTTGCCTTTAATCACTGTCATTAGAAACGTACAATCTGCCGGGGGTTTAGCTCAGTGGCATAAGTGCCTGCTTGGCAAACATGAGGTCGTGAGTTTGATCCCTGACAAAAAAAAAAAATAAAAGAAACATACAATCTAGGGATGTGAAACAATCAGAAATGATGGTAATGAGAGAAAAAGAGAAATGGGCAGTGCTAAGAACAATTCCTGTGAGAAAGTGTAAAATGCCACAGAATGATTCAGGGAAATGATTTCTTCCTATGATGGTATGTACAGATCAGTAAATCTTATAGGTAAATGGATGCGACTAGAGTCCATACTCGTAACTGAAATAAATTAAGACTTGCATGTGTAAACATCATATTGTCTCCCTAGTATAAGAAACTGAAAGAGTAAATGAGATCCAAAAGGTACGATCGATATTGTGAAAGGGAAAGAAAGTTAAAAGTAAAAAATAGGCATTTCCTGGAAAATTTTAGAGCTTAGCGTAAAACGAGCAGGACTTTTGCAAACATACTCCTGTACCATGAAAATCAACAGCTTTTACTGATGGGAAGGGCAGATCTGACTTTGGACAGAAGAGAGCAGAGTGTCAAAAAGGCAAGAAAAACAATAGCTCTGTCAACTAATCATAGCAAATTTGGCAAGAACCTAACAGGGAAAGCATAGATTCTTCGAGCTTGAAGTTGTGAGTGGTGGACCAGCCAGAAATCTAGCAGGGAGATCCCAGAAAAGAAAGAATCATACCAGAGATAGAAATGCATTTCTCACATCCCTGAGCAGGTATGAAACTATACAGGTGAGAAAGGAAGACATGAAACATCTCAATAAAAAAGAAAACCCCAGGCAGACTTTGGAAGGCCGAACCTTTAATGTACTTCCTAATCTAGCTTTTGGACTGAGAGGGAGAAAACTTTACAAACTCCAGATGCATGAGCATGACCTCTGTTCTCTAGCCTATATGCTGTGGGGGGACACAGGAGTGACTGTTACCAGGATAAAAAGAAAAAATAACAAAACCACTAAGCAGAAACATCAATGGCTTTGCACCGTGCAGCTGTCAGACTCCATAATTTAAGTGGGCAAACTGTTTAAAACACAACTCTTCTCAGAAAAATAAAAATCCAATCACTATACTGTTCATTCATTAAAAAAAAAACATTGCAAATTATAAAACACAGGAAGGTATGACCAAGATTCAAGAAAAGAAATAATAACTAGAAGTAACTGAGCTGTAACTCAGGCATTGATGTTAAAGTAACAAATACAAATATTTCAAAGAATTTGGCTGGGAGGGTGTAAGTTTGAGGCCAGCCTAGACTATATAGTGAGTTCAAGGCAAGTATGAACTTCATAGTGAGACACTGTCTCAAAAAGCCAAAAGAATTAAAGAAAAATAGGATGACAAAACAGAGAAATATAAATGAAAATTACACAGTTAAAAAGTACTATAACAAATAAATTCACTCTATAGATGAGTTCAACAGAAGACTGAGAAGGCAGAACAAAGAATGTGTGAACTACAAAAAAAAAAAGGATCAACAAAGTATACAATTAAAAGAGCAAAGAGAAAAAAATACTAAAGGAAAATGAAAAGAACTTTATGTTCTGTTTAGATTCAGAAAACTGCTGGTTGAAGCAGAAAACAAAAATATCTATAAGAAAACACCTAGTATATGAAATGGGAGGCCTAGGAACAGAGAAGAAAAAGAATAAGTGTTTGAAGAAATCATGGTCAAAATTCACTTCTTTGTGAAAAAAAACTAACCAATCTAAAACTCTCAAAAGACTCAAGTATAATAAAAACAACAACAAAAAATTTCATCTTTAGACCCATCATAGAGAAACAGCTAGAAGCTAAAAAGAAAATAGTATCAGCAAGAGAATAACAACTTCTTTTTAACAGGGGAACAATAGTAGGATTGATTAAGGGCCAGGGATATAGCTCAATGGCATAAGTGCCTGCCTGGAAAGGGCCCGGTCCAGAGTTTGATTCCCGGTACCCCCCTCCCCCCAAAAAAAGGGGATTAACAGTTGATCTCTAGTGAGAATCACTGAGTCTCATCAGAGGCCAGAGGGCAATGGATTCACTTATCATATTTAGAAGGTAGAAGAGAAAGTCAACCAAGAATTGCACAGCTAACAAAACTAGCCTTTAAACACACACACACACACACACACACACACACACACACACACACCATTCTCAGACTAACACAAACACAATTTGTTTTAAGCAGACTGTCAGAAAATAATGGAAGGAAATGACATTGGATATTAACTTGGATCTACAGGACGATATGAAGATCAACACAGAAATAATTAAGGAAAACTTCCCAAGCATAGGAAGTGATATTTAGATATATGAGGCATGCAGAACTCCAGCCACCTACCACCAAAACAGATCTACACCCAGACATATAATAATCAAGATACCAGAAATTCAATATAAAAACAGAATATTAAAAGCCGTCAGAGAAAAGAAAGAGATTACCTATAAAGGAAAATTCATCAAAATCATGGCAGACTTCTTGACACAGACCATCAGATCAAGAAGAGCTTGGAGTGAAATATTCCAAGCCCTGAAAGAAAATAACCTCCAACCCAGATTGATGTACCCTGCAAAATTGTCTCTCAAAATTAACAGAGACAAGATATTTGCACGACAAAGAGGAATTGGGGGAGTTCGTAACCACCAGTCCAATCCTGCAAAGAATACTGAAGGACATTCTAGAGAGAGAGAAGAAAATCACCAGGATTCCAGGAACAATGGCAGAAAGACCTCAATGAAAGGGGCAGACAGTGGAATGAAGGAGAAAAGTTAACAACAATGACAGAAAAATAGCAAAGATGAGGCAGAGAAGATTGTCTATATCACTGTTTTGTCTTGACTGATTTTATTCGAATCTGGTATGCCTGAGGGTGTCAAGTCTAGGAGTAGGGGCAACTACTCTTGAGAGTAGTTGCAGGATTCAATAGGATACCCATTCTGGTTTGATTATTAATTGCCTGTGAAGTTCTATAATGTCTCCAATGTTCAGTTTTTATTGATAGTGCTATGTACCACTAAGTTTAATTATATTATGAGTGACGATACAGACAATTTTATTGAAAGTAACAGGAGACATCATGGTGACAACCGTAGATCACCTAGTACTGTGGTTTTATATGTCCTTCTCATTTCGTGTTTCTCTAGGAATTTGTATTGTTGACTTGTTTTGGTTTGTTTTTCCCTGTAATACAGAAAGGCGAGGTATGCATGTAGAGACTTATACCTGTGTAGAACTTCTTAACGGTTTACGACAATTGATTATAGTTATTGTAAAAAAAGAGAGGAAAGGAAAGTATGCTAAAGGATATAACTGCATGTATGTTTTTGAGTGTGTAGGATTGATGACCATAATACTAAGTTTTTGTTGGATAGATGAAGAGAGCTGATTGCAGTCTCACTGTTTAAATGTCTACTTTGTATCTTTACTTTTGTAACTTGAACAACTACTTCTGGGAGGAAAATATGTAATTATCAACTAGTGATTTCTTACTGGTTTTTGTTTTTGTTTTTTTTTTACATTTTGTATTATTTCTATCCTCTTTTTGTTTCATTTTTTCTTCTAATAAAAAAAAACCATGAGACATAGTAAAATGGCAGACATAAATCTACCCATATTAAATCATACTAATATATAAACAGCCTACATGCTCCAATACAAATATGGAAAAACTTTTAAACAACAGAGACACTTTAAATTCAAAGAGGTTGAAAGAAAAATGATGGAAGTTATGTCATACAAACAGCAACTATAAAAGGGTTGAAGTGGTTATATTACTATCAAAGTAGACAAGGTGAGAAATATCCATAGAGACAAACAGGGACATTTCATACTTAGAAAAGGGTCAACTGGTAAAGAATGTTTTGTAGGTTAGACTACCTACTAAATCATAAACATTTCTCAATTTTATATCATACATACAAAGTATGTTCTCAAACCTCAAAGAAATTAAAGTATTAACAAACAAAGAAATTTTGGGAATCCTCAACATTTGAAATTAACACATAGCCAGGGATGGAGGCACACACTTGTAATACCAGTATTCTGGGAGGCTGAGACAGGAGGATTGTCCATCTGAGCCCAGCCTGGCCAATTTAGCAGGGGCAGGGCAGGAAGGGGCAGGGCAGGATGGGACAAGGGAGGGACAACAGAAAGGAAAGGAAAAGAGACAGACAGATGCTTCCATTAATGGGGGTAGGTACCACTACCGTAAAGAACTTTTAAAAATATCTTGAAATGAAAGTGAAAACACAATGTATCATCTTTTAAGAGAACCTACTAATGAGAAAGTTAAAGCTTTAAATCACCTTAGCTTTCCACTCAAGAAGCCAGGAAAACACTCAATCACATTCCAAGTAAGCAGAAGGCAGCAGAGTAAAGATAACAGTGGAACTCAACAAATTATAAAACAAGAAAGCAATAAAATTAATGAAAGCAAAAGCTGATTTTCTGGAAAGATCTGCAAACTTAACAGACCTTAGTTAAACTGACCAAGAAAAAAAGAAATAAGACATAAATTATTAAAATCAAGAGTAAAAGATGGGATGTTACTATAGATCCTTATTAGTAACTTTTACACAAACAAAATTGTAAATTTAGATTCCTAAAAAGTTACAAATTACCAAAACTGATGAGACTAGAAATTGAAAAAATAGTAAAAGGCCGAGGGTAGTGGTGCATGCCTGTAATTCCAACACTTGGGAGGCTTGAGGCAGGAGGACTGCAGCAAGTTCCAGGCCAGCCTGGGCTGCATAACAAGAACCTGCCTCGAAAAAAGAAAAAGAAAAAAAAATGAAAAAAGACATCTGGAGTAGAAATATACTTTAACCATTAATGTACCTTGAAAAAGAAGTATTATTTCATGGTTTTTATTCCTTTTGTTGAAACAGCTATCCTGTGGGTCTCTGAGTTCATGATCATTTGAAAGTTATTTGGCAATGCAGATAATAGATCACCTTGTAAATTCATGATTCCAGAACAAATGCTATAGAAAGGCTCATTTGTTACCTGCCATTATTGGACTCTTCAAACTGCCTATTACAGTGCATTATTTATGAAGTATAAAATTCATATGCCTACATATAACTAATCAACATTGAAAACATAAGACATGTTCAAGGAAAAGAAGTATTTCTTGGTGTTCCAATATCTAATAAAGGCAAATAGTCTGGCCTTGTGGTGCATACCTATAATCCCCGCATTCTGGAAAGTTGAGAAAGGAGGACTGTAAGTTCCAGCCTAAAGTGGGCAATTCAGCAACTTAACAAGACCTTATCTCAAACATAAAAAGGGCTGAGGATGTAGTTCAGTGTAAAGGCCCTGAATCTCTAGTACCCAGGCTCCCACTCCCCCAGGTATTTGTAGGTTTAATCTATCTTTATGTAACAGAAGTTTGCACTATAATGCTAAATCTTTATTTGGAAGTAAATTTTATTAAGTGGCTTAAGGTCTGAATAAAGCTCTCCTTCAGGTAATCTGATACTGAACAGAAAAAAGCAAAATCTAAAAACTAGAGATAGTTTATTTGACAAGAGTGCATTTTTACCTAAGAATGAAATCCCACAAACAATACAATTTTCTGAGTGTTGACATGCATGTGATACATATGTATGGCTAATTTGCAGTATTTCTTTTTACCTCAGCAAGTAAACAGAAAGGGTTGTAAGGTCAGGGGTGGGCTGAGGCAAAGGATTAGGAAATCTCATACTGAGCTTTTATTTACTTGTGTTAGAATACTATTAGAATTATGTAGGCAAACAGCATAATTTGGATTAAAAGGTAAAAATCATCTTGGCTACCATGTGGAGAATGGCTGTTAGGCAGCAGTAACACTGGTGACAATGACACCTTGCCTCAATCAAACTCTCAAATCTCCTAACAGCCTTATGAGGTAGGTACTACGATTGTCTTTCCGTAATAGTAGGTATTATTACCTTCATGTATCTTCTCAGGTCAGAGGGAGATTAAATAACTGGCTATATAGGGACTCAAGCCCTCAAATCTGGCAAAAGAACACTGGCTCTTTCATCTGTAGAAGTAAAAAGCTTTGGAGTTGGAGTTTTCATGACTTGTTAATGGGTCACAGGTAAAGACAAAAGAAATAGAAGAAGGACTCCTAGGTTTTCCTTGAGCAAGTAAGTGAATTTGGTAGTCTAGTTATATAAAGGTAAAACATAAAGCAAGGAACAGGGTTCTAGAACCCAAACTTGGCACACTGCAGCACTTAAAAGTTAAACAGAGGAGAGAAACAAAGTATCCAATGCTGAGGACAAAATATAAGAGCACAAAACTCAAGACACTAAGCATTTCAAGGAGGAGGAAGCAACTAAAAATGCTTTGAGAGACTGTAGAGGTAAGAACAAGAATGTGACCATGCAAGTTTGCATAGCAACACATCTGGTGAAACTGAAAAGCGCAGCATCCTCTACATTTACTTTTACCGTTGTACTTACCTTGCTACTGTCTGCCTCATTTCTAGACCAACAGTTCCTGAGCATGAGTTTTATTTCAAACTCCCTATCATCACAGTGCTTGGAGTAGAACTGAAATTACACATAGGCTAATGAATGGAATAGAAATGCTAAATTAGCTCATGGAAATGTTCTGGTCTTATGACTAGGGTGACAATTTTGGTGTGACTGACATGCACTCCTCTACCTTCCACTTTGTAACTCACATACCGGAAGAGATCCGTTCTGTGTACTGGGCGAGTTGCTGCTCTGTTCTCCATGGCCTTGTGTGCTTCCGTAGAGTGTCAGGTTATGCTCACTGGTCTGGCCGGCATAGTCCTGAGTGTGTGGCACTCCGTATTCTGTAGGAATTCCGTTCTGTGGAGGTGGTGGGAATGGGATGGTAGTAAAAGGCTGAACCATTGCTTCAGGAGTTGTTGTTGGCTCCTGGTTACCCTAGAATAAACAAGGGGTAAGTGGGGAGAATGGTTTTATTTAAATCACTGTCATATAATTAAGGGAAAAATCTTTTAAACAAATGACTAAATGCCTGATTAAAAAATAAAAGTAACAACCAAACAAAACCTTCTCAACTTCTATTCCAAATGTGTAAAATTTAACTTGAAAAAAGACCCAAAAGTAAGAGCTAAACTGTAAAACTTCTAAAAACAAACATAGGAAAACCTTTCAAATGGCAAATAATTTTTAACATATAAAAAAACAGAACCACTAAAACTCAATATATTGAATTGATCAGAATTTAAAAACATCTGCCTTTTGAAAGATAGTAAGACAACCACTAGGAAACAACATTCAAAATAAAACGGACACGTATCCAGAATTTATAAAACATCCAGAATTTATAAAACATTGTTATATATCATAATAAAAAAACCCCAATTTTTATGTTTTTTTGTTTTTTGTACTAAAGATCAAACTCATAATCTTGCACTTGCCAGACAGGCACTTAGGCAGCGGAGCTATGTCCCAGGCCCCTAAAATCCAATTTTTAAAAACTAACAGCTGGGAATAATGGCATATGCTGGCTGAGGCAGAAAGATTGCTCTAGGTTTTTGTAGTCTCCGTCTGGACTACAGAGTTCACTCAAGGCCAATCTGAACTACAAAGCAAAGCTCTGTCTCAATGGGCTGGGGTGGGGGTGGCTAACCAACTTTTGACAGTTACTTTCTACAAGAAGATATACAAATGGGCAGAAAATACATGAATGGGTAGTCATCAGGGACATGAAACTAAAACCAAAATGAGGGATCATTTTACAACCACTTAGAATATGTAAAATATAAAACTGAAACCACCAAATGTTGACAGACACACAGAAGAACTTTCATACATTACTAATGGCCATGGAAAATGTATTCTCTACCTTTCAGAAATGTTACCCAGTTTTACAAGTTAAAACATTTCTTGAATTTACCTAAAAGAAATGAAGCTGTATGTCTCCACTAACATCTGTATAAGAATGTTCATGGAAGCCTCATTCACAGTAGCCTCAACTGAAAACAACTACACATCAACAGGAGAATGGGTAAGCAAAGTGTGGTCTAGTCATAAAATGGAATGCTACTCAGAACTTTAAAAAACCTTGTGCTGAATGAAGACGTTAGCTACAACATAACACATACAATATAATTCCACTCATAAGAAGTATCAGAATAGTAATAACTAATCTATGAAACAGAAATGAGAGTGTACTTGCTTCTGCTTAGGAGTAGAAAAGCGCTGACTAAATTCTGGTATACTGAAGCACTCCGATGATGGAATTGTTATTTATTTTATTACAGATGATGGTCACACAGATTTATCAAACCATTAAAACTCATTAAAATGTTTGATAAATGTTACTAAGTATATCAAAGAAAAATGAAAATAAGACAATAAACAGCCACAGTGAACATAATACACAATATGAAACCTAAATAAAAATTGTTTTTTAAATAAGTATTTAATGTAAAAATGTTAACATCAAAATAAAATATATATCTAATGTCTTTACCAATGATGTCTAGTGAAAGAGAGTATACTAAATGTTTTTATAGGGAAACTACCAAGAAAGCCTTAAAAAGGCGTGGAGGGGGGCATTTAGAAGAGACATGCTTTGAAATACATTAAAACTTGTCATAGGCTGGGCATAGTGGCACATGCCTATAATCTTAGGACTCAGAAGGCTGAGGCAGGAGAACTGCCATTAGTTTGAGGCCAGCCTGAGCTCCTAGCAAGTTCAAGGCCAGCCTATACTACACAGTGAGATCCTGTCTCAAAGAACAAAACAGAACAACAACAACAAAAAATTAAGACTTGTCATAAACTACTGTAAATGAATAGTAAGCAAACACAAAGAGATCAACAGAACAGAGTTCTACAATAGGTTCACGTTTGTATGAAAACATTTTAAGGTATTTACAAAAGTTGACTTACCCACCACCAAAAAAACCACATCATTACCAGAAAAATTCAGAAGGAACAAAATCTAACATAAGAATGGAGAAAAAAAAAAGATGTGGTATATTTATACAATGGAATACTACTCAGCCATAAAGAAGGATAAACTGGAGGCTTTTATAGGTAAATGGATGCAACTGGAGACCATACTCATTAGTGAAATAAGATACCCATGTAAACACTGTAGTCTCATTAGTGTAAAAAGCTGAAAGAAACAACATATGTATATGTATATTAAGAAAGTTAAGATATACTATTGATTTCTCTGAGTTCACTGAGAGAAAGATTTGTGCTGGTATTGTTCAGACAATTGAATGCAGATGCCTTGGGCTCTGGGTGAATGATTTGGAAGTGACCATGTGCAATGTATGTACCACTGTTGCCCCTTGATTAACGTGTTTTGAAATTGTTTTAGTTTTTTTTTCTTCTTTTTTTTTTTTCTCCTTGAAATAAAAGGGATTTGGGAAAAAAAATCTAACATAAGAACTAAAACTGTAAAATCTAAGAAAAATTAGGAATATAATTGAGGTATAAGGGATTTTCAAGACAGCAAGCAACTTGGAAACCAGAGAGCAAGCAGCCAAAATGTTGGTTTTGTCTGTGTAGGTTTGGAAGGAAAGACAAAGGAGAAAGAAAAATAAGGAAATAAAAGGAGAAATGAATTTTAAAATAAAAAATCAACTAGGATAAAATGTTAGCAACTGGTAAGATAAGACAGTGGGTTATTACCATTTTGCAAGATTGATTATATAAACTGACAAGACACACATACACTTATCCCAACAGAAAAAAAGGCAAAGGATATAAATCAACAATTCACAGAAAATGAAATATAAAGGGCTTAATAAAAACACTCAACCTCAGTATCAGTCATGGAAATACACAGAGCATCAAAATAACTCCAAGCTTTTAGTTATCATATCAGCAAAAAGTGGTCATGTGCATATATTCTCACAAAATCATCATTGCATTTAAGATAATAAAAACATCCAACAGTTTCCTTGTGTCCCTAATATGCATGTACTTACTTTTGTTTTAATATTAAGAAGAATGAGAAGAAAAACACAACTTAAAAATCTGGTCCAGAAGAAATAATAAGGAAAAATATATCCGATAAGGAGAAGTCAACATGCCAAAGCAGTGAATTACTGTGCTATTCTCAAAAACACAGTTGCCACATGCCTGTAAACAAAAATTCCTAACTGTTGTCCATTTAAAAGTTATACAACTTCAAAATTCGGCTGTCTCTAGTGTTCGACAGTCACTTCCACTAGCTACTCAGAATTGGTTTACATTTTTTTAAAAAAATCTTCCTTTTAGTTCTTACAAATTATATTACAAAAATATTAAACTTTTTAACCATAAAATTTCTCAGGGAAAGTGTCTCTGTCTCCTATCACTATATAACTTCTTTTCATTATCTCTAGGTCAGGATATTATACATGATTTCTCTTTAGCTATTCTGGTAGTCCTGAAAAGGAAATAAAATAATTGTTTTGCCTGTCCTTCATATTGTTAGGCACTCTCCCTATACTGATCTAGCTATATAAAATAAAGGGGTCAGGGATTTACCTCAGGGGCTCAGTGCCTGCCTGGCAAGCCTGGGGTCCTGAGTTCGATTCCTGAAATCCCTCCCCCAATAACATAACATAACATAACATAACATAACATAACATAACATAACATAACATAACATAACATAACATAACATAACTGGTTCAGTGGTCTTCACAAGTTCCCTGTCCTAAAGACAAATAGGAAAGAGAGAAAAAATTCACATTCCAGTGGGATGGTGAATGGGTAGAGTAAAGGCACCAAAGATCACTGCAGATCTGCTTGCTGGCTCCAGGCATGAGTGTACAGGGAGGGTCTGAATAACTGGTAAAGGCTAAAAGAGACAGTTCTCAAGGACTGACACGCCATGACTTGTCTGTGGCTTTGACATTGCTGCTCACAATGTCTTGCCTTTGCCTCCAGTCTTTATTCTCCACTCTGGCTCTCCAGGGAGACTGGCACACAAGCACACAGTATGAATTCTCCCATAGGGGAAGTCTTGACAGAGTTGGCTCACTCAACTGAATAAACACATCAATTAGCAGTAGGAGAGAGAGAAAGGTAAAAACATTTTCTATGATTTACTTGTAGCCTATAATACTGTTTGTTTTGCAGAAATGCAAGCCACTCTAGGACTATCTTCCTAGAACTACCAAAATGCTAGCCTCTATTAGGATGTCATGAATATCTTTCATTTATACAAATGTTCAAAATGATGTTAAAAATATAGCAACAACTATGTTTGCAATATGAAGAGAGTAAGTTTGAGATAGGGGTAGCTTCATATTTTATCTCATTTGCTTTGCAGTTTCTGAGTATTTTCCCAAAGTTATATTATTATTATTAAAAAGGTTAATTTCAGATTTCTATTAAATTTCTAGGTCACATTCCAAAGTTCTAAGTTTAGAAGTACAATAGCCTCCCAACGACCTATGAGACAATAGTATGTGTGATTATTTCTACTCATAAATTTACCTCATGTTTACATGAAACAAAATTTTAACACAACAGGTGAAGCAACTAAAGTGTATCTCACCTGAGAAAATGAATCATTAAACTTTCTTTTGTGGTCCTTACTTTGTGCCACTACTGTGTATAACACATTTAAATTCAAAGCCTAATACTCAACATATCCAAATGTGTATCTTATCTGCCCTATTAGATTAAAAGATTCATGATGATGAGTGGGAACCATCTTGTACAATGTAGAATCCTGCACGGTGTCTAATAATAATGTAAGAAACATCTATTAAATATATGAAAACAAAGTCACATGTGTGCACACTTCAGAAAATTGTTTTGTTTAGCTAGAGTAGAGAACAAAGCAAAAGATAATACATAATGAAACAAATACTGCTATCTTTTCTGGGTTGGTATCAGATCAAAGAAGACTGTAGGGATAGGAAGGCAGAACTCCATTAAGAAAGAAAAGAAAGCAACGATTAGGTTGTTTTAAGCACATGATTTTTTTTTCATCTTACAAATAGAATTTTAAAATGTTGACCTGCTGCAAGTAAAAACCAGTCTTAACTATTAACTTCTAAGTTAAGAAAGAGGTCTTTTTCCTTTAAATCACAGGTAATAACAGAGGCATTCCACATTATATGTGGTCTGCTGGTATACAATATGTACTAAATGTCTTAATTTTGAATTCAAATATACATTACGTGTGACTAATTTGAAAATTCAAAATGCTTTGAAATCTGAAATTGTTAAGAGTGACAACATGATACCCAAAAAGTTTTGGATATGAAACAGTTCTAATATCAGATTTTTGGGTGAGGGATGTGCAACTGGTAAATAAAGTCTTTGCAAATATTCAAAAACCCCAATAAATTCTAAAATAGAAAACACATCTGACCTCAAGTGTTTGGGATAATGAATACTTATTCTGTATACTGTTACCATAATTAGTTGCCATCAAAGAGTAAAAACGGAATTACTCAAGGACTGAGTCTCAACACTTATCAGTCTACTTCCTCACCTACAGCAACCTCAGAGTTTAAACTATCAGGTGAAGTCGCCTATGGGTGACTTCCAAGTATATTACACATCTGTAACATGTTACTCTAACATGGAAAGAGGACAAGGACAAAAACAGAATTATGCCTAACATTTGTAGGACAAATCTAAAAGATAAGAAAAACAGAGCTAATTGATGGTTTTTGTGCTAAAAATAAAACCATGTACCAAGAATTATATGTGAATACAGAAAGGTCCCAAATGTAATTGTCTTCATTTTTCTAGGATAAAATGTAAGCTGTAGAAACAGAAAGGTATTTTTGTGTGCATCTCTAGCTTCATTCTAACTTTTCCCTTTGGCAATCTTTATTTCTACTTAGATATATAATTTACTATTATGCTGCTTCTAATAGACATGCTGCAAATCCTGAAAGTTTCCTAATTTCCCTAATATATACATACTATATATATATATACATATATATATATATATATGTATATATATATATATATATATATATATATATAGTCAAAATGAATTATGGATACAAACAGGTGTTAACTACATTCACATCAGCCTAAGAAATATTTCTTCACTGGCCTGGTTTGTAGCTGGGGATGGAGCCCTTGTTCAGTATGTACAATGTTCTGGGTTCATTCCCTGGCAAGACAAAACAAACAAATGAAAAAACAACTTCTTTATTTAGATAGAAACTATTCTCACTGGCAAGTCACTTGACTTTTTCTGATGCTGTAAGACAAATTGAAATTATTTCTCTAGGATTATAATAGAAATAAAATATTGTTACTTATTAAGTGCTTTACAGATTGTGTTATTTTTATTCTCTGTGATTTGCTTCGATGGTCTCAGATTTCAGCCTTTACTTGCCTTTGATTTAAAAGAAAATGTTTACAAAAAGCTCTTAATTCAGAATACCTAGGCAAGGATCTATTATTCAGATCTGCTACCAAAAGTGACTTCTGCCCACATGCTTGTGACAAAAGGAAGAAAGCTATAAAGCTAATTTTTCAGAAAGATAAGAGTAATCCTGGATTTAGAATTTAGAATCAATTTTAAAAACTAAACTTGTAGAATGCTGATAAACTGAGAAAATCCCTAGGAATAAGATAAACATGTAAGACAAAATGATGCTAACTTAGTAGCCTAAAAACACTCAAGATATCTATTTATTGTACTGCTTAGATCTTTAGTTTTTCTTCATACTATCAGAATGGGTCGGGGGGTATAAAATAAGAGTGTTTTCTTTTTTCTCACCTCTACCAAGATTCACAGTGTGAATACACAGAGCATAAAGTGCTGCTGGATGTGGTGATGCACATCTGTAATCCTAGCACTTGGGAGACTGAGGTAGGAGAATTGCCAGGAGCTCAAGGCCAGCCTGGGGTACACAGTGAGCTAATGGCCAGCCTGAATTATACAGCAAGACCCTGTCTGGGGTGGGGGAGACAGGCAGACACAAGGCATGGAGGGTGGTGGGAGGTGGGGTGGGAATTGCGTTAGTGTCCACTAATCTTAAAAATATTTCTGGTAAAAGTAACTCAGGTAAAAATAGTTCACTTTCTCATTTACAATGGGTATAAATTACAACTCAAGACATGTTAAACAACTTGGCGGTGAATTTAAAATTTAAAGGAAAAAAATCTATATGTGAATGCTCTGATTTCTAGGTTCAGGTATAATTCTATCAACCTGGTTGTTTGGGACTTAGTAGTGTATGGCTGTGATGCCAAGAAAGCTCACAAAAACAGACTCATATAATAATGATTACAACAAAAAAAAACTGCCACAGAAATAATAAATTTAAATGAGGTGTTATTTAATTCTAAGTAAGGAGTTCAAGGACCATCAATTCCTGGTGCAGATTCACCAATAAGATAGATTACTGACCCTATACAGTAAGGAACATTTTCTACAATATTCAACATCCCGTCCCCACAAACTGACTCTTTAACCTTATTCCTGGAGAGCAGAAGTGACTATGTTTTGTTATACTTAACAGTTGCTCAGAGAAAATACTTAAAAATGCAAATATCAATATCCTTTCCCCCAGATTAGCATTTCATGAATTGGAGTATGACCCTGAGGCTTTTTGGTCTAGGTGATATGGATACCACACTGAGAATACTGCTTTAGAGGCTGTGACTGGCCAAGAGGAAGAGGATGATAGGGGCAGTCTCCAGAAAATGCCTTGAAACATCTATGCAGAGATCAGAGAGGGTTCAGATCAGAAAAGGAAAGTAATGGATTGCTATAAACCTAAGTTTATGGTTGCTATAAACCTAAGTTTACTGAAAAGTAATGGATTACTCTCTTGCATGGAAGCTACAGATATAGGAATAAACACTATTTTTTTCCAAACAATGAAAATCTTCTGAAATACAGTTCTAATAAGGAGTCCTTCTTTTAGAGTAGGTATAAGAGTCACGACCCAAAGGATGAGTGTGTTGGTTTCCATGTGAAGGGAAGATGCTGTGTGGAAAGGGAGAAGCGTAATCTCGAGCTCTTGTAAACAAACAATACATAAAATAAAACTAACCAGGCAATGTAACATACTTTACTTCCATGCCTATAGTAACAATAAATGATCAAAGTTTTTATATAAAGGTCAGGTATAGGCTTGGTAGATAAGAAATATTGCAAACCTGTCTTTAAATCATTTGACTTTAAAACACACATACAAGCCCTCTTTTGAATTACTCAGAGAACAGCCAGATCTAACTGAACCCTGACACTGAGTTCTGCCATCTTGCACAGCAATAAATAGGAAAATAAACATTTCAGAATAAAGTCATTCAAATCAAGTCTGTTAGCTTAAAAGTTATAAATCCTATAATAATTTAATGTCTTTAATCTCTTAAAAGTTCTTTCTTCCATTTCTCCTTAAAGCAGTACTTACAACCATCAATCTTTCACCAGCAACAGAACACTGGAGCTGCTCTAGTTCAGCTTTCTCCTTCTTTAGAAATGGAAGCCCCTTACACACAACTGATGGTTAGCCATCTTGTTCAATGCCACTGTGACCTATATAAACCATGGATGATGATTCTTCCCAAACTTTTCATTATAATTTACTCTGTATTTCGTCTTCATGGATAGTTAAATTTCTATCACCCACATATTAAAGCAAAATACTTTTTAAAACAGTTGTAAGTTAGGTTTAGAATAAATTTTAGAGAAAAAAAATCTATAAATTAAGTCTACAATTTCTAGGTTCAGGTGGAATTCCAACTACCTGGATGTTTGGAACGTAGTATATGGCCAGCTGTGATCCAAAGATTTTATTGTGTCTTCAAAACTACATTTTTTCTATGACTACAGATAAATGGTGACTCATATGTTCTCTGCTTCACAAAAAGCCCCTATATAGATCAGGGTTTAAACACAGACTTCTTCTGACCTTTCCCACTTAAAGAAAGGACAATGATGGGTACTTAGTAGCTCCTCTTTAGAGAATGCTTGCTAAACTGAATACCTACTTGTGAAGTTTAAAGTCTGTAAAAAGATAGTACTTTTCTGTCAATAGATGCATCAGCTCTTCAGGAAGTTACCATAATATAAATAATCATCCAAAGTGAATCATTAGAATTCTATTAAAATACATGTAAAAGTATTTTAATATGTCAGAGTTCATATTATCTACTGTGGCAAAGGAAAAGAAAAATGAGACTCTGAACTCAATAATGCTCACCCAGTTCATGCCAACAAGCTCTATTTTAATAGTTCTCCTTATCTCAAACTAACTTTCCAAGCAGCTGCCAGAATCTTTCTAAGGTAAGCACAACTTAAAGTTAATGTTGTTAGTTAATATTCTTCTTAAAATCTGCAATTTCAAGCCCAAACAACTTTGCATGAATCAAGCCTATCTAGTTAGCTTCAATTCTTGCCACCCAATGTTCACTGAACACTGTCATGTGTTGGATACTCCATTTTCTCCTAGGAAACCACCATGATTAATAAAACAAATCTTTAGAAGTTTACTTTCTAGTAGAAAGAGAAAATCATTAATAGAGAAGCAAACAATACACAGATGGTATGCTACAGAGAAAAATAAAGAAAGAGTAAGGGAATATCAGGGCTAGAGGGCCAGAGGATTGCTATTTTCTACAGATAACTGGATAGGTAAAATCTGATCAGATTCCTTTAGGATAAGGCATCAAGCCTCCTGTATGTCTAGAAGAGCTCCCTTAACAAAGGAAAGACCTAGAGGCTAAAACATGCTCAAACTCATGTGAAGAACAGGGTTGTGGAGGACTGTGAGACCAGACTGGAATAAGCAAGGGACAGAGTGGCAGGAGATGAAGTGATAAAGGTGGCAGTGGGGAGTGACACCAGGGAAAAATCTTGCAAAATTTACTGCCACTGCAAAGATTTTGATTTTTACAAGCTTGTGCAAGTTTTGAGCAGAGATATGCTGTGGTCTGACTTTTAAGTTTTAAATGAACTGCTTAGCAAAAGCAAATGCAAATAGCCCCTTAGGAGACTATTATAATAATCTACCTGAGAGCTAACAATGGACTGGCTCAAGTGGGAGTTAATGTGTAGAGCACCCTGAAAAGACACTGAGGGTCTTGTGTCACTTTCCACTTTCCTTTGCACCGAATTTCTCTTTTCTTCTTAGAAAGTATTTTTCCTTTCACATTCATTTGTTCATTTGTACATGATCTTTAATACGCAGTTCAAGTAACTAGAGGTTCGATTCACACAAATAGAGAAAAAAGTAATTCCCTTCTTACCCACCTCCATCAAACTAATACTTAACTCTATTGCAGCACTGGTACTGTACTATAACTAGTTGTTGTTTTTACATAACACAGATTCTTTGAGGCAGATACTTGCTCACGTCTATTCATCTTGTATCCTCAGTGTCTGCTTAAAAGCTAATGATAAAGTCTTTATTAAAGAAATTTTAAATAGAATGTTATAATCTAGTGGTATATACAAAGAAATGTAGGCTTCTGTTACTTTTTAAAAAGAAATAATCAAAATGACATGGAAATATAGGAAGACACTAAAATCCAGCCTGGTGAAACATAGGTGATATGAGTAATTTAAAACAAGAAGGTTTGTTAGATGGATACTACAAACTTTGAAGGGTTTTATAATAAGATCATGAATGTTAACAAGGCACAGGACAAAGGACTACATGCTAAAGATGATGTAAAGGTAGAATCAGCTAATCTGCAATGGATACTAGAGACAACTAGATGACCCCAGAAGCTCAATTCTAGCACACCAATGGGGAAAGTCAGGCAAGAATAGGTAGAAGAATGGAATGTAGCAGTCCAGTAATATTATACTGATATAAATGGATTAAAATTTATCTTTCTCTCAACTATATCTTGAAATTTCCTGATAGTTATTTCTAAGGTGTTTGGTAATTCACTTTTTCTTTTTTAATTTTACTTTTATCAAACTTACAAATGTACAGATAGCAGATTAAACAGATATAGAAGAGCAGCCTCCATCAGTCCTCTGTAGAATGACCCTTTTTTAACAGCTGCTTAAGAGGCAGAAGTCCCAGGGCCCTTCGCTGCATTCAGACTAGTGACTTACTTGGCAATTCCAGACTTAGGCAACAAACAGTTCAGTACAGATCTGTGTAGAGCATTCAACTGACACCTCACCTCTGAGGCAACTGAAGGAAAAGGCCGACAACTTAGCTGTGTGCCAATTTTTACAAACAGGAAGAGGAACAGGAGATAGGAAAAAACTCGCTGACAAAATACCCCTCCACAACCTCTTCTGGTGGGAGCTGGCCAAAGAAACCCTAGTTTCCCCCTGGAGATGTCTAGCAAAAACAAACAATGAGCAACACCTGCCACAAAGCTTGGGCTGGCCTTTCCCCCTTGGTTTGTTCTCCTTTACCTCAATCTTGCTCCTCAATAAAATGTTAGCAGGTAAACTTCTGTCTTGGGCTCAGTTTTCTAGAGAATAGGGTTAAGGAAATCACTTTTGTCTTGTCTTTTCTACTTCATCTTATTATCTTAAACATCTACATTTAGAAAGGTATCTCCAACTCTGCTTTGCTATCCTACTGCTCTTTTCTCTTGAAATCATGTTCTCAATCTCTAACATTCTTTTACATTCACTAGGCAGTACTTTTATGATGTACTATCTTTTGTAACCTTTCTATTGCAGTTAAGTTTCTTTGAAGTTCTTTTCTGTCCTCAGATTATCACTTTTTCCATACATTAGGTTTTTTTCTTGTTTGTTTCTTCTAGTTTTTTTCATGCTGAAAGTTCCCCTAGAACTTCTAATAATCTTCATGTTCCAGTGACTCCCACAGAAGAATTTGGTTAGCTGATGTGGGTTTGCTTGGTAAATCTGTTTTCTGATGAGGTCTCCTAAAATTCCAAACAAGATTCCAGTGTGTGATGGAGAAGAGCATGGTACTAGCCGGGCTCCTTTTTGGGTTAACTGGTAGAGTGTAAAGGAATATCCTTCTCCATCTTCTAAATATATAAAACAAAAAGAATTTAAATTTCCTCAAATATTCTGATCAGCTTCTTTGGGGCCCTAAGCACTCATGATGTTTTGTTTTTCTTTTCTTATGCTTAAGAAAGAAGGTAGCACAATAGTGGCTAGACAGGAGTAGGAAGTCTACAGCAAGGCCAGGCAGTAGTTATGATACACACATACAAACTATTCCTTTGCACTTTTGTCTACTTTTGCTCTTCATGGCTTCTGCTTTGCATAGTTCTAGCAGAACTTCCATACTTCTAGCAGACTCTGCCAGGCTTTAGAGCATCCTGTTTCACCCATCCTTATTTGCTTTAACTTTCTCAAAATTTGTTTAATTCATTTATTACCAATTCTTTAACTCTCTTGTGTTTGCTGTTACTGATTTCTTTCTTTCTATACTTTATATTGTTATTTCATCGGTCATACAAGAGATGGGAAGCACATCAAAGTATCTGTCATCCTGACCCAGCAGTCATGATTATTTTCTTCAAGGAAAAGTTTCAAGCATAGTAAGCTCAAAATATTCCAGATTCCATTATAAATTTGAAGGTTAATTATCTATAAGACTTTTTTTTTTAAGAGAGTTCTGTTTCTTTAAAATAACCCCTTTAAAACACTGAGACTTGTTAAAAGCAAATTTGGAAAGATTAAAAGGCAAATGAAAAGTTTACTATAATTTTTGGAATAGTCCTTGTACTTATGCTTCAATGAGGTAGACATATTTAGATTGCAGAGAGCAAATCAACTCAAAGAAGTACTGGAACAAAATGTGTGCTGTAAGTTATGGTTTAGGTGCCATCTGTAAGTACCCCAGCATTAAGTGGTAAATGTTACTCTATGTTCTGACACATATAAAAGATTCCAAAGGGTCTAACCACTCCCAGAAAGTAAAAATGAAAGAAAAAAATAATCAAGTATTTACCAGATAGAAGGCCTAACTCTGCATCTTCCTCCTTCATAAATGCAATAGTGGCCAAAAATCAGAATGTATTCTAAAGGGAGAAAAACAATTCTTACTACTCCTTGTACAAACTCTAACAAATGGATCATTTAGAGCATCCACAGATTCTGAACCTTCAGGAAGGAATGGCAAGGAAATATAAACCAGCTACTCCAATAATTAATCCTTCTCAAAAAGACAAATCTAGAGAAGAAATAAGAGTCCCATGTTAGAATAAACCATCAAAAAACTCATGCACAGTCTGTTATTATTGAACAGGAAAGTATCTCAGAGTAAGAAAAGACATTTTACAGTAGTAAGCAGAAAAATAACTAATAGCAATCTGAAACCAGTCACTAATAGCACAAAAACAAAAAACAAAACAAAAAGACAACAATTCCCTCCCAACACACACAAACACTTAAAGGTTGTTCGCCAATGAAAATACCTGTGGATTGCACTTTACATTTCCTGTGAAAGTCAAAGTTCAAAAGGCCCTCTCCAGTCTTTAGGTATACAAAACTGTAATTACAAAGGACAGATCCATTTCTTCTACTTAAAATTTTCCACATCTAGAAGTTCATTGTTGTCATTACCCTATCGACTAAACTATCCAGCTTCATTCAAGAATAACTTCAGAAAGAATGGTACCCCAAAGATAACTTGAGTTTAACTTTTTATTCAAATTAAGATTTTTTTCCTTAAAGGAATGAAGATAATAAGGATGACATTTGAGCTTCTTCAGATTAAACATCTCTGTTAAAGGGCTAAACTTCCTAAAGGAAAAAGAGACAAACTATGGAAAAATGAATCTAGCTCCAGTTCTGTCATTGCCTTGTTACATGACCTTTGACAACTCAATTTCTTCCTGCATCTATATTCCACTTTATAAAATAAAATTCACTTAAGATCTAAGAATTTATGACTCTGTGATAAAAGAAGACTTATAATACAGGATATAGCTTTAAAAGATAAGAAAAAAACATTAGGTATACCACCATTAAAAGCATTTTCTTCTGTAATACTGTCAATAAAATGTCACTATTTTCTATTCCCTTGCCCAAAATGGCCAAGAATTACGCTACTTAGCCAACAAAGTCAGCCCTCTGTATCCGCAGGTTCCACATTCATGGATTCAAACAAGTATGGATTGACAATATTTGGGAAAAAGTTTACTAAAGATGTACAGACTTTTTTCCTTGTCAATATTCTCTGCACAATATAACAACTATTTGCATAGTATTTTACATTATGTTGAGTTTTGTATGTAATTTAGAGATGACTGAAGGTGTATGAAGAGGAATGAATAAGTTATATGCAAATACATCATTTTATATGAAATGAGTATTTGCATATTTGAGAAGTGGGGTATAGAATCAATCCTTCAAATATATTAAGAGAGGGCAATGCTTTGGGTTTCTCTCTTGCCCTATCCAAATGCTCTCCACATGACATACTATGCCACCAAATTATAAAAATTGTGTTAAGTTAAATTTCAGGAAACTATAGTTGAATGTCAAATAGTCAAATTGATCAACTTCCTACTTATCTTAAAGGAACCTAACTCTCAAAATATTAGCAGACATGTTTCAAAGTTTTGGCAGAAGATGGCTTATAGTGATTGGGGAGGGGCAGAGAGCAGAGCCCTTGTAAAGAAAAAGTTAAAAGAATATCAAGTCCTACATTCTTTATAGTACACTTGAAGTAATTCTATTCTGTGAAGGGTGAAACATCACAAACTTCAGAAACATAAACACGGTTAAAATCCAGACTCTACCATGCATTATCTGTGTGACTGTGAACAATCAGTCTCTCAATTTCAAAAATTTCTCATTTGTAAAATGGAAAGACAAATCAATACCTAATAGAATAGACATAAGAATTAACTGAAATCATGTATAAAAAAGTCTTTGCTTCTGAGTTAAAGGAATGAAAGGTAATAGAAATCAAAATTATTACTGTGAAGGAAGAAAAAATAAGCATATACTGTCTAAAGTACTGTACAAATATAAATAAATGAGTTTTAATCCTAAAGTTCTCCATATTCTTTTACCAATAAACCATAACATTAATAAAAATGTATAGGAAGATCACATTCTTCTTACTGAAGACTAATCTAAAACATAAGCCAAGGAAAATTAAACAAAACACACATTCCCTGTTTCTCAAAAATGTAGTCTGGTTCCTCAAGAGAAAATCTGAAAGCATATACTTAGGTGGACTTCTGGTCACTGTTGCTAATGTTAGCAAACAACAACCAGGCAACACTGTAACTGAAAGTAAGAAAGCTAGGAGCAGAACTATCTACATTCTTTAGTTCTTCAGTGCCTTCTCACTAAAATTTCTACATAGCCTGAATACCTTTTAGTTAGGTGGTCATGACTAAGAATCTAAACACTGCGTATTAAGGTTTTCTAAGATTCCTTTAATGTTTAGAGCAGTAATCATCATTTAGTTCAAAGTGCCCCACCTTTATGCTATTTAACCAAACAAATGGTACTCTGGGTTTTCTCCTCTATTTTGCAAGAAATGCAACTACAGGTAAAACGTAAGCAAAAAAGGACGAGAGATTTAGCTCAGTGGCTTAAGCACCTGCCTGGCAAGCATGAAGTCATGAGTTCAATCCCCAGTACCAAAAAACCCCCCAAAAAAACCTATTCCCAGAAGATCTGAAAACATCTTACCACAGTGATATATGCGCACCCATGTTTATAGCGGCACAACTTGTAATAGCCAGATCTTGGCAACAACCTAAGTGCCCATCAACCGAGAAATGGATAAAAAAAATTGTGGTACTTTTATACAATGGAGTACTACTCAGCTATATAGAATGATCACATTGAGGTATTTATAAATAAATGTATGCAACTTGAATCCATACTCATAAGTGAAATAACTCAAACTCACATGTATGAATACTATATAGTCTCCCTAGTGTAAGAAATGGTAAGAGTACAGAAGATTTTATGGTAACCATCGTTCACCATTATATTGCTTTGAAGTCTTATGTTTTCATTTACTGGTTGGAATGGTTTTATTCTGTTTTGTTTCATCTTTTTTTTTTTAACTTAAAGAGAAAAAAAACATGTAAAGGGTAGAGATAATACAGAATTTAAAAAAAAAGATAAACAGTAAGAAATCAGTAGTTGATAAATTACATATTGTTCTCTTAGAAATAGTTGTTCAAGTTACAAAATTAAAGCATACAAAGTAGATATTCAAACAGTGAGATTGTAAACAGCTATGCATGCACGAGTCTCTACATGTATTTCTATAAACAAAGCTTTAAAATCTGAGATAAAGTAAACAATACCTAAATAAATATCATGTCTGAGGATTTGAAGACACATTTTTTTTAACTTAAAGAGAAACAAAAGCATGTAAAGGGTAGAGGTAATACAGAATTCCAAAAAAAAAAAAAAAAGATAATAAGAAATCACTAGTTGATAATTTACATATTGTCCTCTTAGAAATAGTTGCTCCAGTTACAAAATTAAAGCATACAAAGTAGATAATCAAACAGTGAGAGTGTAAACAGCTATGCATGCATGAATCTCTGCATGTATTTCTACACTTTCTGTATTAGAGAGAAAAACAAAACTTAGCAAGACAAAACAAATTCCTATAAAAACATGAAACAAAAAAGTCGTATAAAACCATAATACAAGGTGATCTACGATGATTACTGGCTGGTGAGTTAGCTCAGTGGCTTAAGTGCCTGCCTTGCAAGCACAAAGTCATGAGTTTGATCCCCGGTACCAAAAAAAAAAAAAAAAAAAGAAAGGATCCTTTACTGATACAATGATTACTGTGTTGTTTCTTATTATCTTCAATAGAATGTCTATATCATCAGGCATAATTGAATGGAGCAGTATAATTGAGTATAGCAGTAAATAATAATAGTAGTAAAAATAAAACATTGTAGACTTCAATAAAACCTCAAAGGCAGGTAATAATCAAACCATAGTGGATATTCTAGTGGATCTTGTCATCTTAAGTGCAGTTGCCAATACTCTCAGACTTGATACTATCAATCATAACAGCTTTGAATAAAATCTATCAATACAAAACCGCAATCCAACAAACCAGATTCGATTACAATCAATCATGGTAAAATAGTGTAGGTTTTACAGAGCTTTAGATTAAGTTAATAGGAAATTGATGATTACCATACTATATCCTGTTATTTTGGGGATTACTGTCTGTGGCCTCAAATCTAGTACAGGTAAAATGACTGGAACAGAATACATCTAAGCAGAGAAGTGTGAGTAATGTGAGTTTTAAATCCTGGTGCACTATTAACAATATAGCATATCAAGGCCATCTATGTTAGAGATTCTAGTTATCCTTCTCTGCCTCATTTCTGCCATGCTATTTTCCTGCCTTTGTTTGTCTAGTTTTCTCCTTCATTCTACTGCCTGCCCCACTCATTGAGGCCTTTCTGCCACTGTTCCTAAAATCCTGGTATTTTTTTTTCTCTCTCTCTAGAATGTCCTTCAGTATTCTCTGTAGGGTTGGATTGGTGGTCACAAACTCCCCCAGTTTCTCTTTGCCATGGAAGCATCGTGTTTCTCCATTAATTTCTAGTGACAGTTTTGCAGGGTACATCAATCTGGGCTGGAGGTTATTCTCTTTCAGGGCTTTGAATACTTCACTCCAAGCTCTTCTTGATCTGAGGGTCTGTGTCGAGAAGTCAGCCGTGATTCTGATGGGCTTACCTTTATAGGTAATCTGTTTCTTTTCTTTGACGGCTTTTAATATTCTGTTTTTATATTGAATTTCTGGCATCTTGATTATTATATGTCTGGGTGTAGATCTGTTTTGGTTGTAGGTGGCTGGAGTTCTGTATGCCTCACACAACCGAATGTCATTTTCTTTTCCCATGCTTGGGAAGTTTTCCTTAATTATTTCCGTGAATAGCCTTTGTAATTTGCCTGTATGTATTCCTGCTTCTTCATCCACATTCCTTATTCTTAAATTGTAGATTGTCTTGTCATCTTCTAGCCTTTGTATTGTTACTGCCTATTTCCTTGTTATTTTTAAGAGATCTTTCCTTTCATCATCACACACTGCCAACTTGTCTTCAAGTTTTGATAGTCTATCTTTAGTTTCTTTTAAGGCATTTTGCCAGCTTTCAATGGAGTTTTTAATTTCTTGATAGTTTCTTTGAATCTGCTTCATATATTCTATATTTTCTTTATATTCTTTATCGAATGTTTCTCTCCTCTTTTTGTGTTCCTTTCTTCTGTATTATCCTGAGAGATGCTTCCTGAGCATTTCTTTTATTATTCTACTCATATCCTGCTTTACCAGATTTAATATTTCAGTTTTGAACTTGTCTACAAGGTCCCGAAGATATCTCTTAATGTCCATTGTAGCCATGTCTGACGTTGTGTGTTTGCTGCCCTCAGTCTCCCTTGTTTTTCCTTCTCCTGGTTCAGTGCTCTCAAGGTTCTGGGCTGGGGGCCTCCTCCTGCCTCTCTCTCCTGTCATGGCCTTGGCTTCCTCCACACAGGTTACAGCGCAGGTCCCAGCCCCCTTCCTTGTTGGCCATGGTTCCTCCAAAGCGAGGGACCTCTGCTCTCTCCTGCCTGCCTCTCCCACTGGGCCAACCAAACTTCAGGGGCCTTTCACCCAGTAAGTGCTTGCTAGGTGCAGGGAATCAATTTGGGACAGCTCACTGGGTCCCGGCCAGGGGCATAGCCCAGTCCAAGCAAATCCCACGAATCTGCTCTGGGCAGAGAGCAACCAACTGAAGTCACTGTCACTCCCAGTTCAGGCTCCTCCTGCCTGATTCCAACATGTCGCCCATTTGGTCGTACCCTTCCCATGTGGGGAGGTGTCCTCATTACCAGCACTGACTGTGGATTAATGAAGGTCCCTTCGCTGGCTCCACTCTCCATTGGGTTCACCGACCCCCGACTTCAGTGCTGCTGTGCGTCCTGTGAGTGATGGCGGGAACGAGTTTGGGTGGCTCTGCCAGCTGGCGTGGATTCAAGCTGGTGCACACTTGGTGGGCCACCGTCAAAACGCTGTGTCCAGTAATTTTCAGCTGTTTCAGTTGTAGTCTAGAAGTATTTGACGAGCTTTTCTATGTTTTAATTTCTTCCTGTGTCAAGAGGATCCATCTCCCTCTGTCTGGGTCTCTCCAGGGTGTTTTATTCTGGTGCATGAGTTGTTTCTCCTGGGAGGCTTTGTATTGTGTTGCTCACTGATCGGCCATCTTGTCTTCTCCCTTGTTTC
Source organism: Hydrochoerus hydrochaeris (assembly GCA_004027455.1). Taxonomy (NCBI): domain Eukaryota; kingdom Metazoa; phylum Chordata; class Mammalia; order Rodentia; family Hydrochaeridae; genus Hydrochoerus; species Hydrochoerus hydrochaeris. The sequence goes on along the minus strand of PVLA01004127.1, from coordinate 85,887 downwards.
ATCTTAATATATGTGATCATATGAATAGTTACTTTGAAAGCAAGACAATATGGCAGCCATTGTTGATTTACTATCATCTTGCTCTGAAGTCCTACCATAGTCTTGTTTTTCTGTTACCATTGGTTCTATCACGTTGTGTCTTATTGGATTTTAATATGTATGATAGTATAAACAAAAATTTTATGGAAAATGAGATAATACAGCAGCCATTGTTCATCTTCGGTTATTTGGTTCCGAATGCCTTGTAATATTTTCATTCTCTTGAGTGGTTTTATTGTTATGTTTGACATTACTGTGTGTAAAGTTAAGCTCAACTATTTCAAAGAAAGAGACAAGATAACTACTGTTAATATCCAATTGTCTTGCTGTGAAGTGCTGTGTTGCTTACATTGTTCTGTTCTGATCTGCTTAGATCTGTCTTCTTGTTTTATTCTTTTTAAAATAAAATAAAATTTTAAAAAAAGGATCTTTTTTTCACAATAGAACAGAAATCACACTGCACTAAAAAAAATGCAGAACTACTTTTCCTGTTTTTATTCATGTATTTCTGTTAATTAAACATTTTATCTTTTAATTACATCAGTCCTAGACTCTAAAACTAAACTACCACTAAACTTCACTCAACACTAAAAAAAAAATTCTAGATTTAGACAATATATTGCATAATTCACAGAATCCACAAATAAAACACAAGTACTCTTTCACCATTTCTACCTCTGCCAGACTTCACAAATTAACTCTCTTATAATCATCTAACAGTATTTCATTGACATCATATTTATAGTGTATCATATCCTACCTTATATAATTATTTATGTATCCTATGCATTCTTCCCCAATATTCCTTGAAATTACTATATTAATTAACTGATTTTCATTCATAAATTGAGAATATACTTAGTGAGATGCTGCTTTATTCTCATTTAAAAATAAATGCTCTCTTCTGTTTCCAATCAAGATAGAAGTAACAAAGCTGGGTGTGGGGGCACACAGCTGAAATTCCAACACCAGAGAGGCTGAGGCAGGAGAATCGCTGTGAGTTCAAGACCACCCTGGGCTACAAAGTGAAACCTTGCCTCAAAAACATAAAGTAACAAGAGCCAAATTTATCTTGTCACCTCAAACACCTTAAAAAACAATAAAACACATGAAACAAGAGCATTTAACATGTTGTATAATAGATATACAGCAATGATCCTAGAGACAGGAATAAGCAAGGTGAGCTTTGCAACTTCCTGGATGAAGTAAGGTGCAGAAAAGGGTGTACAGGCAGAGGCTGGTAGGCTCCACAAAGTTAACAGACAGCATGAGAAATATGGAGAAGCTAAGAGTGATGGAGTCCACTGCACAAAGTACTGGAGAAAAGTACACTGAAAGACTAAATATCATGGAAAGTCCCCTGCAAGTACTCTGCTAAGTACTGATTGCCACATCTATATGTATAGAACTACTTGAAACTAGGGAAACAGTCACCTGCAAAAGAATGGAGGGAATAGTGCTGTGCTCCCTGATGCCAGGAATAATCTGTTCTTCATAACCAGAGTAGAAAACCAGTCCTTTAAGGAGCTTCAGTTAAGAATACTAAAGGGAGTTATACCTCAATAGCAAAGAACAAGGAGTCAGACACTAAACATAGCACTAGTCTAGTCCATCAAAAGTTAAAAATACAACCTAATAGGAAGCTTTGCTCAAGCACCTTTATAAAATTTGTTTAAAAGCTCAAGCACATTTATAAAATTTAAAAAATTAGCATGCAATAAGGTAAAACTCACAACGTCTGGAATCCAATGAAAAAATTACTACTCACGCAAAGAAGCAGGAAAATACAACTCAAAATGTTGAGGAAAAATATATCAATCATAACTGATCCAGAACTAAAACATATGTTAGGTTAACAGACAAGAACACTAAAACATCTGTATTCCATATGCTCAAGATGCGAAAATTTAAAAATAAGCATGTTAAAAAGAGACAGAGAGGTATAATAAAAAATGATTCACATAAAATTCCAGAGTGAAAACTATATGCCTGAGATTTCAAAAACCACTCTTGATTGGATCAATGGCAGATTAGATATTGTAGAAGAAAAGATCAGTACATTTGATGGCACCACAATAGAGACTATCCAAAAAGAAACACACAGAAAGGAAAGTGGACAAAAAACAACCACCACAAAACAATAAACAGTGGGCCTTGAAAATGACAAGGAATGGTTATGGCCTGATATATATCTGGGTTGAATTTTCTTTCCCCCAACATTAGCAAAGAATCTTAACTCTCAGCCATCTTGAGTAGAAGGAAAAGAAGAGAGGGACATGGCTATACTCGAGAAGCCACATTTGCATGTTTTCCATGGGTTGCCAATTACTAATGTTTCATGGTATACCTTTCCACTTTGTCATGCTCTTTCTAGGAAGCCAGACCTTCCATAACCTTTACTCTGTGCTATTTTCTGGATATATGCAGCCTTCTACAAGAATATCTCTAAGTCTTGTGTATTCCTCAAATAGCTGCTTATTCCCAAAAATTTTACCTTCCAGTCAAATAAAGTATTCATTTCCCAAAGTATTTAAGTATTAACTGAGTTAAATAATGACTAGTAGAATATGAGTGATTATGCAACTGTAACTATCATTTTGAATTTCAAAAGAGGATCTAGTCAATGAACTCATTAATTTATCTGGAATATATTTGCTGGATACTAAAATTGAACCACATATGGTAATAAAACACTGGTAGTTTAATCCCAATCCTGAAATAATGAACCATCTTATAGGAAAAACAGACAGACATGAGCTAATTACGGACCTATATAAAACAGGCTTAAAGAACAACATACACATAAGGCTAATAACGTACAAAGAAAGGACACACTCCGTGAGACAGGGTTAGCTTTCTGAAATCAGTGAAGTGCAAGCACAATATTTAAGGGGGGAAAAAAAGTGGGAGAAAAAGGCATTCTGGCTCAAAGTAACAATATATGAAAAAGAACATAGGAAAAGTAAAAAGATACAAAACATGGTATATTTTAGGAGTTGCATGTAATTCAGATGTATACATAGGGCAGATGGAGGGAGTATGGAAGAGAAGTCTTCAACTTTTCTGGAAAGAAAAAGTGCAAATCAGGGGTTTCATTCTACCAGGAATTCAAGACAACCTATCAAAACTGTTCAAGGATTTCTGGAAGGTGATATAGTAAGCAGAGAAAATAGCCTCTCTGAGAGACACAATCTAGATGTGGGAATATACCATCCTAAGGAAGACAAGAAGGAAGGAAGTGGGTTCTCTGGATCCAGGAAGAGTCTGAAGTCTGAACTGAAGCCCACAGAGAGAGTAAAAAGAAAAACTTCAGTGAAGAAGGTGTTAGGTGGAGCTGGCAGCACCTTCGCCCAGAGCCAGACTCAGTGCCAGAGGGGGACTGTTGGAACCTGGGGACACACGGCTGGCGGAAAGTGCAGAGGACGGGGTCCTCTCGCAGGAGAGAGTGATTGGCCAGGAGCCATTTTGGAGCCGGGCTAAGCCCAGACCCAGAACTGCTGCCAGCTTCCTCCAGCAGATCCTGGTTGGGCGCAGACCCATGCAATAGCTTGGACTGCGGTGAGTGCAGTGAGTCTGCTCTCGGGGCAGGCCTGCTTAAGGTTGTCTGTTACTCTGTCATAACTCAACTCCTGGCTTTCGGGGATACAGTGGCAGGATTCCGGACACTGTCTCCACAGGCTGACTACTAGTGAATCCAGAGAGAATCCTGGAAGTGGACTATTTGTTTTGTTTTTCTTTTTTTCTTTTTGTATTTGTTTTATTCAGTTTGTTTTTTTATTTTTCTTTCTCTTATTGTTTTCTTTTTTATGAGTGTCAGCGTGGTCCCTAATCTCCTTGTGGATGTTTGTTCTGTTTTACCTTTTATCTCTTCCAGCTCTTTTCCTTCAATCTTTGTCAGTTTTCCCAAGTTGGTGGGATCCATCTTTGTCCTTCAACCTACTTGTAATTTCTCTTTTCCCAATTCTGTTTTCTCCTTAATCCATTTTGAATCTTAACCCTTGAGGACAGAACTGACATATTATGGACTTAAATACTGCATATAATTGTTTTGCGTTCTGTTATATGCTCACAAACTAAGTTCATATGGTTAAAAGTTGCAAATCAAGGGTTAGCTCAGTTTGTTATTTTCTAGGCTGTGTATGATGCTATTAGTACAACTACAGCCAAAATTGACATAATTGTTCTAAATAGCTGTTGGCTCTGATAATCCATGACTGAGATTGACTAGGGGTCACTGAGAATACTGTGGCATGATGTCAAAGAGCCAGGGACTAGGCCAGGAGAGCAATAGCTTTTCATCTCCAATAAACTGAGGAGGTAAGACTCAGAGCCCCAAAACCAGCTACATCTGGAAGATACCTCAGAGAAGTGATCATCACCTGGGTGTCCTAAATACCACCAATAAAGCAACCCACCATAGACAACTAACAAATATCACTCCAGAAATTAAACTAAAAAAAAAAAAGAAAGAAAGAAATGAGAAGATAGTTAAACAAGACACAATCTCAGACACCAAAGGCAAACCCAGGGGGCAATAAGGCTGGGAAATTCAAAAGCCCCCTATCAGGTCTCTCTGAAGTGATAACAAAGCAATTGAATAAGGCTCTGGAAAAAATGAAATTAGAAATAATCTCTCAAGTAATTACAGAGAGTATGAAAATACACACTATGCTTAGTGATGTTAGAGTAGACACAGACAAAAAAAAAATAGATGAGCTTAAGCAAATTATGGAAGCACAAAACAGGAAACAAATGGATTCCATAAAGCATATTCAAGCAGATATCCAGGAGAATAAAAACTCCACTGAAAGTATTCAAAGCAAATCAGGTCAATGTGAGAACAGGATATCTCAGATATTGAAGACAGGCTTGCAGGAAAAGATTTCTCAAAACTAGAAAGAGAACATGAGATAGCAATCCAGCAGATACTAGATGAAACAAAGAATAACTGAAAATTAACTAGAGTCAATGAACAAGTAAGCGATATCACAAATGACATTAAAAACATGTTCACATACATCATGACAGAAAACTTTCCTACTAAAGAAAAAGAATTAGACATACAAATAAGTGAGGCATAAAGAACTCCAATTAACAATGATCAAAAAAAATCTACATCCAGGCATATCATATCAAGATTCCAGAAATTCAACAGCTGTTAAGGGAAACAAACAAATCACTTATAAAGGAAAGCCCATCAGAATTACAACTGATTTCTCAACACAGACTTTCAAGTTAAGAACAGCTTGGAGTTGAAGTACTCCAAGTTCTAAAAGAAAACAACTTTCAATCCAGACTGATGTAACCTGCAAAACTATCTTTCAAAATTGATGGAGAAATAAGATACTTCCAAGACAAAGAACATCTGAGGAAATTTATGATCACCAAACCAGCTCTCCAAATGTTCAGAAGGACTTTCTAGGAAGAGATAATGAGGATGACAACTCCATGAACCCCAACAGAAGGAATCCACCAGGAAAGGCAAACAATTAGAGGGAAAGGGAAAAAAAGCAGGGTGTGTGGAGCCAATATTAGGAAAATAACATGACAAGGATAAGTCAATATATATCAGTTTTAACCATTAATGTTAATGGTCTCAATTTACCAGTCAAAAGACACAGACTGGCAAAATGGATCAAGAGCAAGATCCAACCATATGCTGTATACAAGAAACACATTTAATCCAAAAAGAAATCCACAGACTGAAAGTCAAAGGATGGAAAATAATTCCATGCAACAGGAATTCAGAAAAAAGTAGGGGTTGCTATTATATTTGCAGATAAAGTGAATTTCAAGTGAAGACTGATTAAGAGAGATAAAGTTAATACTCCTAGTAAAGGGAACAATCCAAGTGGAAGAGACATCATAAATATATATAAATATATAAATATCACTGTACCCAGTTATATAAAACAATTATTAATGCACATAAAAAATCAAATAAGCCTTAATACAACTGTACTGGGAGACCTCAATACTGCACTGTCACAAAAAGACAGAACTAGACAAAAAAAATCAATAATGAAATATTAGAACTAAATCAAACTTTTGAGCAAATGGACATAACAGAAGTCTATAGTGCTCCATGCCACAACATCAGAATGCATATTCTTCTCAGCTGCACATGGGATATTATCCAAAATAGACCACATACTGGCTCATAGAACATGCTTAAGTAAATGTAAAGGAATTGAAATTATCCCATGCATACTATCAGACCACAGTACAATGAAACTGGAAATCCCTGCTAAAGGAAACCACAAAAACTTCATCAACACATAGAAATTAAATAGAGTGCTACTGAACAATCAATGGGTCATAGATGAAATTAAAGAAGAAATTAGACAGTTTTTACAGTTGAATGATAATCACAATACCATACACTGGAATTTGTGGGACACAAAGAAAGCAGTCTTAAGAAAGAAATGTATAGCAGTAAATAACCGTATCAGGAAAACAGAGCAAGCACATATAAACAACTTAATGTTTAATCTCAAATCTAAAAAAGAAGAGCAAGTTAAACCAAAAGCTTGTACAAGAGAAGAAATTAACATACAGAGACTTAAAAAACATACAAAGAATCAGTGAATAGAAGAGTTGGGTTTTTGAAAGATTAAATAAAATTGACAAACTCTTGGCCAACTTTATCAAAAAAAGACAAGACTCAAATCCATGCAATTAGGAATGAAAAGGGTGAAATCACAATAGACCCTGAAGAAATCCAGAAAATCATCTATACCTACTTTGAAAACTTGTATTCTAATAAAATGGAAAATACAGAAGAAATGGACAGATTCCTAGATACATATGAATTACCAAAGCTGAATCAAGAAGATACGAAAATCCTAAATAACCCAACATAAATAAATGAAATTAAAAATGTAATTAAAAACCTATCAACAAAGAAAAGCACAGACCCTGATGGATTCACTGCTGAATTCTACAAGAAATTTAGTAAAGACCTAATGCCACTACTTTTCAAACTCTTTAATGAACTTAAAAGGAAAGCAATACTCTCAAATTCATTTGTGGAAGCGAGCATTACAACTGATTCCAAAACCAGAGAAGGACCCAACTAAGAAAGAGAATTACAGGCCAATCTCCCTAATGAACATTGATGCAAAACTCCTCAATAAGATACTGCAAAGAGACTGCAGCAAATCGTCAAAAGGATTGTACACCATGACCAAGTGGGACTCATCTCAGGGATGCAGGGATGGTTCAACATATGTGAATATATAAATGTAATACATCATATTAACAGAGCTAATGACAAAAATCATATGACCACCTCAAAAAATGCAGAAAAAGCTTTTGACAAGTCCAGCACCCATTCATGATTAAAAAAAAGCCCTACAAAAAATTGGAACAGATGGTCTTTATCTCAATCTGATAAAAGCTATCTATGACAAACCAACAGTCAATATCATACTAAATGGACAAAAACTGAATGCTTTCACTCTAAAATCAGGAACAGACAAGGCTGTTCTCTGTCTCCACTTTTATTCAACATAGTCCTAGAAACTTTAGCCAGAGCAATTAGACAAGAGAAAGAAATAAAAGGAATAAAGATAAGAAAGGAAGAAGTTAAACTATCATTATTTGCAGATGACATGACACTCTACTTAGGAGACCCCAAAAACTTTACCAAAAGACTTCTAGATTTAATAAGCAAATTCTGTAATGTAGCTGGTTATAAAGTCAACAAGTCAAAAATGACAGCCTTTTTGTATACGAATAACAAATTCACTGAGCGAAAAAATCAGGGAAACAATACCTTTTTTAATAGCATCCAAAAAAAAATGAAATACCTAGGAATCAATCTGATAAAGGATGTAAAAGACCTCTACACTGAAAACTATAGTACTCTGATAAAGGAGATTGATGAGGATATTAGAAAATGGAGAGAGATCCTGTGCTCTTGGGTATGAAGACCCAATAGAGTAAAAATGGCCATACTTCCAAAACTGTTATACGGATTCAATGCAATCCCGATCAAAATTCCAATAGTGTATCTTACAGAATTAGAGAAAACAATCCTAAAATTCATCTGGAATCAGAAGAGACCTAGAATAGCAAAGGCAATCCTGGGCAACAAAGACAAGACAGGGGGCATCACAATCCCTGACTTGAAATTATACTATAAAGCTACTGTGATTTAAAAAAAAAAAAGTGTGGCACTGGCAAAAAAACAGACCTGAAGATAACTGGAATAGATTAGAAGATGCAGAAACAACTGCAGACACACTACCTTATCTTTGACAAAAATGCTAAACACATTCACTGGAAGAAAGATAGCCTCTTTAATAAATGTAAAAACTGGCTTTCTGCATTGCCAAAGATTAAAACTGACCCATATCTTTTACCATGTACTAAGATAAAATCAGAATGGATTAAAGATCTTAATATTAAAACAGAAACATTAAATCTGGTGTAAGACAGAGAAGGTAAAAACTCTTGAAAATACTGGTGTAGGCAAAGACTTCATAAATAAAACCCAGATTGTACAGGACATTGCAAAGAATCAACAAATGGGATCTCATCCTACTGAAAAGCTTTTGCACAACAAAAGAAACCATCAACAGAGTGAAGAGACAGCCCAAATGTGGGAGAAAATGTTTGCCAGCTATTCCTCAGTAAATGGGAGTATAATCTAGAACATATAAAAAAAACAAAACAAAACAAAAAAATCAGTCCTCCCAGATTTAAAGACCTAATCCAAAAATGGGCATGTGAGATGAACACACATTTCTCAGATGAAGGAAATACAAACAGCAAATGAAGAAGTATCAAAAGCAGGTAAATATGTGGAAAAAATGTTCACTGGTCATTTGAGAGATGCAAATTAAAACACTGAGATTTCACCTCACCCCAGAAAGAATGGCTAATATTAAGAAATCAACAAATAACAAATACTGGGGTGGGGGGGGCTGTTGGGAGAAAGGAACCCTTCTCCACTGTTGGTGGGAATGCAGACTGGTGCAACCACTGTGGGAATAAATCAGTGTGAAGATTTCTCAAAATACTAAGATTGGAGGTCCTATTCGACCCAGCTATTCCCCTTGTGGCTATCTTCCCAAAGAATTAAAAATATATCTTAGTGATGTATATACTCCCATGTTTATAGCAGCACAGTTTATAATAGCCAGGTCTTGGAAACAATCTAAATGCCCATCAACTGAAGAATAGATAAAAAGATGTGGTATTTCTATATAATGGAGTATTACTCAGCCATAAAGAATGATAAACTGAACACTTTTATAGGTAAGTGGTTACACATGGAGAACATACTTATTAGTGAAATAAATTAAAGACATATGTATAAACATTATTTCATTAGTGTGACAAGCTGAAAGAAAAACATGTATATGTGTATGTACATGTATATAAAAAAGTTAAGAGTTTTTTTTAAAAAAGAAGCATAATGGCCTCTTTTGTCATCCATGCGGCCTATTCAGAAGCAAATTCAATGCCTCCCTTCACCAAACACCTCTGTAGATTCCACCTTCCCTTCTATTTAATCCCAGTATTTTTGTACCAGAGAGAATGACCTCAGCCAACGCAATGACTCAGGTCACAGCGGCCTTTACTTTAACTAACCCACTGAGAGCCATTTTGAGTTGACGTTTATATGTCTTAAGAAACTGTTGATGTGCTATAAGGTTTGGGTTTTTTGCATGTGGATATCCAGTTGTTCCAGTAAATTTATTGAAGGTACAACCCTTTCTCCACTTACTTGCTTTTGCATCTTTGCCAGAAATCAATTGTCTGTTATATGAGCATCTATTTTGGGACTTGATCTGGTACCTTGACGGTCTAGCTCCGTATCAATGCCGTTTTGTCATGACTGATGTAAGTTTGTGATAAATCATGGGATTGGAGAAGGTTGCAGTTCTAATTTTGCTCCTTTATAAAAATTGTTTAGAATATTGAGTCTTTTGTATTTCTATAGAAATGTAAAAATCAAAAAGCTAATTTTTATGAGAAATGATGTTGGCATTTTGATAAGGGATTGTGTTTTTGATCTTTATTATTTTCTTCTATTTGTTTTTGGTTTGATTCTGTCTTTCATTTCTAATTTCTTAAGGAAAGATATGATATTTCATAACTTTCTTTTCTAATAAAGGTACTTGGTGTTAAAAAAATAAAATAATAAATAAATAAACAAACAAACAAAATTGCTCAAAACTATGTCCTTATTATCAAATGGTATGGGAAAACCTCAACTGTGCTTTAAAAAAAAAAAAAAAAGCAGTGAAGATCTGTAAACCTCAGGGGTCAGCCAACCATAGCTTGTAGTCCAAAGCCCATCCATCATCTACTTCTGTATAAACTTGACACTACACATGGCTTCCAGATTTTTAAGTAGTTTGAGGAAAAAATCCAAAGGAATTTTTGTGACACAAAAATTACATAAAACTTAATTTCTTTGTCCACAAAAAAGTTTAACTGGAGCCAGAACACCTATAACCACAGGTGCTCTGGAGGCTGAGGCAGGGAGATGGCAAGTTTAAGGCCAACTTGGGCAAGTGAATGAGACCGTCTCAAAATAAAAAATAAAAGGGCTGGGGTAGCCTAGTGGTAAAGCATCCTCAGATTAGACCCACAGTCCTGCATGAGAAAGTGTTCCTGGAATACGGTCCTGTTCACCCGTTAGACTGCATCTTCTTTAGTGCTGTGGCAGCAGAGCTAGAACAGAGACAGCCTAACCCACAAAGCCAAAAACAGTAACTATCTGGCCCTCTACAGAAAAAGTTTCTTGCTCTAAATTAACATTTCTCAAAGTCAGTCTCTTTCACTTAAGTTTCAGTTTTGTCTTCAAAACTTACAAGTAATCTTATAATGTTATCATCACTGTGTAAAAAATATGATTACATAATTCATGGACATAAAAGTATTCATAATTTCATAAAATACTCATTAGTCTATTACCATATCTTTTCTTTTAAAAAGAAACATCAGAACTTGGTTGTAATTCTGAATGTTAGTATCTCTAATTATATGACTTCAAGTTACAAAGCATATTTCCTTTTGTTAATACTATCTACTGTATTTATTTCCTTAGTGATTAAATATACAAAATATTTTACTATTCTGAAACAGATTCCTTTGAAAAGAAATTCAAGAAGCAGGACAAGAATAATTTGCTAAAGTAAACTACACAAATTTTTCCTGTGGTATTTATTTTCTAATAAGTATTATCAAAACAGAATGCTTTTTCAGACCTTAATTTAAACGTTTATCCTTTATTTCTATTTTTAAATTGAAAATAAGGCCATATTTTACTGTTGTTAGTGATAAAAAGGTCCTGTGATTTCCAATATGAGTTTTTCTGCACTTTTTAAAATATAATTTCAACATCACAAAGCAAGTGATCAAATGTATTTTTGATTATTTTCAACATGTCTGTCAAGTCAACTGACATCTTTAAAACAGTATTTCTAACAAATAAGTTTAAAAATAAAAATCTCAGTGATCATAACCTCTTTTGCCAGTTAGCTAACAGCATGCTTTAAGAGTTGGAGATAATATCCTTTAATTTTTGAAGTTACAAAACGCTGATAATACTATATAAGCCATAAAAACTGAATAAAGTCAAATATGTTATCAGAAAATGAAACATAATAAGGATGACTCTTGGTGTTCATAGTTGATATTTTCACTTAGCAATTAAACACACATGATAAATTAGTCATACAAATTAATGCAATTAGCCTAGGACAGTAAGATTCCGGCAACTGTGTTTTCAAATCGATGAAGAATAATTCAAGAAAGGAAGAAAAATGAGCAAAAATAACAGAAGATTAAAGGGAGTATTCAGCAATATCTTCGAATATTTGCCTTTTATGTACAAGAGATTAAGAGATCATTCTATGTGGCTCCGGATAGCAGAAGTAGGAATACTAAGAAGGCAATAATAATAGAAATAGATTTCAGTTCTTCAAAAAGAAAACTTTACTACCTTTTTGATTTTTCTGAGATATCAAGGACTAAATCCCGGACTCATGTACGCTAAGCAAGTGTTCTATCACTGAGCTGTATCCCTTCACTTTTTAAAATCTACTTTGAAAAGGATTCACTAAGTTGCTATCTTCAAACTTGTAATCTTCCTGCCTCAGCTTCCCTAGGAGCTAGAATTACAGGCATGTGCTGCCACACCTACTTACTACTTTTTAGTGGCCAACAATGGAACTAATTATGAGGAACTACCTATGAAGCTACTAGTAATATAATGAAAGACATGTATATGAGTTTGGATGAAAATGGTCTTGGGTTTAGAAGTTATATCACCAGAGTAACCAGGTTGCTTGACCTCTAGAATCAAAGTCTTGGGCAAAATGTTACCTCAATAGGAAACTGGCAGGTGATATATGATATGAATAAAACTGTAACATTTGTAAATGTGGTACATATGCAAAACTGGTGCAAAGCAGGTATACAAAGACAAGTTATTTTAATAACATTCATTTTTAGTGGTGGTTAGTAAAGGAATGCTAGAGATAAACTGCTTTGGTTTAAATCCTGGCACTGATAGGATTCAATGAATTAATATAGGTAAAGAGCTGAGAACAGTATGTAATATTAATATATCATAAGCATATGTAGAATAGCTATTATGATTATGACTATGTGCCAGACACTCTGAAACACTAGGAATACTACAGATTATTACTGACAAGAACTCACAGACCTTATATTCTTGTGAAGGTTGTATGGAGGGGAAGAGATAGACAAGCCAATAAACATACAACAGGTAATGATAAGTACTAAAATCAATGACAAGTGAATAAAAATAAGGATGAGGGTGATAGGGAATGCTAGTTTATGCAGGTTAATGGAAGGCTCTTCCTTAAGTAACAGAGGAAAATAAAAGGAAAGCTCAGCCCTAGAAGAAGATGCAAAGTGTGTTAAAGGAACAGCAAAAGACCCAGTGCCACTGGAGTGAAACAGGGAAAGAAGAGTGACAGGATATGATGCAGGATAGTGCCAGGTTCCCGATCATGCAGGGTCTTACCGCATCAGAACACGGGATTTTATTTTTGTTTTTTCTTTTTATTGGTACCAGGGATCGAACTCACGACCACACGCTTGCAAGGCAGGCACTTATACCACTGAGCTAAATCCCCAGGCCCAGGATTTTATTTTTGAATTTGAAAGGAAACAACTGTAGAATTTAACCACAAGACCGAAAAAATTAGACTAGCATTTTAAAAGAGTCACTTGGACAAGAACCTCTACAGAATTATTTTATTCCAAGGTTTTGTCAATTTAATTATTCTGATGGTAGCAAAGGAACATTTAAGATTCTGAAAAATGGAAACAATACATCATGATAGTACACTGCAGCATTTTGAATGCCTAGAAGAGGCTGGACATTGGAACTCAATAACAAAGGTGCTACAATTCAAGGGCAAAACAATTCTTGCAGGGGAGTTGTTTGTCTGTGCTTAGTTGAGTTCACATACAACATGGTGCAAAGAAATACAGAATATAGATCTGACAGTGGTTTTGAAATGTTGGGAGGAAGGAGAGTGAGGAATTAAGACTCCACAAAGAAATACTTAGGATACCAATGCTGTTAGATCCCAGAGAGATATGGGTTGGAAGAAGAAACTGGGTGGGTGCAGGGGGGCCTGTGTCACCAGTATGATTGGTTCTCAGTGATGATGTTTAAATGTCACAAGCAGGTCTACAAAACAACCTAAGGCAAAGCATCACATGATGAGAAATTAAAATCTGAGCATTTCATGAACCAAAAATCAAAAGAGAAATGAGACTTCCCAGCTGAGCGTCTGTAGAGATGTGAGGCTGGCATTTTTTGGGAACAAAACCAGGAATGTCAAGTCACTGAGAAAGATGAGGGATGTGTTCTGCAGTAATACAAAACTTCTGCAGTAGGTTATGAAGCACTAAACTTCCCTAGTCTTAATTCCAAAACCAAGCAGAAAGATGAAGAAAAAATAATAGAGAAAAAGAACAAAGGAAACAAGTGTGTGTGTGAGGTGACTAACATGAAAAACCATTTCGTGAAGCAAGCGACTCCCACTTAGTCACAGCCTCACTCAGCAATGTTTAGCACAGTTAGGCTTCCCAAGAGCAGCCTTGGCCTTGGCAAGGAAATGGTTACAACTGAAGCTGTGGAGCAGTGAGAATTCAGAAAGAAACCAAATCACTTGGAAGAGTCTGGCTCTTTCTTACTCTTTTTGTTCATTTTACAGGAACGTAAATTTAGACTCCAACCCACAATCCCTCCTTTCCCCCAACTTCCCCAGAATTCTGCAGCGTCCATAGAAGGGAGGAAAGGGTGCCAAAACAAACAGTGAGTGAGGGCTCAGCTCTGTAGATGGAGGGTGGGATGAGGAACAAGACTGGCAGGCAGGCAAATGGAATCACTTTAGAGCAAGGCTACAAAATGGAGACTACAAAAACTGAGGACTTCCAGAATTCACAGCAAATGGGATATGTTAAGCAAAAATCACTGAGGAGCTAACCTACTCCCAACTCACTTCAAAAAGCAAACGAAAACAAAAGCAAGAAAGGACTGGAGAAAAGGAAACAAAGCAAAACATACCTGCTCTGTTATCTGTCCTTAGTTAAAGCATAAAATACCCTCCTCCCTCTTTTCTTCTCCCAACCACCCAGGAACAGAAGAGAGAACTGGCAGCAGCTCAGGTGAAAGACTTCAGCCTTGCAGCTACAAAGAGGGGAGATAGCAGACAATGGAACTGGTGATTCATTACAAAAGAATACACTCCAGAGCGGCCGGCTGCCACATGGACTCACGGCACTATTTAAAGGAACAGCAACCCCCTTTCCAGCCCCCCTTATTCTTAACACCTTCCCTCTTTTCAGTTCTGATGGAAAACAGATTTTGAAGAAAATGCCAGCAAAGCACCAAGTTGTCCAAAAAAGGAAGGGCTTTGTGTTCCATAGAAGCTGGCAGTCTTATACCATAGCAGAGTACAAAAATTTGCTTTCACATCCATACTGTAAAATCTTTTCCTCTCTGTCTAGTGTACTTTCTCAACAACAAATAGTATAACTGAGTCTGAATGTGCCTAAAGATTTTTTATCACCAACTATAGTGAGGTCATCTGCAACTTTTTCTAATTCCATTCATATTATGAAATGATTTCTCTTTTCTTTTGAGTCTACCTTATTTTCATGGATGTGAGAAGCCACAATATTTTTTAGCATGTAAATCAAAATAAGGGGAACCTCAGTGAAAAGCTCCTACAACACATGGAGTATATGAAGAGCATTTTATTCTTTAAAATGTCACATGAACATATGTTTACTCTATTAGAATTTTGTCATTAAACTGACATTTATTAAAGAAAAGCAATTCGACTTGTAAACAACACTCATTCCCTCATTAAAACCAAAAAAGGCTATATAAAACGAAAGCAAATATAATTTTAAAAAGCACGCACTGGAAAGAATGTGATATAGACCTAATAATACATGATTAAAATGTCACCCACTGAAAGCCCTTCTTCTACCAACTTAGTGATAAATGCATGATGTGAAGATGCACAGAACCTAGATGGCAAATGGGTGAAAAGATATCTCTCTCTCTCGTAGTACATTAGTCAAGATACTGAATACTATAATAAACTGTGATAGCCCATCCCTAACCAGTATAGACAGTTTGTATTGAAAAAGTTTATGAGACAGATCATTATGTAGTGCTGGCATTGGATGTTTGGTTCAAACACACACACACACACACACACACACACATGAAAAAAAGAAAATTGAAACAAAAGCGCATCTGGGTCCAATTATTTCTTTTGATTGTGTATTCTAGATCATTAACAACTATGTACATTATTGTAGGATAGAAAGTGTATGCACCCCCAAAAAAGTTGAAATGCTAAAATTTCACATTCTATCTTTTCCAGTTACATAAGTTCAGGATGGGCAAAAATAAGTTACTTCTCTCCTTTAGTATTCAGCATATCCTGAGAAAACATAATAATTTAAATGCAACTACCAGAATTCTCAACTATTAAAAAAAAGCTCTTGCCAGCTGCCATTTACTTTTTAAACTTCATTCCTAAAATTATAGTTTCCCTAAATAGTGGTGATTAAAACCACAGTATTATGTGTGCATCAGCTTGTACATTCTAATTTATGCTCACACATACCTACCAAATCCCCTAGAAATTACAGGGAAACGTTCCAAGAGTACATGGCAAACTATGATTAAAAAAATCCCAAGTTTAGATGATACTTTCACTGATTTAAAAATACATAATGAAGTTTAGTCACTGAAAAGCCTTCAGTAACAGTTGAAAAGAAAAAAACTGTTACATCTAATACTGCCAGTTACTGTGAACTGAAGAGCTCCAAGGTTAAACAAGTATCATCACCCAAACAGCAAAGAGAATCTAGAAGTAGGTTTTATCTTCTATAAAAATTTAAAAAGAAGAAGTATAAAAGAAGTATTTCAAAGGTCTCTCCACTTTGCAAAGAGAGGGGCTACTTGATAATCTCCAAACTCAGATCTGATATAAAAAATCACTTTGGAAGCACATATTCTTTGAAATTTCTCTTTCCTCTGCGTTATGATGGGTAATCCCCTTACAGGTTTCCCTCTTTCCAAACTGCACTGCAGGGCATTATATAACATTTAACAGAACAAGATTCCAGCTCCTAGAGCCATTCCTCTTTCCTGCTACCAGCTCACATTCTCGCCCTCCAGTGGTGATTTGAAGAGGAAAAAAGCGGGGAGGGGGGTTGAACATCCTTAAAAGGAAAGCACTGTCCAGTGATGAAATTTCCCTACTGAGCATAAAAAGCTAGAGTGAAACTGATCCTACAATGTGACTAAAGGGTTTCAGTTTTCCAAAATGTAAATGATTTCCCAATGATAAATCACAGCCTCATCATCCCCTTACAATCTATACATAAAGAAAAAGGAGACGACTATATAGAAGGAAGGGTGAGAACAAGATAAATAGTGGGGCGGGGTGGGGGGAGAAGAGTGCTGTGGAAGAGCATTCACCTTCCCATTTGTCAGGAATGACTTGGTAAACTGCAGAGCAGACACCAGCTGGCATCGTCGAAAGGCAGAGAAGAGAGGAGAGCTACATCTTCCATTTACTCCTCCCTCTCCTTCAAATGTCTTCTAAAGCTGGTAACTGTCATTTACACATTCAGATTTTTCTCCTGTCAGGGTAAAACTCTGCCTGCCTATGCTACACCTGGATGTTTGTCTGGGCTCCTACTAAAAATATTCTTTGCCATTAACAAAGCCACGAAAATGAAACTTTCCTAACCCATAGTTTTAATAAGCAGTTTCAAGTGAAGGCAGCAAAATTGCAATCCCATAGCCAATCCTGAGAAAGCAAAGTGAATCAAGAATCAGATTTCCCTATAAAACACAAATTCTTCTGCAATTCTCAAAAGGAACTCACTCCCTCTACCCTGTTTTTGGCAATCTACAATACTCTCTTCTACCTCTGCAGTCTTTCCCTCCCTCCCTCTTCTCAGAAGCAAGACAAAGAGGTAGACAAATCCCCACAGGGTCTTTCCTGAACTACAGCTGCACAGTACAGGAAACAGGAATCTGCTATGGAGCTGAGGGAGGAGGAGAAAAAAGAATATGGATACACAACACACTCATACATGGGCTCAATGCACACAGAGCAACACTTTCCAACCGATAACAATAAACCTGGCCTTTTCTAAGGAGAAGATAATAATTAAAACTCTGCTTGCTATCCTCCAACTACACATCTTTACTTAGATCCCAGAAAGGAGAAAAGAAACACGCCGAGAACGCACAAATCTTACCTGAGTTACCATTTTCTTTTTCTCCATAAACCAAATGGAACAGATGATAAAACCCTTCAAAGCAGCTGTTCTGGGGTACGCCTCCGTAGCTTTCTTTTCCACCCCCCTCCCCCCCCAAACTAGCTATTTAAGGGTGGGTAACTGACCTCCCTTTATACCGTTTTCCTTTCTTTTCTTTCTAGTGTTTCTTCCTTTCTTTTCTCTTCCTCTCTGGCAGTCTCTCCCCCTCCTTCTTTCTCCAGCTCCCTCCCATATCTCAGGCAGATGGCTGAAGGAAGCCCCACCCCTGAATGCCTAAGGTAATTAATCAGAGGAGAGCCCCACCTCTTCCTCCTCCCCCTACCCCTCCCAGCAGGCTGACAGCTCCCAACTCCAGAAGCAGGCCTGCTAGAGAATGGCAGTTCGGTGTATGCTTTGCTTAGCTTTGCGCACGCGTGTGCGTGGGGGGAGTGGGGGGGGGGTGGGAAGGTTGCCAGAGGAGGGAGCGAGGAAGGACAGTCGCCATGTGCTGGCATATTTTTAAGGATGTGATGATAGCATTAATGATACTGTACTGGAAGCATTCATCATAACTCACTAAAGTTAATAATACAGGTTTACAAGATTACTAATATGAAAATTTGATAATGAAATAAAAGTTTTTTAAAAATTTTCACAAGCTAGGTGTAGCTCAGTGATGGAGTACTTGGTAGCATGTGTAAGTCCCTGAGTTCAATTCCCAGCACCAAAAAAACAAAACAAAACAAAACAAAACAAAACAAACAAAAACACTGATGCACAATTTACAGACACAGTTGATTTAATGAAAAAAACAATGTGACAAGCTACTTAATGATAACTGGCAGGAAGGTTTTCAAGTAACAGGAACATCTAAGAACTTGCTTGCCTGGGAAGATCAAATAAGCCTAATAAGGGTAAAGGGCTAAAAAGTGAGGAAGGAGGTCATCTATGTGCTTATTTTTTTTCCCCTACTGCAAAAACCTTCAGAGTTTTAGAGACATCAGGGTAGCTCACAGCTGTACCTCCCACTACTTTGGAGGCTGAAAGCAGTGTGCTTTTGAAAAAACTATAAATCCTATTTATCGGGTAATTGTGTTTTCAGTTCTAATACATGATATAAACTGCAAATCACTGTACAGTATTCTCTGAACCCACTAGTCCATGATACTTCTGGCTAAAAGCCTGAAGCACCAAGAAGACAGCTTTTCTCTCTGTCCTCCTACACCAACTCTTAGAAAGGCTACAGCTACCTTTATGCTGTGTGACTGCAGCCTCCAGGTATCATGAGAAGAGACTGGGCCTCAAATGAGTCTGACATGCAAAAGTCTAGGACTAGGACAAAGATTTTCTTGAGCCCTGAGATTTGTGCTGCACTTCTACATTTAGGACCAATATTTTATGTCACAAATGACAGCCTTAAAAAGACTGTATGAGCTAAAAATAAAAAACAACTTATTTTTATAAACTCACCACGTAACAGGATCACAGTGAACACTAGAAAGTGTGCTCTGACTTTAAAGGCTGGGATTTGCTCCCTAGAGCCCAAGATTAAAAAAAAAAGCAACTGAATGGCCTGGGTCTGACCCAGCAAAACAAATGGAGTGCCCAAAGATGTATATAGGAGAAATCATTTCAGCATTTCCTTCCCTCCTTTCTTCCTTGCCTCCTCGCTTCCATCTTCCTCCTCTTTCTTTCCTCTGTCTCCCTCCATCCCCTCTCTCTTCTTCAGCATGTGTGGGACGGGGAGACAGGTGAGGGTTGGCTGGGGATGTAGGTAGGGAAACATTCGATCAATCAGTTATCAGCTAAGAAACCATGTCCACCTTCCTGGGTCAACCTCCAGCTTTCAGCATACTGTGCTTGGAATAAGGTAGGTACTTAAGAAATATATGCTCAATAAACAAAGGGAAAAGATACTTTGATTTATCTCAATTCCTTGTTTCATGCACTCTCCAGAAACGCAACTTCCTGTTCTTCAAGCTACTCACATGAAATTTGTATTACTGAAGTCACTGAAAACCTCCAAATGAGTTCAAGTTCAGTGAACATTTTTCCATCTTTTTTGCATTCTTTTCTTTGAGAAACTTAACTCGGCATCAAATAATAACAGTCTTTCCTGGTTTCTCTTCTTCCCTGCTCATGGCCTTCTCCAACTTATTCTCCCTCCTCTGCCACCCTCTAAATGTTGCTGTTGCTTAAGGTGCCATTCTCAGACCTCTTTTTACTGCATACAGTAAGTTCTTCACCCAGGTGCATGTCCTCACATAAGCATCCTAATGGAAATTTTTCCTATGAGCCTTTCTCCACAAAGAAAGCCTATGGTATTCATTAGATTCTCAAAAGGGCCCAAACTTCAAAGAAGTTGATGTTACTGACCCTGCTTGCCTCAGATGTTCTAATTCATTCCATCATTTCAGTTACTCCCCTCATTCACCCTGATAGCCCTGCATTTATATTTCCAGTGTGCATTTCTCTCAATCTGCAAAACAACTGCCAAATAATGATCAATGCTATTTAAAAAAAAAAACTTACAAATTGTAGGAGTCCCAAACTAGATTAAATTCTTAAAATTGGAACAATTCATTTAACATCTACCCTCCAAGCACCGTCCTCAGCAATGGGGAAAAACAGTGCTGGGCAAGGGACATAAAAACTCCTATATATTTGAAGCTTATATTTTACTACTGATTCTATGATGTCTGTTTTCCAGATGAATGATTAAACTTCCTAACAGCTACCATTTCTTAAGAATTTACTCTGAGGTCCTTTCTGATTAGGCAACTACATATATTATTAGCTCATTTCATTCTCGTGACAAGGATGAAATATCAAAGCTAGGTGAGGGAAACCATCTTGGCCAAAGCACCAAAGCTAGCAAGCTATTGAAACTCAGATTGAAACTCAAATCTGATAGGCTCACATCAAGTCAGAAATAAGTCTTTTTGATTTCTTTCCATCTGCTCTTTCTTCCCATCTCTATCACCACGAATTCAGGTTTGACCTCTTTATTCTCTACCTAGCTTCTATTTGTCTCTATCTCCAGTCTACCACTCTTCCTATCTAAGCTTTCATTACTGTCAGAGTGATCTTTCAAAATGTGAATCTCATGCCACTTTATTGAGTAACATTCTTTACCATTTCTCGACATCACCATCTTTCTGTTCTTATTCCTTTGAATACAGCCTTCTGTTTGGCTAATTCACCCTTTATGGTTTACTTCAGGGGTCCAGAGTACCTTTCTTCATCCTACCTGCTCCCAGGCCTGGCTTAGGAACCTCTTATCCATGTGCATACTTTACTGCAGCACTCAACCCCTGGGGCATAAATGGAATCCTTATTTCCTCAAATTCAGACTGGCAGTTTGAGGGCAGAAATCATGTTTTACATCATATCCCAGATGGCTGGTTTGTTTTTTTTTGTTTGTGTGGTTTGGTTTGGTTGGTTTTGGTAGTACTGGGAATTTTGCTCAGGAATACTATCACTAAGCTGAAAATTCCAGCCTTATTTATTTTTCATTTTGAGACAGGCTCTTTCTAAATTAACTAGTCTGGCCCTGAACTTGCTACTCTGCTGCTTCAGCTTCCTGAGTAGCTGGGATTATAGGCATGTGCCACTGGGCCTGGCCATACTTTAGTTTTTAACCTAGTTCTTAAATGCACTGTAAATTAAAAAAAAAAAAAAAAAGTTGAGGCAAAACAATAATGTCTTGATTTCTGTTTTTAGCTGTTATTTAGGCACATATGGGTACATAAAAATGAAGAGTATCTTTGTAGTTATTAAAATATTATAAAAACATTATTTCTTCTACAAATGTGCTTGGAAATATCTTCAAATTTATCAACTTATTTCAGCATCTTCCAGAAAGGTTAAGTGTAAAAGAAGACTGGAAAAGACTTTACTTTCAACTTTATTAGAATAGTTCAGATTCTAGAGAGAATAATACCTACTAATTAAAAAAGACACCTCACAACATTATAAGGTCTTACTCTTCATAATTTTATAGTAGTGACTCAACTTCTCTACCTTCCACCCACATACCAGTAACACTGTAAAAGCAGATCCAATAGTCCCTAACTAGAAGCAGGGCTGGCTCATACTTTCCCAAGCTACTCTGACACTCAAATGAAAAGCAACATTAAAGGCATAGCATTTCCTGGAACAATAAAAGCTTGTTAATACAAAAGCTTTTTGCAGCACACCCCCACAAAATAACCGTAAGTATAAGTAACAATTTACACCTAACAGGTATTAAATTCTTTTCCCTAAGCATCTCTAACAACACTACTTTAGTATCTTTTGCCGCAACATTCCCTTTAAGGTTAAGTAAGGCCAAATTAGAGCTAACTTCACTCCTTTGCTTCTTTTTTCTAGTTCAGGCAGAGTTTAGTTATATAAAAAAACTACTCCAGAAAAAAACAGTAGGAGGGGGTAAACCTTATATATTTATTTTTAAAAATATTCATATTTATTTCTTGTCCTCTAAAATCCAACCTTTAGAACAAAACCACAAAAATACCTACCAAGACACTGATTGACACTGGACATAGTGGTATCTGCCTATAATCCCAGCACTTGGAGGCTGAGGCAGGAGGATCCTGATAAGATCCAGGCTAGCTTGGGCTACATAGTGAGTTATAAAAGTCAACCTGAACTACACAGTGAGCCCTGGTCTCAAAAAATAAGGCCAGGAAATTAAAAGATATTATTTCAGAAATTATTACATGGCTTTGGGTAGCTTATTCTTATCTTTATAAGACATATCAAAATAAAAAACTAAAAAATAAAAATAATATCATACAATACTTCTAACCCTTATAAGCCATCTCAAACCCTAGACAATGGCAATCATTTACACAGGTGAAATTATGTATGCATTTTCTGTATTCTGTGAGAGATTAACAGGTTCTCAGTATTAAAACAGATGGGATGTAAACATATGTATCAATAACTGAATTTTCAAGAAAATCATACAAAATTAACCTATGAAAACTGAAGTGTATTGTTTCTTTTATACTGAAATGTGCCATGTCTCCATAATTAAATTATTGAAAGATTTTGCTGATTTGTCATTGTATTCATATGCCTACCATAGTTACTGGCATATAGTATGTTTTCAAACCTCATTTACTATGCAATGAACTAATTTAGAATGAGAAAAAAATATTTATCTTTCCTCAATGAACTGGACAGCCTATTGGTTAATTCATTTTCCAGCATTCTATATACTCAAGCATACTCTAATAATACCTTTCAGATAGGTAACTTTCTTTCAGTCTTCCAGAAGCCTAACATCTGAAGCTGTCTTTGGCTGCCCTAAACTCTCAAATCAGGACATTTTGCTACACTCCAATAATTTAAAAACCTACTTCCTCTTCCTCCAATCACCATACTATCACTTGAGTGACAAGGTAAGCAGTCTATTATCACACATAAAAAGTGTTAATAGACACAAACAAAATACATTTTTAAAAATTTATTTATTTATTTATTGTGGTACTGGGGATCAAACTCATAACCTTGCGTTTGCCAGGCAGGTGCTTACACCACTGAGCTAACTCCCCAGCCCAACAAGTTACATTTTAAATATCCAGTCAAAGGTGGTAAATCTAAGGGTACCTATAAGAATAATTTAAGGAAGAGTTTCTCCAGATTTTTCTGGGTAGCAAAATTATACTCAATATCTCTAGCAAGCCCCTATCTATCTAGCAAGCCCATATCCATCTAGCAAGCCCTATCTATTTATTCTGCTTGTAATTTAAACTGACTTGATCCAGATAAGGTTCTGAAAACACTATAACCAATAAAATAGTAAATTTTAATTGTACCCTCTTTAAGACAGGGATTCTATTAACAGCAAAAGCAACAAAAGACTATGTAAAATTCTTTATTACCTTGTGCTGCAAATAAGTCACTTTCACTGTCTCAACACTATCAATTCTAGAAATGAAAAATAGGTGTATAATCTTTAACAAAATATTCAGTCAATCATTTCCACACAACGATAAGTATTATGCAATGGAGAGATCTGATTTAATTAAATACTGTATAAGAATCTAACAGAAGCTAAAAACAATTTTTTATAACTACAGTTAAGAGTTTGTGTAACACATAGCCACCTATTACTCATTTGGAAATACACTGAAATAAAACTGTTTCTTTAACGGAGTAAGTAAGGTTATAAAATGGCTTTGGAGTCTTCAGTTTTAAATTGTTTTTTCAATCTCATTAATTTGCTGATGTGGTGGAATGGAGAATGCATAGTTATATTTTAGCATCCCATTACCAGCATTTGTAAACTACCTTAATTTCAAATAAAATAAACCTACTAAATGAAGCAGAGCAAGGAAAGTGTAGTTTTAAATACTGACTACTACATTTACCAATACTAAACCTTAATGACTAAAAAGATATAAGCTAGCTAACTCATCTCACTGAAAAAGGTTTTACAAAGAACATATTGTAATTTCTGAAAGAAAACTATAATCCTCTCTGCAACTAGGGCGGGAGGTTGATTAATCTACCTCAAAAGTCATGTATATACTATAATTATTTTGAAAAGGGTTCCAATTCTCTTGGAAAATACTGATTTTTCAACTTTTCCCTCAGACAATTTTTGTTTATTGTAGTTATAAGTTCCACACTTTGCCAACAGGGTCTCAGAAATTTACTGTTCTTGCAAGTTTCTTGTCAAAAACCCATCAATATTTATGTGCAAGAAGACATGCTTATAATCAAGTGTCATGACACTTTCAACCTTTAACTGTTAGACCGATCCACTGTTTTCAGTAAATAGTCCACAGATAAATGAAATTTGCAAACACACCAACAAAACTTCACTATGGTAAATGTAATATAGTTCTATTTGAATAACAAAAAATAATGAAAACAGTTATATAAGTAACATAAAACATGTTAATACAGACTGCTATGTTAGAATAGAGTAAAAAAGAAACCATATAATTTCAGTACTGGTATCTTAAGTGAGTGAGAGGTATGTTTATTCTGGAGAGCATATTCAACAGGTCCAACTCAAAATGGCATGGTTTAGGCCCCAAATATCTAGTAAGATACACTAGTTTGTTACTTCTGTGAAACCCTAGCCTTTCCTACCCAATCGGCAGACAGAAATGGCTACTTAAAAGAAAGCAATAATAATGAAGGGCCATGAATGCACAAACTAAAAAGACTGAAAAAAAAAAAACGTATCTATAATTCAGAATTAATTGTAATAACTTTTCATTTTCCTATTCTAGGTTTTTGGCATAATTAGTATTTCAAAGAATCATAACATGTGAGAGAGATCATCTGATCCAAGCCTTTCCTATTATAGACAAAATGAAGTTATTTGAGTATGAACATGGAGGTGACTTACTACTTTGGTTCCAATTCGAATCCAAGACTAGTTTTATGTACTATACTACTACTAATTTAAAGGCAAACAAACTCAGAAATATGCTTTAAAATGGCCTGACATTTTGACTACAGATTTCAACAAGTTAATAATTAAAATGACACCAATTCCATCTCAAAATGGTGTATTAGATTTAAATAGGTTAAAATAGTCTACAGGGGAAAAATACCCATTATTTTACATTACCTTTCTGAAAACTACCAAAAAAATATATATAATATAATATATATCTGAAAACTGCCATCTGTATCTCTCATCAGTCCAAAAAAGAAGTCTAAAAGTTTATTATAATATAGTGGTTTGGTTAGGTTATATTTGTATCGCCCATCTCATCCAATTTAAACTGTGCACACACACATGCACGCATACACATGAAAACCTGAAGTTTCAGAATGTCTAGAGTTGAAAGCCAATCACCCCCATCCAGCCACCAACACTATGAAATTAAAATCTCCTGGTATGCAAATCAACAAAAGAAATCTTGGTAAATCTACCCTTGCAGGGTATTAGGTCAAACAACAGAAAGTCTTTAAGCATTTCATTCCCCCATAAAACCTTCACATCAATAAAACAGTATTTGGAAAAAATAGAACACTTAGCTTACCTGCACAACAGGATATTGATAATCCATACAATATACACCATACATAGCAAATGGGGAAGGAAATTTCGGATAAGGACTGTACAAAAAGTGTCTAAGTTTTTGCCTTGTTTGATTTGGCTGTCCTGTCCAAAAGAACTAGGAGCACCAAAAAATCGTTGGCTGACTTCAAGTCTACGCAGATAGTATACTGGCTCAAATGATGAAGCTGGAGCTTGGTTCAGACCAAGTCTCCACCCCAGCAAGATTCAGCAAGATTCAGGGAAAAGCAAAAAGCTCCAGCTGAGTTAGATATAGACTGAAAAGTGCACCAGAGATTTGCTGTTACTTTTGGTTTTAAACTGAAAACTTCACCAGAAACTCAAGAGGCAGAGAACAACACCCAGGGAAGAAACATGGGCTCCTTAAAGTGGCACACAAAAGCAATAGGAAGTACAAGGTACCTAGGAGCCCAAATAATATATATGTTTCAGGCTTTTACTGCGTCAGAGGAAACACTTCCAATCCAGGACTTAGAAAGGCAGATGGGACTATGTTATTTCTCTATCCCTTTTTGTGGGAATACACGCACGCGCGCACACACACACACACACACACACACACACGCTTCTCACTGTCTCGGCAGAGACAGGTGTTAGGATTAACAGTATAAACCCTTCAGCCATGGAAAGAAACAGGAAAAAAGTCATACTGATACATGTGGTAAAAGGATCTCTTTCATGACACTCTATGTTTTTGTATCATTTAACACCCCCCTCACTGTGCTTTAACAGAAGCTAGGACAGCTGGCAGGATCAGCACTAGAAAAGAGGAAAGTGGCCCCAACTCCGAGGCAATATGAGTCCACTGGAGGCCTTCAGATATGCAGGGTACACTCTTTCAGCTGTTCCAATCAAACTTGGAGGGATTAACTCCGGCTGCCTGCAGAAAGGTGGGGGTGGAAAAGATCTTTTCAGAAAAGCCAGTTGCTTTTCCCTTTTTAGGAAGTGGCTATACCCACCCTACCATTATATACAAACACACATGTGCACACATATTTCTATAACTGATATTAAAACCAGTAACAAACATGAACAGGTGTGCATTCACTTGGACAGTGCATAGCAGTTTATAAAGTTGGATTTCTGAGCCTAATTGGTCCATCTATAATAAGGGAACTGCTAAGTAATTCTCAGAAAATAAGATACATATTAAGCAGAAAGTGAAAATAGTTACTAAGAGACACACCAGTTATAACTACTGCTCTTAAAATATTCTATTTGGGATAAGCATTCAAAAGTTCAAAATGATAAATCATTCTAAATTTGTTTAGAGGCTATGATATTCTAATCTTGGAAAGCCAGTACTACTATTACATGTGTTTGTTGGATTAAACTGTGAGGATTAAACACAACTGTGAATTTATGTATGACCCCACCTGCTTTCAGTTAATATCTCTCCCTTTTGTGGTCATTATAGTTTAGTTTGTTCAAAAGAAACTGTCTTTTAAGGCTCAAAATGGCCTTAGTACATCTAAGGATAGCCTTCCTGGTTAAACATTTTCACTCTGAATCATTTCTAACAGATTAGGAGGACCAAACAATATAGATTACCTTCAGATTGTTGGTACTGATTATCTATGTATTACACATATGGAACAAGAATAAAATCAATTCGGTACAATTAGAACACAACCACTGGATATTTATCATACAAAGTGTTAAGAACTACTGGTAGAAAAATAAACACACAACAGAAAGTCCCATTGTAAAGTGAGAAAGAGATCAGTGTATAGGCAAAGTCAAAAGGAAAAACAATGCTGCAATGGCACAAAATTAAGCATTGCAAGCAATTTCTCATGCACAGAATAACCTTTTAAAAATTTCTTTTAATGAAAACTTCTATAGTTTCATATTCCTTCACTAAAACTATAAAGACCCTGCTTTGAAAATTCTTACCAGAGATTAGAACCTCATAACATCTGATGGACTAAGGCCTGTGACATATGTTCTTATTACCCCTTAGGGTAATAAAACTATTAAAATGGCAATTAAATTACAAAAAGGGATTGGGATAGCTCAGTGACAGATTTGCCTAGCACACTCATAGAGTTCTGGGTCGCATCCCTCACAAAGCAAAAAGGAAGAAATTAAAAAAGAAATGTTTCTGGCAGGGGAGTTAGCGCAGTGGCATAAGCGCCTGCCTGGCAAGCATGAGGTTGTGAGTTCAATCCCTGGTACCAAAAAAAAAAAAAAGAAAAAGTTTCTGCAGTAAAACCTTACACTAAATTTCCTCTTCAAATCAAATAATTCTTCAATTTTTCTTCCTCCCTGTACACTTTGCCATTTCATCTCATTTCTTACATAGCAGCAGTGGTCACATAAACATGTGTAAACTTGAATTTTTTTTTGTCTTTCCTAAAATCACTGATGCAATTTAAGTCTGAATGTGGTCCCCAAATATATTTGAGGAGGCACCAAGTCAATTTCTGGAGATTTACATTCTTCTTGAGGATAAATTTATACATACAATGTGAACAGAAGTGACCAATGTATTAAGTTAAAAAATATTATGTTCCTGAAATGTGCAGAGTAAATTCCATATTTGTAAATAAAATCATATGAGAGTATACATGTATGTACCTATGGATATGTTAATAAATTATGTGTGAAATTAGTAAGCTTTATAAGTCACATGTAAGTTATATATGTACATATATAACTTTAATTGACAGACATACCAATACATACATATATGCACACTATATATACTACATAATATACAATATAGTACACATATTACATACAATATGCACATACATACACAAAATATTCCTCTATCTTGTTTAAAAATACACATAATACAAAACCAGTACTCTAGTTTTTACTTAACCGCTTGAGCTATGAATTCATAATTTACTCAAACATACACAAATTAGCGATTATTGTTTATCATTTACCTTATTAAAAGGTAATATGAGAAGCAAAATAGACCTTGTATTCAGTAAGTAGTTTTACAATCAGTAATATTTTGTCTCTATACTGTATTATCACATTTATTTTATCTAACATGCTGACGTAACTGTAACTCTCACCAATTGAGTGACAATTTTAATCAGATGTCTTGCCAAAATCATAACAAAGTCTAGCATAAATAATCAGTCTTTCAGAAAGGTTGCAAAACAATTCAATATTTGAAGAACTTCCTAAAGTTTATGTGGTCTTTTTACCTACCACTTTCTATAAAAAGAATCTAGACCTGAAAATTTTAAAGATCAATGATTTACTCAAGCCAAAATCCCAAGAAATATTCACAGAAAAGAGGGTTTTGACTATACTACAAAGTATGCTGCAAAAAATCTCACATTAGTGTTGAGAGTCAGTCTCTCTCTCTCTCTCTCTATTTCCTAATCTTTGTGCAGAATAAAGTTGCCATAGTTATTAACAGAACAGATCCCATGCACAGATCAGAAGCTTGACATTGTTATTTCTTTATTTTGTCCCTTTAGCAATGTGATTTGAAAAACAGAGGCTGCATGTGGTGGCACATACCTACAGACCCAGCTACTCAAGAGGTGAGGCAAGAGAATTACTTGAACCTAAAAGTTTGAGACTAGCCTGAGCAACACATCAAGATTTTGTCTCAAGGAGAGGGAAAAGAAATCCAACACACAAATTATTACTAAATGCCTTCCTACCTCAGAACAAGCAGAATGGGCATTTCCTTTATATTTATTTATTTAGGTACTAGGGATCAAACTCACAATCTCACGCTTGCTAGGCAGGCGTTTGGGCCACTAAGCCATATTCCTAGTCATTTCCTTTAAATTTTAAATGCTGTCATAATCACTTAAAAGTTCCAGGAAAAAAAAAAAAGACTGATTTTCCACAAAGCACTCAAACTTACTTGCTGATGAGGCCGATTTACTCCATTTAGGAAAGCATATACTTTGAAACACTATGAATGCTTTTAAGGTATTAGAGATCAGATATGCTGATCACTTAGAAACATGGATATGCGTTTCACTAGCAGAGACTTGAATACCAGTTCTTTTTTCTATGTAAGTTTCAACATTAGGCAGAGCATCCTATTATACAGAATGTAATGATATCAGAGAAAACAGATCTAGAAAAGATCTAATATTTAAACAGTAAGCCACCTAGAAGTTACCATGAGATTTATGAAGTTTAATTTTTATTATGGATAAAGCAGACCCTCTACAAACATCCCCATGCCAAAAAATATAGTTGGTGATACTGAAGTGTAACCTACCTCTATAATCCTTGAGATCTCCGGACAAACCAACCATTGGGTAAATTCAGTTAATCAAATTAACCACAAAATATATCTGAGGTTCCTCTATTTTCTTCCACTCTCTGACTCCTGTTTTTTAAATCCCCCTTTCTTTCCCTTCTACTTATACCACATCTTGCCAAGTGTTAAAGGATGTATTGAGGCCTCAGGGCAGAGTGGGCTAACAACTACTGTCAATAGTTCAACTTTCAGGTATAAATTTGGTTTTAATACCAATATTCTCAGAAGTTCAAAGGTTGGTATGTAGTAGGGCAATACAGAATTTCAAAAAGAGATAGGACTTATGCTAAACAGATGACGGTGGAGGGCATAAGGAGCAGAAAATCTATCTGCAGGCAAAATATGTCACTAGAAACATGCAAGACTGACAGAATGACCAGTCTACTTGACTGTGGGTGAACAGTGCAATCATGGTGGGAAACAGGTTGAAATCATGTCTTAGCTGCTGTAACACTGAACTATGTGTTTCTGATCTTCTCTTTAAAGAAGGTTCAGACCAGGCATGGTAACACATGCCTGTAACCCCAGCACTTGGGAGGCTGATGTAGGAGGACTGTCTCAAATAAGAGGCCAGCTTGGGGTATATAGTGAGTTCAAAGTCAGTCTGAACTACATAGCGAGACCCTGTCTCCAGGGAAGGAGGGAGGGTGCAATGAGGGGATATCCCTCAGACAGACAGACAGACAGACAGACAGAAAAATAATGTTTCATGAAAATGGTTTTAGTGGCTACAAATGGGAAAAAGGGAAAAGAGAATTTGAGGGTGAGCATAAGGGTGAGCAATCAATTAGTAGTAGGCATTTTAGCAGCCTATAGACTAGTAGTATAAAACATACATAGTGGGAATAAGGAAGACAAAGATATAGAAGACAGACAAAGATAGCATTCACTGTAACTGGAAAATGTTCATGTGGGCAGTAAACAAAGGGTAAGTAACTATAACACTAAGGTTCTAAGTCTGGCTGACTGGGCAAATAAGAATTAATGCTGCTAAAACAGAGAACCCAAAGCACAAACTGATTTGAAGTTATGACAGGATACCCAACAGAAAATGTCTTAACAAGCAATCAGAGCTATAGGTTGCAGCTCTAGACAAGGCCAGGGTTAGAGATTATCCAAAAGAAGAACAGGAGAAACAGCCAAAGCTGTTGTGGGATTAAGATTTGTCTTCCACACTGATTTGGTCCACAGCAATTACTGAGTATCAATCATGTAGGGTTTTTGCTTTTTTCTTTTGGCTTTTTGAGACAGGGTCTCACTTATATAGCCCAGGCTGGCCTTGAACTCACAGTGATCCTCTTGTCTCAGCCTCCCCAAGTGCCGGGATTACTGACATGTACCACTACACCCAGCAACCATGTATTTAAAAAAAAATCTCATATTAATTAATAATACAAGAAAAAAGAGAAACTTGGAAGGTGGAAGGCGGAGGCAGGCAGGCAGGGAGGGAGGGAGAGAGGGAGAAAAAGTGAGAGAGAGGGCAAAGAGCTGAAAATAGAACCTTAAGGAATACTCACTTCTGGAAGGCAAAAATAGCAACAGAGGATAAAAAGATTAAGAAGGACTCTCAACTATTCACAAAAGCCAGGACATTGTAACTTTTCTGAAATCCTGCATCCCTTACACTATGGAAGATTATTTCATAAAATGATTCCAGAGATAAATGTATAAGAGGATTAAGTAAAAATTTGGAAAAAGTAAGAATGAGAATTTAGAAAACAGTGACCAAATTCAGCAAGTAAGAGCTCAAGAGTTTTGAGCTATTTTATTAATACAGGAAAAAGACAGTAACAAAACTGGTAAATTCTGGGTCACAATGAAAAGCAGAAATGATGTGTAAATATGAATGGTAGCAAACCTTTTTATCTTGAGAAACTTCTTTATTTTCCTAGTGGCCATGTACACAAAAACAATTACTGACATATTCAACTAACCATTGTTGCCTCTTTCCAGAATTTTTATTTTGTATTTTGCCTCTGTGTCTTTAATCATATTATTTTCTCATGCATTTCAAAATATCCAAGTCTTAAAATAGAGCTCTTCACGGCCTGTCCTAAATGTCATCCACTCCACATGGCTGTTCTTGGATGTCTCCAAGGAGAATTTCTCTTTCCTCTGAACTTATATAGTGCTTTCTATTTGTTTTTAGGCATACGTGTTTTATCTATTAGGTGATTTCTTTAAGAATAAGACCTGTCCATTCACCTTTGTACTCCTCTCAAAAATTTAGGTAATTATCTTTTACATAGTATGTGACCATCAGTGCATGAAAAGGGAAATTATAAAATGACTTGAAACTACAAATCAGAAGTAATAGAATCAATCATTATATACAGACTATGTGGAATCCACCCATTTGGTCAATACTCACTCTTTTCAACTAAGTTATCCTTAACATGAAGTAAAAACCTAAGAAAAAGGAACAGCTCTCAAAGGGAGAAAGACTAAAATACCATTTCATGAATACCATACCTGCTTTAGAAAACATAAAGCAGCAACTGCTGCTGAAGCCACCATCACCATCTAATTTTCTAAGTGAAAGAAACCAGCAATACTTCACGAGCAATTAGTGCTTTTAATAAATTACAAAAAAATGACAGAATTTTCTAGATGGACAGGGAGCTTTGAGTCAGTGGAACAGCATTCTAAATGCATACAAACAACATGACACAAGCAAAGCCACACTTAGATGCCTACAGAAGGGCATGCAAGAAAATATATTTTTTAAAAAGTGAAAAGCCTACTTAAAAATATCCATATACCGTTCTAAGATACTGTGACAACTGTTTAATTTTCAACACTAGTAGAAATGCTTTAAGTTAGAGCCTGTAGAACACTGCAAATTACTGCCAACTATAGAAACATCTTTGTATGACACCTGGGACACAAGGAAGTTTAGGTAATAACAAAGTAAACTATGGTACAGCTAAAATGTGTTATTTTGTCTAGAAATGAGAAACATGGCCTGCAAACTATTAGGCAAGGAATCAATATTTCTTGTTAAAAGCATTTTTCATTATGTTTTCTTTCTGAATCAGTACAAGGTTAGCATTCCTAATATGAAAATCCAAAATTTTACAACTTTTTGAAGACCAACATCACCTTAAAAAGTCAGATTTCAAAGCACTTCATATTTGTTTGTTTGGTACCAGGAATCTTAACTCAGGACCTTGCACTAGCCAAGCAGGCCCTAAACTATATCCCCAGCTCCTTCAGAGCACTTTGGATTTCAAATTTTTGATTAGGAATGTTCAACAGGTAAAGTCTATGAAAATATTCCAAAGTTCAAAAACCTCTGAAATCTGATACACTTCTGGGTCTCAAGCATTTTACATAAGGAATATTCAGCTTGTGTTACTACATAAAATGTACCCATAAATTACATGGCAACAGTTGTTTACTTTAAATCTAGAAGGCAGATGATATATAAAGGGTAAGGATGAAAGGTAAAATTTTGGTTGGTTTGCAATGCTAGGGATCAGACTCAGGGCACCTTGCACTGCAGCGCAATTCTCCCATCCCAAAATGTAACTTTTAAAGAAGAAAATAATTACAAATATCCTAATTGTTAGGGCAAATATTTTCAAATTATGTCAAATACATAATTTACATAATAGACATTTTTCTCCTCCATAAAAACTTTCATGTCAACTTACTCATCATGGTAAACTGCAAAAATATGGTCATGAAATTTCACTGCTCTTTAGTCTAAAAGTGGAATGTTTTCTTCAATTCCTTGAATTTGGTTTTAGCCTTGTGACTCACACTGGCCATAGATGTTAGCAAATGAGATGCAAGCAGAGGCTCGATGAGTGTCTGCCCACTGGGGCTTGCCTTCTCTTGCTCCTCTCTGATACCTGACCCTACAGTATGAAGAAATGTGAAGGATGAAGACCAAGTGAAACAGAAATAAGCTGTTCCAGTTGAGTCCCCCACTAACAAACTGCCAATGCCAGATGTGACAGTAAGGTCATTATAGACCAGCCCAGCTCAGCCAATCCAGTCAAACAAGAAACCACTCAAATTCCTAACCCAAAGAATTGTGAGTAAATAAATGACCAATATTGTTTTAAACTATTAAGTTCTGGGAAAGACTGTCACCCAGCACAAATCTGGCTGACACAACCTCGTTGAGATAACCTCAATACTGACACCAATACCACACTTACTATAGTTTGAAATTAGGTTTTATTAGTTCCTCCAACTTTTTCTTCTTCAAAGTTGTTTTAGTGATGCTAGATTCTTAGCATTTCTACATGAATTTTAGAATTAGCTTGTCTATTTCTACAAAAATTTGGCTGAGATTCTGACTGTTGACTATCTTGAATCTATATAGATCAGTTTGGGTAGAATAAACATCTAAAAATACTGAGTCCTCCAGACCATGAAAACAGTATATCTTTCTGCTTTGTTCTATTACTCAAGTAGTATACAGGTTTTTAAAGATTATGATTTTTTTTTTTACCCAGACATTTACTGAAATTAAATATTTTATCTAGGGTTCATTACCACTTTCTCAAGTTCGCTAACCCATAATACTCACATCCCTACGAGACAGAGTGACATTGATGGCAATAGAGAAAAACAGATCATTGGAACAGAATACAAAGTCCAGAAATAGCTTCACAAGTGCAAAGGCAGTTCAGGAAAGAACAGGCTTTTCAACAAATGGTACTGAAACTGGATATCCACACGGTAAGAATGAAGCCGGGTGCATACCTGTATCACACAGAAAACTGAGCTCAAAATGGACCACAGACCTAAAAATATGAAGCATGAATCCATCAAATTTCTAGGAGAAAACTCTGTGGTGCTACATAAGCAAAGGTTCTAAAATAAAGGGCCAAGGATATAGCTCAGTGGTAGAGTGCATGCTTAGAATTTGCAAGCCCTGGGCTGGATCTCCAGCAACAAAAATTGACACTGAAAACAAAACCCATTTTAAAAAACAACTTAACAAACTAGACTTCATTAAAAACTTCTGCTCATCAAAAGACACTGTGAGGAAAATAAAAAGACAAACTACAATTTACAGAAAATATTTGCAAAGTACGTATCTGAAAAAGGACTTACTTATATCTAGAGTGTGAAAGAACTTTTAAAATAATGCAACTAAAAAAAAGAAAAAGGTTTAAGATTTGACTATGTCACCAAAAAAGAAACTCAGTAAGAGATTTTAACTAACTGCACATAAAATTGCTCAATATCTTTATTCACTAGGAAACTAAGACCACAATTATATCACTACTTTTAGAGTGACTAAAATTACAAAGACTGACAATGAGAGCTATCAGCAAGGGTACAGAGGAACAGAAAGTCTCATATACTGCTGCTGGAATGTAAAATAATATAACCAAATGGAAAAAGATCAAATTCTTAAAAACATTCAATGCCTACTATATGGATCTATACATTCTACTTCTAAATATTTATCCCAGAGAAATGAAAATATATCCACACAAAAATTTGTACATGAATACTCAACAGATTTGTCATAGCCTAAAAGTAAAAAACCACCTAAATATCACATCAACAGATAAATGAAAAGTTGTAAAATATCCACAACTGAATATTACTTAGCAGTAAAATCAATGAACTGTCCATATATACATTAACATAAATGAATTGCAAAATAGTAACACTGGGTAAAAGAAGTCAGGCAAAAAGAAAGTCTTTATTATATAATTCCACTTTTATAAAACACTAGAAAAAGCACTTATAGTGACAGAAAGCAAATCAGTGGATGCTTGAAGATGTGGTAGATTTTAGAAAGATTACAAAGAGGTTATGAAGAAACTTAGAGAGGTGACTAATCTGCTAATTATCTTGGCTGTGCTGATGACTTCACAGTCACAGAAATATGTTAAAACTTAAATTATAAGCCTTAAATATATAGTTTATTGTATGTATTTCAATAGAACTGTTAACAAATTAAAATAATGAATTCCTGCCCCATTTACTGGAATGTCTTTTTTTTTCCCCCTTTTTTAAAGGGTACCGGGGATCAAACTCACGACTGCATGCTTGCAAGGTAGGCGCTTATGCCGCTGAGCTAAATCCCCAGCCCTGGAATGAGTCTTTTTAAGGTTACTTTCTTTGGAGCAGGGAGGTGTGGCAAAGGGAAAGAAGGAAAAGGTACTAGTCTGTTGTAAAACACTATAAAGAGAAGTATGTGAAGATTAGGAGTATGGTGGCAAATTAGGTATGAGACCTTAAGC
Organism: Hydrochoerus hydrochaeris; assembly: GCA_004027455.1. NCBI lineage: Eukaryota > Metazoa > Chordata > Mammalia > Rodentia > Hydrochaeridae > Hydrochoerus > Hydrochoerus hydrochaeris. The sequence continues at coordinate 49,523 of PVLA01004127.1, read as the reverse complement.
AGGTTTTTCTGAAGATCACTTTGACCAGTCTACCTCAGATTCCTGGTAACACACCTTCTAGGCACTCACACTTCCCTTACACTGTACACATATCTTTTCTATGTTCCCCACTCAAGGAAGGCAAGGACAACATAGGCTGTGTTACTCTTTAAGTATTCCTAACGTGTGGCAGGGTGCCTGTATGGTGTACATAAGCAAATCTTAGCATCCTTGCTTCCCAGCTGTGTAATTTTAGAAACATTATTTAACATCTCTGCTTTAAGTTCTTCATCTGGAAAAAGAAGAGGTAATAGTACCTACCTCAAGGAATGTTGTGACAGCTAAATCAATCAATAAATGAATAAGGCCAGTATACTGTGATTATTACATTATAGCTGCTGGTGTGGTCATCATTGCTATCGTCATTGTCATCTCCAATCATTTAGACAGAGTATTAGAGGAAATTGAGAATTTTCTGAATTATGAAGCCAGATCCACATCTGAGCAATAAGTGACTTCAACTAGAGACAGAAATATGTAATGAGCTGCACATAATTCTGTTAAAAGAAGAAAGGCAGCTGGGAATGGGCAGTGGGTCGCTTCTTACACATACTTACATACCCAGGGTAGGACAATGAATTTATGGTGAAAGAATCAAGTAAAAGCATGCTTGATCAAGAAGAGACTATAAATATATACAGAAGCTGAGAAATACAATTGATTTTTATGCTCAAGCAAATCTCCTCTTTAACCAGTAATACAAAAAAACCATGACACATCATTTCTTTGTGTTGTATGTAAAAACTTAAGCAAAAAGTAATACCATGGAGTCTTAAATGTAACTCTTCTCTTCTTGGACTGAATTCATCATACTCTGCCTTACAGACGAACTGCCAGGTCCCTAACAGCTTCTTCACCTGACTCTCATCCCCATTGGGAATGGGGGAAGGACTGGCAGCACCTATGCAGCAGTGTGGGAATCCTTGGGTTAGCACCAGCCTCTTGCTCCATTCAGACCTGCAATCTCTTTTGACTTTGATATAATGCAATTACTGGTAATGTTTGAAGGAGATAAATGCCCAGTATAGCCGGCTGTTGTTTACTCTGCTCACGATGCAAGAACATTTTTAAATTAAAATTCCCTTTATGATAGAAGGACTGTTTCACTGAATGTTCCTGTGAAGTCCTGATATGGAGCTTCCCCTAAAGAGGATTAGAAATCAAAGTTGTCCCTCCTTACTTCTGCCAAAGCTCAAATGTATACAATTATACCACACCTAAAGTGAGTTCCTTAGCCCTAAAAATCAGATTTTGTGAATAACTTCTTTCAACTTTTTAATAACAGTGTTGGCACTAGATGATTTAGCTCTCCTTTTGACAAAGAAATTCCCTCAATCTCCTCTTAAATAAACATGCAAAATTAACATAAACATACAAGCAAAAAAAATAAACAACTATACTCAGTTCATTTGGAAAAGAATAAAGGATAAGTGAATATATAATATCAAAAACTAAGGCCAGTTTTAATTCATAGGGCAGTAATTTGCTATACCTCTATATCTAGGAATATGTGAATAATTAACTCATACGTAAGGTTAGAAATGTCTGCCACAAATGTTACCCATACATAAAACCACCATGCTACAGTAATTTAAGGAATCTATATTTGGTACCTCAAGTCAAAATGTACAATAATGGCAAGCTAATTAAAAACAGTAATAAAACTGGGCATGGTGGCACACAGCTGTAATCCCAGCACTCAGGAGACTGAGGCAGGAGGACTGCTGTGAGTTTGAGGCCTGCCTGGGCTATAATGTGAGTTCAAGGCCAGCCTGAACTTCATAGTGAAACTCTGTCTCAAAAAGACAAAAATAAATACATATGTACAATAATAACCACTGAGTACCAGGCACAGTAGCACACTCCTATAATCTCAGCACTCTATAAGGAGACTAAGGAGAAGTTCAAACCCAGCCTGGGCAATTTGGAGCCCTAGCCGGCATGTCTAAAAATTAAAAAAGGTTGGAGTATAGCTCAGGGTAAAGGTCCTGGAGTCAATCTCCACTATCACCAAAAAAAAAAAAAAAAAAAAAAAAAAAAAAAAAAAAAAACCAGTAACAAATTACTCAATATCTAGAAGTAAATAACCATGGGGAACCTCAAGATAGAATAATTAGCACAGGTTTACTGGTTTCCGAATCAATAAATAAAAGTTTTGATCTGATTACCCCTAAAAGTGTTTCTTCTCCTAAAGGTAAAAAATGAGAAAAAATAATAATTTATGATTACTTAGGAATTATTACTTTAATTGCTTACATGGTCACTGACAATTATCCCTTGAAAAAAGAAACAGAGCAAGGTCTCAATCAGTTATATTCTGCAAACTAGAAGCAAAAGACCCAAGACTAAACATGTATTTCCTTTTTCCTAATGTACACAGTACAATTTCAGGTCAAAAGTCAAAATTATGACATATATGCCTTCTTAGGAAATCCAGGATTAAGATCAGATTCCCTTTTAGACTTCTTTAATACATTAGATTCCCTTTTAGACTTCTTTATACATAAGAACACAGCACTGAGGTCACCCTTGCAAAAATAATCCTGCTCTGCAGAATTCTGCACAGCCCCATGGCCCTTCATGAGAAAGCTTAATTTCTCTGAAAAGAGAAAGCTAGACTAGAGAGCTATCTTTTTAAAAATAACTGTGAATATTTATTTATACATAGGTATCCTGGCCTTTGGGGAAACAGCTTGGCATAATTAGTAAGATTAAAAAGGGATTTAGGGTAAATAAGATGAAAGTCTGATCCTTACAGGATTAAACCCAAATCCTAGTATGAATTCAATGATTTTTAAAATCAACACCATAAAATAAGATTATATCAATCACCACTTTTTTCCCCTCCCATATTGGAAACAATCATAATTGGCAAGTTCAACCCCATGGCAGCTTTTCATGCACTAAACAGAGGCAGCTAAAAATAGGGACTTCTGTTCTGACTATATTTGCTGACTATCCTATCTACTTAGGTCCCAAACCTTTAATTCAAACAGACAAAAGGCACAGAAAATCAAATACCTTTCTTCTTCATTCTCCTCTCCTATGGTTGTATGGTAATAGTAATTTAGTGATAAATGTAACCCTAAACCAATGAGGATTTAAGGCTATCATGGTGTGCATATTTTAAAACATTTAGCTGCAAATAGATGAATGGATACTCTAATACAGTGTATATGTATTACATATCCCTTCTAAAATCCAGAAAATTGCAAATTATGGTATATATCTTAATGGTTTCAGGTAAAAGACTATGGACCTGTATTAACTTTCCATGTATAATACATTTACAGGTCAACACTACAAAACAAGATTAAATAGCTACTTTTTATTCATGTTGGAAATAATCACAGTTGACAATTTCAAAAAACTATTGCACCTCCTCATCTGTTAAACAGATATAATGGCTTTCCTATGCTGCCTAGTCTTACCCTATACTCCTGTGCTCAAGTGACCCTCCTGCACAGCCTCCCAAGTAACTGGGACTACTGGTTCACCACCATATCTGGCAATGATGCTGTTCTTTTTTTCTTTTTGGTACTGGGGATGGAACTCAACCTCATGCTTGCCAGGCAGGTGCTTATGCAACTGAGTTAAATTCCCTACCCTGTTCTTTAGCTTTAAAAAGGAAGCAATGGCATGAGCTATGGCAAATCAGGGAAACAAAACTGCTGACACAGTAAGCACCAATATGCCAAATAAACTAGAAGAGTCAGAAAGCCAGCTGGAAATACATATTCTACATGCTTATCACTACATTCCCATAATAATCAGATAAACAGTATGTTTTAAGAAAAATTTGCCAAAAGTCTGGTTTAGGGACAGGCTTTAAAAACTTGACATCAAACAGGACCAAACAAAATTTTAAAAATCTGAGGGGCTTACTGGAAAAGATAATGTGAAATGTTCTATTTAAACTAAATAATTAGATAAATATGTATTTCCTGAGAATCTTTGAGGCCCTGTGATTTTTAAAACTTTAATTCCCAAAAACCAAATTAACACAAAGAGGCAAACTGGAAGACAACAGATGTTCCACTTATTTCTCTTGGGCTGAAGATTTAGCTCAGTGGCATAAAGTGCTTGCCTGGCAAGTGTGAGGTCATGAGTTTGAGCCCCAGTATTTTAAAAAAAAAAAAATTCTCTTGGAATGTTCATATTACTGAATTCTCTCTC
>PVLA01004127.1:0-45208 GCA_004027455.1 Hydrochoerus hydrochaeris | reverse complement strand
TTAGAATATTTATACATTAATTCATTTCCACATTTCTGTTTGACAGACACAACTACTGCATTCAATTAACATAAAACTATTTGTTTCTGCTTTCAGGAAGATATTCATACTTTTTGCTCCTCCTCCCAAGTATAATAAAAATTCTAGACCAGTGATAAAAAAAGCTTCTTAGAGCTTTCAATGATAATAAACAGCCAGCTGCAGCACATGTGCCATAGGTCTGCCACCACTACTTTAGACAGTTAACATATTAAAAAACCGTAAGATGACCATTGGCTGTTACAGTACTGGGCACTGAATCCGGGGCCTCAAAAACACTATGCATGCACTCTACCTTCACCCTCAGAAGACTTGGTTTTTTTGTCTCCCTGACACTACCTCCTTTCTGAGAGAGTCTCACTGCAAGGTAGGCTGGCCTCTAACTCACAGTGATCTCCTGCCTCAAACTCCCAAATGCTAGGACTGCAGGTGTGCGTCACCCTGCCTGCCCACCCCCCCAGAAGACTATCAGAGGTAGAGAGAAGAAAGTCGTCGAGAGCACCCTTAGCACAGGACAGTGAGGCCTCCGGTTTCTCTTCTGCCACATACAGCTTAGATTTGGAGCTGAAGAACCCAGAAAAACAGACAGACACAGAAAGAAAAATTCCCCTAACAAAAGTCCTCTCTGTACAACCAAAGGACAAGGGAAAGGGGCAACCTGAGAGACAGAAAAGGAGCAGATGGTTTTAACACTGCTAAGGCTGAGTGGGGAACCTTAATTTCTATGCTCATGAGGCCACAGCCACACAGCCCAACACCCATGGCCCAATAATAATAAAGAGCCACAGGGAGCTCACACATGCACCCCCCCAAAATTACACAACTTGTGGAAGATAAAATCCCACGACACTGCAGAATTTGAGCCTAGGCAAAGAGTACTTACGTGTAACACACAAAACTTGATACATAAACAGAAAAATTAATAAGCTGGGCTTCATTAAAATTAATGTTTTATATTATCCCGTGATAACCTTGTTAACAGAATAAAAAGATAAGCTACAAAGCAGTAGAAACTATTTTCAAACTATATATCTGACTTTTTTTGGTCTTTTTGAGAAAAGGTTAGTAGTATCAAATGCTGAAAAGGATACCGAGAAACTGAACCACTCATACATTGTTGGTGATTATATTATGTTACAAAAAGTGTGGAAAATGGTTTAGCTGTTTCCTTTTTAAAAAAATGTAATCATCATCCTCATCAAACTCAGGAACTATACTCCTGAGCATTTATCCCAGAAAAATAAAAGATATGTTCAGGTAAAAACCTATGCACAGATATTTGTAATGGCTTTAATTACAAAAAAGAAAGCAGAAACAAAGATGTGCTTCACTGTGTGACAGTTTAAACAAACTATAGTACATCTGTATCATGGAATACCATTGAGCAACAAAAAAGGATAAATGATTTATATAAGCAGCAACCTGGATGAATCTCCAGAGAACATACTATGATTAAAAACGTATCTCTAAAATGATTCTGCTGGAGGAATCTCATTTGCATATTATTAAAATAACATTACTAAAATGGAAAACAGATTAGTGTGTGCCATGAGTTAAAGAAGGAATGGGGGAAGTGGGTAGTAGGTGTGGCCATAAATGCAGAACATGAGGGATCCCTGTGGCAATGGAAATGTTCTGTATCCTGACAGTACCATTGTCAATATCCTGGCTATGATACTGTCTTTGTTTTTTCTGGTTGCTGGCACAAAATACCCAACACCCAAAATAAGAGAAGGAAAGGTTTACTTGGCTCACAGTTTGTGGAGGTTTCAGTACATAATCAGCTGGCTCCAAGGCAAAGTGGTACATGGCAGACCGCAACTGTTCATGGCAGCAGAAAACAGCACAAGCAACAAGAGCTCCTCCCCTCCTTTATATTGTATACCAGAGTTCACTCCTGAGCGGATACAGTATTCACACTACCACTCCCAGTGCTAGACAATGAACCAATCACAAAGACTACATTCAGCCACCTCCCTCAATGACTATATGAGGCTTTGGGGGGACATCTAAACACAAACCAGTTTTGCATGATGTTACCAATGGGGAGAAAAGGTAAAGGGAATCCAAGATATATCTATTATTTCATGCAACCATATGGAATTCTATAAATATTTGAAAATAAAAAATTTAATGAAAAGTAAAGTCTTATCTGTTGTTATCAAGAATACTAGGACAAATGGTAAATTATATGGGTTATTGATTTTATAAGAATGTCTATACTAAATGTCTTGATTTTTATAACTATTATGGTCACCTAAGAGCATGCTCTTAATTTTAGAAAATAAATGTGGAATTATTTGATACTCAACAGACCCTTTATACACAACATACACAATTTGAATTTTATTTTCAAATTGTTCAGAAGAAAACAGCAATAAAATGTGGTAAAATAATAAAGAAAAAAACTTTTGGTGGTGATGATTACAGTCTTGATTACAACTTGGGTCGTAAGAGTTGACCTAAGGTAAAATTCCATCAAAAACTGTATTTTCAACATGAGTGGTAAATCTACAATAATAAACAGTTTAATGACACAAATAGTACTACTTAATACTAATATAAAAAAACAGTATGAGTAAGATGGGCACAGTGGTGCATGTCTATAATCCCAGCACTTGGAAGACTGAGGTAGGATTCCCACTAGTTTGAGGCCAGCTTGGGCTACATGTTAAGTTCAAAAAAGTGTACCTGTCTGTATTTTAATATTTTTATGTCACCCAGAATACCACAAAATAATTATGCCCAGTATCATATATTCAAAGTATTTTATGAACTTTATAATATAGTTTTTGTTCTTCAACCATTCAGTTGCCCACATCATAGATAAAACCAGTATGTAGATCTTTTTAAAATAGCCTTTTCAGTTTTATTATTTATGTTTCTTTAAAATATAAATTAAGCATTCCTAACCCCAAAGTTAAGGAGGCACAACCAGAAGGCTCAATTATATAAGTACTTCAAAATCCAAAATACTTCAAACTATGAAATATTCTGGTTCCAAGTTATTTCAGATAAGGGATACTCAATCTGTATTAACAAATTGTTGTCACTCCAGTAAGAGCTATTACAATTTAAAAGATAGTCCCTTCTTTAATATGTTTATTTTTTTAGCATTCTTTGAAAATCATTTTGTGAAGGAAAAAAGGAATATAGACTTGACCTTCCATTTGACCTTCTCAGTTTAAAAAGTGTTTCTTGGGCTTTGGAGGTAGTTTAGCTGTACAGAACTTGTCTAACTCATGCAAGGCCCTGGATTCAAATCCCAACATTACCACCAAAAAAAAAAGTTTTTTTTATTACCTCTAGAGGAAGTTCCCTTTAAATATTTTAGCCAAAATTAAAATATAAATGTTAAAAGACACACTTTTAGATATGAGTTTTTCCAAGGGTATTATCCAGGTAGCATATCACAATACTTTTTAAAACTTGGTTTCTATTATTATCTATATAATAAAACCGGAGGGAATAGTAAAAGGGAGGGAAGGTGGGGCTGAGGGAAATTTGAGACAGAAGTTCCAGTTTAAACCAATTTAGGATCAATACTAATATACAGAATCTTCTTAGAAAGTCCACATTAATACTATGGTATTTGTTATTTCCTGTTTGAAACAACAATATGAAAGCATGTATCATAAATACCTCAGAATTGTGTTTTAAAATAAGGTACAATATGTACTACTCAGTAATATTTTTTTTTTTTTGGTTTTTTTTTTGGTACCAAGGATTGAACTCACAACTACGCACTTGCAAGGCAGGCGCTTATGCCACTGAAGTAAATCCCTGGCCCTAGTAATATGTATTTGTAAGAAATCACTGAAATCATTATTCTAATAATAGCTTATCAGAAAGTATAATATTCACCCCTGAAAAGAATTTAGAAAAACCAACCCCTGAATTATAAAACACTTATGTGGTTAGGAAGAAACAACTTTTTGTTGTTGTTGTTTTCTTTCTTTTTTTTTTTGTTTCTGTTTTTTGTTTTTGGTACAGAGGATTGAACTTATGACCATGCACCTGGCCAGGCAGTGCTTACGCCACTGAGATAAATCCCTGCCCCTGCCCTTTTTGAGAAAGAGTCTTACACTACGTAGTTCAGGTTGACCTTGAAGTCATTATGTAGCCCAGGCTGGCTTCAAACCTGCAGCAATCCTCCTGTTTTAGACTCCTCGAGTGCTGGTGTTACCAATGTGCGCTACCTTACTAACCAGGAACTGTTTGTTCTGCATTCTTCTTCCAGTTAGTCTGTCTCACGTGATGCCAAGTTTCAAGTTGATCAGTGTAGGGATTCCTTCTTATTTTACCAGAAACATATAAAATTGCCTCTGTGATAAAGCAATGAAAGAATGCTGAACCCGTCTGTAATAAAGCAATGAAAGAATGCTGAATCCAAATCAAACCTGCTTTGTAAACCCAGAATATGCAATAGTGGTTGGCCCATAGCAGGTTTGCACAATGTACTTGCTGAATAAAAGGAAATTAAATAGAGTCCAAAAACTATTTGCTGGAGAGGTCTAGAGCCCCTACTGCTCACAAACCTTACCCATGAATCATAACACTAAAATGCCACCTGGGCTTTTTAACTCATCATCAAATTCCCCTCCTGGATGGGCTCCTTTGAGTTTAGGATGCAGCCCACAACTGTCTAATGTTGCCTAACCTTGCTTTCAGTTGTCATTCAGACTCAGTAAGGAAGCCCACTCTAGTTTTCTTAAAACATTCAGGCCCTCATTCCATATACGTCATCTGTATCCAAACTGTTATTGCCACATTAACTCTAAGTTGCTGTGCACCGAAACATCCAATTGCATAGTGGCCACTGTAGTCTTGAATCCTTGTCTCCTAATTATGTTACCTGTGGTTTTAGTGTGAAAATTATGAGTTGGAGCAATTCTGTACATGTTGCTTTTTAGTATCGTATAATTCAGTTTGCTAGCATCCATTATGATGTGTCTGTTTACACAGAGGGATAAGTGACCTGTCCAGAGTCATAGTGAATGACAAAGCTTGCAGTGCAGCTGATTTTCCAGGCAAGATATTCTGGCCAATCTATTAAGTGACTACCTCATATTGTGGTAACATCAGTTATCTTCAATTTTCAAAACAAGAGTATCAACTAAAGAGACTTAAACAGAAATCAAGTTCTTTAAAATCAGCAAATGTACATACATTTTCACCTTGAATTTAATCCATTGCATATGTCAAGAGGTACTAATCACCTTTCAGCCATCAAATACTTCCTAAGGCACCAGGTTCACTATATTTTCACTAAGTCTAGTAACAGTAGGTGACAAAAGAGTTAATGCATTCTCAATACAGTTGGGCTTCAAAGGGCCCGTGATCTCCTGAAAACTGTGCAAAATGTTTTAAATATGCACACTGTTTAGGGACTAGGTCCAAAACTTTCATTAGAGTCTCAGAGCTATTTAAGACCCACAATACTAAGAACTTGTAAGGCAAAAAACTAAATAAAGGTGGTTATAATTCCTATTTTAAGGGGTTACTGCATTTAAATACTGCTTTTTCCTTGCAAACCACTAATATTTGTAAGTTAGGGATTTTCCCCAAACCCACTTCCTACTCCTACTTCATTTTAATAGTTTACTTTAGCAACAGAACGTTTTTCTTCAATTCTAATCCTCACCTCCTTTTGTAAAAATCCCAATTCTTCTCTTATTAAGGGCTAGGCCCAAGATCTAAATGCTACCTCCACTCCATGGCAATTCTATTTAAGTCAGGGACCAACTGACAAAACATCCTAGATGCAGCATTCCAATGCTCTATTGAGGTATCTATCAGTCCACTAACATAGACTCTTTTTAAAAGAGGATAGTATGGAGCATTTGAACTAACCTGCCTTTGACTGCTCCAGAAAGTGTGAGCTGAGAATATGCTGGCCTCAGGCCCAAACTTTCCTCAATTCATCCCACATCTTCCAGACCTGTGCAAACCTTAGTGACACTTTTCTAACACAGGTATGTACTAAAGTGGGAATTCTAGTTACCCAAAGAAAATTAAAGACTTTGAGCCAGTGTTTCTCAACATTTCATGAACTAAATCCTTGTTTTTATAAGACAGTACTTTACTTTTATCTTCTGGAATTATCTATCAACCCAGAACAGCATGTAGAATCTACTTTCTGAAATGTTTACCATTATTTAGAGGTTTAAAAGTATTCTTTTTTGACTCTCTTATTCTAATCTTCATTCTACTTTATAATCCCTCATTCCTCTTTGGAAATGAAGTTTTAACCATACAAAATGTAAATATAGACTTTTGTGGCAAGGCTCCTTCAAAAGGTTCAAAACAGCAGTTAATATGCAAAAGAATAAAGATCAGACAAATCCCTTGCTGTGTTGAATAGGTGAAACAGTAGTAGAACGGCAGGAAAAAAGAAAAACCCTAGTTTTTGGTTAATTGAGAACTGGCATATGTGGGAATCAATTACACAGTACTGAAACTATTCATGAACTATATTGCAAGAGTACACATGCAAAGTATAGAAAGACTTGGCTAGACTTATATAGAATATATGCTTTTTTTGATAAATGGATGATAAAAGCAGGTCTCAATTTCCTTTCAAAACAGTCGTTTATATTTTTAGGTTCTGACATCCAATAATTTGAAGTTTCAAGTTTGTTTAGAGACAACATGCAGAAATTTAATAAACTGTAATATGTATCTAGACGTCTATATATCTTTGGCTTTTTAAAGATGATTAAAAATATAATTTAACCCAATTACTAATACACTGGGAGAAATGACTAAACAGAAAATGAAATTTAAAGAAAACAACTCATTATTGCTTTTAACATTACCTAAAAATCTTTCCTATGTAAGAGATACCACTATTTCCCCATTCCCTTTGCCTTTCTTGCTTCCATTTAGTTCCATACTTTTAAATTTTGCTCATTTTAAAGGTTTGTTCTTCTTGCTCATTACTGCTAGATGCCAGCTGGCTTCCATTCAGCAGTCTCCTGCGGGAATTGATATATTGGGCTATCTCCTTTGAAAGATACTCTAAAAGGTCACTATGTGCATTTGTGCTAATTACCTGGGGAGAGATAGATTAAGGGAAACTGAACTTTGGCAGCGCATATATATGCTTCCAAGACCTACACTCTGAAATATAACTAGGTTTCCTGATGTAATGTGTTCCATATGGTTGGAAAAGAGGGTAACAAAATAAATGTGAAGACCAGAAAAGGGTGGTTATGTAGGTCCACCACAGAAAGGCATTCTGAGCAACAGCTAGGAGAAACTTTAGATTATGTGCAGCCTCAGTACCCAACAAAGAAAATATAGGGAATCAGTGAAGTCCTGAAAGCAGGAATTATGAAAATGAAATAAAGGCTAGTCAAATAGAAACTGGGAAAAGATAGATCTCTTCAGAAAGAAGTCAAGAGTCAAATGGTCAACTCTTAAGGATAGATCATACTAGCCTAACCTGAGTCGTTCTTAGTTAAGGAGTTCAATATAAGGAGACAAAGTAAGATCTTACTTTTCCTAGCCACATGAGAAGGAATGAATTCCATAAAATGCAAAGCAAGAAAAAGGAATTTGTAGGATCCAATAAAGTGAAAAAAGGCACTAGCCAAAAAATGTTTGAGTCCTTTGTTAACTGAATTGGAACTCAGTGTTGAGCTCAAATACCAAGAGAAACTATAATGAATGCCACCATGCAAGGTGCAAAATGGCCTGGTGAATAGACTAGCCAAACTACCAGTAATAAGGGTAACGTTTAACCCCTACCACGTGAGTATTGAGGCATCAGATTATTTAATGACCAATTTGTGGGAGAGTATCCTGTTAATCTAAGGTCAGATTAATTCAGAGTAAAAGGAGTTAAATTTGTAAACCTCTAATTCACAGCTAGGCAAGAGTAGACAGAGACTAACAGTTCTAAGCAAGATGGTGTGCTAGAGTGCAAAACAGTTCAACATTATGTGGAGTTTATCAGAGAAGCCAGAATGGTCTGTCCATGGTCACTTACTATGGAGCTGCTCTTGGGATGTAGTACGTTAATGACTGTAAAATGCCTAGTAATAAGACTGGCAAATAGCAGGCATTCAAAAATTAGTAGCTGCTAACCAGCATCTTTGTAACTATCACCACTGCCACAATGCCTATTGCTATGTCATACAACTTATATTTTTTTAATTCTAAAGCAAACGGTTTTAAACTGTACAAAATGTATTATTGAATGGTTTGTCTTTTAAGACTGTGACCATCAGTTTATATTAAAACCAAGGTAAGGCTCTCTTAACTTATCATCTAGGTCCTACAATAGTCCTAAGTGACACTGTTTCTGGCAAACTTCCTCAGTCAGGCGAATGTTATCACCAATTAAGTCTCGCACCCATGTTACCCAAATTCTTCACATCCTGTGAAGCTTGTTACATCCTTTATAGCTTTCTAGTAATACTTACGAAAGGAGAAAAGCCACTGAGACTGCAGAACAACTACTGTCAAATGTTACAAATCAAAAGGCAGAAACCAGAGGTACATCTGAAGGTCTTTCCTTCCCTCAAGCATAGACAGTATATAATCATCATCTCATCAATTCATACTTATTGACCTCCCATTGTAAATTAGACATTTCAGTAAAAATGTACATGGAAAACAATGTCACTTGCTTCCTGTGGTTAAATTCTAAGAAATAATGCTGTGAGAAAACTTGGTTGACAAAAGATAGCAGCTACAGGAAAATAAAACACTGTATACTACAGTAATGGTTATGGTTTATTCTGAAATACGTCCCAAAGGCTTGTGTATTGAAGGCATGGTCCCAAAGCAGCAGTGTACAGAGGTGGAGCTTTAGGTAAGTGACTGGATCATAAGGCCAGTGACTTTATCAATGGATCACTCTGTTCATATGTTCACAATCTGATGGGCTACTGGGAGGTGACAGTAGGTCCTTAGAGGTGTGTCCTTTGAAGCTCTAATCTTATCCCTGCCTGCTTGTCTCCTACCTGTTCCTCTCCCTCTCCCTCTCTTCTCTCTGGCTGCCTATCTCTTCCTGCCTGTGTCTGTCTCTGTCTCTCTCTCCTTTTCTGCCTGTTGTCTGCCATGAGGTGAGCCACTGCTCTAACACGTTTCCCACCAGTATGGTCTGCCTCATCATGGACCCAAAAGTAAGACAACCAGGTGACCATGGACCAAAATCTCTGAAACCCTAAGTCAAAATAAACTTTTCTTCCTTTAGGTTATCATAAGTATTTTGTCAGAAATACAAAATACAACAAAATATATTGACTATAAAACAATTTATTTAAAATAAGTTTAAATGTTTTTCAGTGTCTTTAACAAAAAAAATATATAAAATAATCCATCTATTTCTTAGTCTTATAATGAAAATCATTAACTTACAAGTTTGTTTTTTTAATTGGTACCGGGAATTGAACTCATGACCACGGGCTTGCAAGGCAGGCACTTAGGCTGCTGAGCTAAATGCCCAGACCCAAACTTTCAAGTTCTTAAAAAAATGTGTCCAATTCAGAAAAAGGGTGAGTAAAGACAGAGGGTGGGGCATGAGACACAAAAATTAAGAAACAAAATAGGAAACCCAGAAAGAATAAAAACAGGAAATTTGATACAAACAATCCTAAAGATCTTAAGGAAAGAGGAAAATAAAGGACAGAAATTAAAATGGACTGTAACAGCAATTAATAGAATGAATTATGGTTATCAACCAGTTCAATACCTGTTTTACTGACAAGGAACTGTGGCCTAGCGAGGCCGATCTAATTTCCTTCAGTTTATACATCCAGATATAGGCAAGTCTGTCAAGATGGTTACTGCAATTTTTTATAAATTAGAACGACAAACATCATGTGCTAAATGTTTGGGTCCACTCCCCAAATTCCTATGTTGAGGCCCCAGGTAACTGTATTAGGAGGTGAGATCTCTAAAGAGTGATTAAGGTTCAGTGAGGTTATGTAGGGGAAGAGGGGTTGAGGGTCCCTGATTAGAATCCTTATAAAGAAGAGAAAGCAGAGTTCTCAAGCCTCTCCCTCATCCTTATACACAAAGGGGGTAACCTGAGCACAAGGGGAGATGGCAATAACCTGGAAGCTAAGAGAAAGGCCTCAAAGAATAAAATATACATTGCTGGCATCTTGATCATGGACTTTCAAAATCAAGTTTCTGTTCATTAAGCCATCCCATCTCTCTGATAATTTGTTTCAACAGCCCCAGCAGACTAAGACAACAAGCATCAAAAGTGTTTTGCCAAAGTATTTTCTTTAATTTTTGCTAAGAGAATGTGAATGAAGCCAATAGCACACTGTAGTTTAAGAAAAGGGGGAAAAAAATCTAGGTAACATTCTTAAAGGCAAAGCTTCCCTATCTGGTATCTACACATACTGTAGTAAAAAGTCAACAAATTTTCATTCAATTAGTGAGTGGTCAAAATCAATTCTTTACTTACAAAAATAATATTCTTCACCCAAACTACACACCCACAACTGGAAATACATGGCTGGCAGATGAAGTATTAATCATTGGCTAACAAAGTAGAAACTTGTGAAGATTTCGAGAAAGGAAGACTACTTTCATGGGTTTTAATAAAGCCTTGCATCATTGGTCATTACTGTTTTGGGGAGGAGTTTGGGAGTTTGAAAAGTAAGTTAACTCAGTTTTATTTGAGTATGTTAAGCATTTCCACTTTCCCTGTACAAATTTAATTCTAGTCAATCTATCACAGGAAAGTGATTTTTATTTTACACATGGAACAAAGGGATACAGGAAAAGAAAACCACAAGATTCAGAACAGAGCAAAAGGGGGGAAATTAATGCTTAATTAATACTTGCTGGAAGGATAGGAGGGAAGAAGAAAGGGAATGTGAATTAAAATGCTAGAAGTATAAATAAAATTTAAACATTAAACAGAAATGGACATAAAGGTTAGGAAGGAGGACCCAACACACCCATAGTATCTTTTAAAAGGGAAGAAAATGTGGGACAAGGAGACCTGAGTCACATGGGTTCTCAATACTGTCATTCAGAAGCATAGCTGAAACAACTGAGACGGGCCCTAGAACAATAAGCAATCATAATTAGCTAGCATATCACTGAATATGTATTATGTACCAGAAATTGTATTGAGAGCTTATGTGGTTCAAAGCATTTCTATGGTCAATACTATTTTTGTCCTCATTTGATAAACAAGAAAGCATGATACTATAACTTTTCTAATGCCGTTCAGACATAGTGCATCAGAATCAGGTCTGGAACCCAGTCAAATGATTCCAAAATCTGTGGCCTCAAAGCACAATGCCCCAAAGGTATAAACCATCAATACACATACACATGGCCATGAGTGACTGATAAATTAGAGCACACAACTAATGACTACCACTACAAAGAAAGCTCCATTACTACAGATTCCTGTAGCTACTAAGTATGCCCTCATTAAAGAAAAGGTAGCAAGTAGAAAACTTCTGGAATTTGGTACCATCTAATAAATGTTTATCAAACACCATTCATAATTCTAGACACAGAAGCTACAGCTGTGAACAAAACAAAAATATCTACAGAATAAGACAAGCAGTGATATATACTATTGTGTTTAGAAGATGCTAAGTGCTATAGAGAACTTAAAATAGAATGGCCTAACTAAAAGGCCATTGAAAAATGTAGGCTTTATGAAAAAGATTACATTTGAGCACAAATTTGAAGGCTATAAGATGTAAGACCTGAGGACTAGAGAAGAGGTACTAGCATAAGAAATGATCACAAGAGCCTGCCATGTCTGAGGAACTGCTAGCAAGAATACTCATGCACTAAGAGTGAGAAACAGCAAGCTAAGGAGATGAAAGCCCAAAAGGTATCCAGAAGCCTGCCTGATGAGATCCTTTAGAGATAGTCTGGCTTTTCCTCTGAGTGAAATACATTAGTAGATTTGCCATACTGTAAGATTTGTATCTTAAAAGGATTAGATCAGATATTGTGTTCAGAATAAATTATTCAATGGTATAAACGGAAAACGAAGAGAAGACTCACAATATTCTGAGCAAGAAAAGATGGCAAACTGAACCAGGACAGAAATAGTAGAGTTAGTGAAAAAAGCCCAGATTTAGGGTTTTGGGAAAGTCAGACCATAAGAGATTTACTAATTAACAGGACTAACAAAAAAAAGAAACAAGAGTCCAAAATGACTAAGACTTTTTTTTTTTTTAACTCAATCAACAGGAAGATTTCATTAACTGAGAAGAGGAAAGCTATGGGTGGGGCACGTGCAGGGTGGGGAAGGCAAACGTCAGTCAGGATTTCAGCTTTGAACATGTTAAGTTAGAGAAACTATTACACTTGGAAATGTCAAGCAGGCAATGAAATACAAGCTTCCAGAGACAGGACTGGCCCATAGGCATACATTTGAGAGTTATTAGCATTCATATGGTATTCACTGCATCAGAGTGACAACCTCCACTTTGGAGTAGTTTTACTTGTGAGGATTTAAATTTTATAACTTATTCCTTAAAAGAATCCCAAACAAAATACATTTACTTTAGGAAGGTGTGGGGAACAAACAAACAAAAACCTCTTATCTTGTAATTGATGCATGGATTTCTTTGAAACTTATTATACAACTAGTATTCAGTATGAAATTTTGGAGATCTGATGTTTCCTGTATATTGAAATACTCTGATTTTTTTTTTTTAGTCTTTACTCAGTAACTACCCTTTAGTCATTAAAAAAAAGACTAGAATAACAGACCAATGGCATAGACTCACTTGGAAGAATGATGCAATAGTGAAATAGATCATCACTAACATAATGCTTCAGTTTTCTTATTGCATTCTGTAAACTATTGCATCATCTTGCAAGGAGGCATTAAAAAAGACTAAGATACTGCAAGGAGGCATTAAAAAAGACTAAGATACTATCTTTACATTGTGCTTTGTTTTCAGTTACAAAATTAGGTCTTTCGTTTTGTTTGCTTTCCACCTATAATGTCAAAGAGAAGGAAATCAATAGAGGAAGATATATTAAAGATGAATGCAAAGGTAGAAACACTCTACAAACTAACAATGATGCCAAATTTTTATATATAAGTGACATTTTAAGACTAATTCTTAATGTGATGATATCCTAATCTGGATGAACTTTCTCAATAAATGATAAATTTCCAAGGATAAAAAGGAAACAATACATTCATTCAGTTCAACAGAAAGAATTTCTTCATGCAGTTCTTTCACCTTGTCTACCTTTTCTATGTGCCTTCCAAGTTGATTTTTTTTTTTTAGCTCTTCAAATGGATAATTTAAAATCTACAAAAATGAGTAATTGCTTTTTCCAAGTTTTTTTTTTTTTACATATTTTACAACAAAAATCCCATATTCTGGTTTGAAACATGGCAAAATAAACTTTGTAAGTTAAACATCATGTAAAACAAATAATAAAGGAAGCTTCCTGATTCAACTGGAAGCCTACCATGTTTTGGCATTCGTGCAAAAGATGAGCATCTGTAACTGAAAGTATTATTCTCAGTGTCAAACTCTGTTTGCAAAACTTCACAATACCAAATGACTATAATGGTAACTGATTCCCATCCCCCTAGTCACTCTCCAAAACCTTTCCACAGAAACAAATAACAGGGCAGTGTCTCAAGAAAGATAAATGTTGCAGTGTAGGGGGAAAAAAAATCAAGAGTCCCTTAGTCACTACAGAATAGGGACTTAGTATTCTAAGATTCTCCAATCTATCTTTTAAGCCATCTCTTCCATTCCTATCTCTTCCATGACACTGGTCTCTTATTACCCCTCAAACTTTCTTCTTCCCTTTTTTCCAAATGTCTAATTAGTGCCTGTTATGGGTCAGGAACCTATCTAGGCACAGAGGACACACCACTGTCTTCGTGGAAAAAGAAAAACAACAACCATGTATGTTTAGTCAGATGATGGTAGGCGTTATGAAGAAAAAATAAAAATGAGGAAAAGGAAATAGACTAAGAGGTAAAAAATTACCACTTACATAAATACAGAACATTTGAGTATATGTCACATGTAAACAACAAAGAGAATCATGGAGATATCTGAAGAAAGAGCAGAGGTTCTAAGTTTAAGACTGGGTTTGATATGCCCAAATAATGTCCAGAAAGTCAGTTTGATACTAGTAGAGCAAACAGAGAAAAGGCACAGAAAAAACTGCGGCAGAAACAAAGTCAGGAAAACAAATGGCACAGGGACAAATAGGGCATCTAACTTGTATGCCAAGTGAGATGTACAGCTAGTGGAGGGTTCTGGGCAGAGGAGCATGGCTAGGTGCTGTAATGCACACTTGTAATCCCAACACTCTGGGAGGCTGAGTGATGCAGGAGAATGCCAGCTTCAAGCCTAACTTGAGTAACTTACCAAGACCCTGTCTCAAAAACAGGTGCTGGGGATATAGCTCAGTGTGAAAACCCTGGGTTCAATCCCCAGTACTAAAACAACAAAAAAAGACTTTTTTTTTTTTTGATACTGGGAATCGGACTCAGCATCTTGCCTTACCAGGCAAGCACTTGTGTCACTGAGCTATATCCCTGGCAACAAAAAGACATTTTATAAAGGATCACTCTAATTGATTTTAACAGATCATTCTGATCAGGGAGATGAGTGAGGAAGAACAAGAAGCAGAGAGGCTAATATGAAAATTGGTAATAGGTCTAGAGATAATGGTGGCTTGGGTCAGAGGATAAAAGCAATGGGGGTGCATCATCATCCAAAGCCCAGGTCTTTTCAGTGACTCATTCCATACAGCTCAGTGTATCTGTTCTTCTAATCCCATCTTCTGCTCCTGCTTGTGCTTTGATGCTCTGGAAGTCCTGTGTCTCCTCAGTAAACTTTTCTAACATGTTCATTTCTTTTCTAAAGGAACCCTGACTGCCCTGGGCAAGTCTTGTCCCTGGCTCCCCACTACCATTTCAAGCGTCCTCTTTGCTTCCCAATAGTTTCCAAACCACTTCTCCTCCCTCCATCCAAACTGCAGATTCTTCACAAGAGGTACTACTTGCAGTCCTCCTGAAGTCTTAGCCTTATCTTCACCTCAATCATTTAGTCTTATCATTCTGAGGACTTCAGCATCCACACAGAACCAACACTTTGGCCTCCTAGGTTGTGACTACAATGTCTTTATAGTACCAAGTGTATTTTTTCACCACTTTACCTGTTACCCACCTAGCATCAAAGCCAACACTGTCCTTGAAAATATTCCAAGCATTTTAAGCACTCCATTACCACATTAAGAGTTTGCACTAGTTTTCCCACTCCCATAATTCTCCAACCTGCTTAAGCTCCCTAGTCTACAGGTTGATTCCACCACTTTTTCTCTACCTTCACTCCTTACTCATGTCCCTCCTTTCATAAACCAGGTTAGATTCAATGGTCCAACACTACACATAATCCTTTGCCCCTTTTTTCAGTCTAACTTACCTGAAAAACTTCCAACCTTTTGTTCAATTCAACTATCTCCTTATTCCTATCTAAACAGATGATTGCTGGATTAAAACCACAGGTACCACTGCTAAAATTGAGCTACTACTACTCACATTCTGAGTGCAATTTATAAACACAAATCTTTTTTTCTTTTTTTTTTTTTTTTGTGCTGGGGATCAAACTCATGACCTTGCGCTTGCCAGACAAGCACTTATGCCACTGAGCTAAATCCCCAGCCTGTATAAACACAAATCTTAAGCCTATTTTACTTCTCTACATTCATTCCTCATTGTTTGACATGACTATTTCACACCTTTCCTCAAATCTACAGTTTTTCTGCACACTCCCTACTCTTCTACTTTCTGCTATATTCACCTTACATGTCACAAAAAAAGTAGATCAGAGGACCTTTCATCTGCCTGAAAATAATACTAGCACCCTACCTACCTAGCTCTAAAGCTACACACTTTTGGCCAGTCCCTCTTCTCAGAGTTGAATATAATATACCTCATTCCTGCAATGAGCCTCTTTACTTCTAGCACCCTTTATTTTTTTCTATTTGGCTTTTCCCCTCTAACATAAAACATGCATTACTCCCACCATTTATGTTGGTGCATGCCTGGAATCCCGGTACTCCAGAGGCTAAGGCAGGAAGACTGCTCCAAGCACAAGGTCAGCCTGGGGTACATACTGCATCCAACAGTGCTGAGCTATACAGCAAGATCCTGTCTCAAAAAAATCAATCTATCAGTCAATAAATCCTCCCTTGAACCTATATTTCTATCCAGTTATTGCCCCAATTCTCTGTTTCACTCTAAAACAGTGTTCATTTTTTTCCATTATCCTCACCTATCAACAACTCAATTCATTCCAACTGACTTTTTAATTTCCATCATTTCAACTGAAACACTCTTACCAAGCACATCAGTGACCCTCACACTACTAAGGCCAATGACCAATTACATGGTTTTAAATAATCCAAATTAAACTGCATTTTTTTCTTCAGAGCAAACTTGCCTAGTTTACCTCCTACCCCATCCAATTCTCAGAGACCTTTGGATCTCTACTGAAATTACTCAGAGCTTTGATCTCAGTCTATTCTCCAGATAAAGTTAATCCTTATCTTTTAAATATTAATAATGAACCACAACCCTAGATCCACAATTTACACCTCTCTTCAGAGCTCCAGATTTATATCAACTGGCCATTGAACTTCTCCATTTAAGATGTCTAATACATAATTAAAACTTAGTAAGTCCAAACCATGAAATAAAATTTTTTTTGGAGATAGGATCTTACTATATAGTCCAGGCTGGCCTTGAACTCACTATGGAGCCCAGAATGGCACTGAACTCAAGTAATCCTCTTGCTTCATTCAGCCTCCTGAGTACTGGGATTACAGGCATGTGCCATCACATCCAGCCCATGAATATTTTTTAAAGAAAAGCCCTTTCATCCTAACTTCTCAAGCCAAAAGCTGAATACTGTAACTCAAATTCCACTTTCTTCTTGGTATACACCAAGTACCTCACTGGTCCTAGCAAAGTACCCTCCAGACTCTAAGTCTTTGATTTAGACCACAACAACAGCCTCTTAACCTTCCTTCGCAATTTTCCTAAAGAAATGCATTCCATTTTTTCCTTTTAAACTTATTTGCATATTTATTTATTTTCCTACATCTCCAACCCTTTAAAAAAATTTTTTTTTCTTTTCTGAGAAAGAGTCTCACTAAATTGTCCAGATCAGTCTTTAACTTGAAGTACTCCTTCCTGCCTCAGCCTCCCAAGTAGTTGGAATTATAGCTCTGTGCCACCGTATCTGGTTTCACTTTCCTTCTTATACTATCTCAATAACTTTATACTTTAATCAGAACAAAATTCATACCTCTACCATAGGGAATGATCTGGCTTTTGCCTACCTTTCCGGTCTTATCTTCCTACATTCTTTTTGTTCCCCGAACTCCAGCCACACTACCCTTTCTTTCTGTCTAACTCATTTCTATCTAATGACTCTGTATTTGCTATTCCTGCTTATAACGCTTTCCTCCCATATTCTGATAAGACCGTGTTTCTCATGCAGGCCTTTTTCATCCTAGCAAAAATATTCAGGAATAGATGGCACACACCTTTACAGCACTTGGGAGGCTGAAGCAAGAGGACTTTTGCAAGTTTGAGGCCAGCCTGGGCTACACAGTGAATTCAAGGCCAGACTAAACTATTTAGTGAAACCCTGTTCCCCCCTCCCCCACAAAAAAAATGGTAATAAAACAATTAAGAGTCATTCTGAATACCTTCTCGATAGCATTTTTTTTAAAAGCTCTTGAAACTATCTTGTTCGTTCACGTGTTTCTAATTTTCTTTCCCAAGTTTCAAAATAAGTTTCATGGAAAAGGACTTTACCTTGTTCTATGCTCTTTACCACCTCATAGAAAATGATTAGCACACAGTAGTCTCAATAAATAAGCATTAGCTGCCTGAGTCTCATATTATTAATAACATATTTAGTCCTTATAATTTTCTGAATTTTTAATTATATATTAAATCAATGTTCTCCAAAGTATAAATTATGCAATAATAATAGAAGCTTTTCAATGTACAAATCTGATCATACTTCATCTGGTTTAAAACCCATCCTGGCTCCTAACTGGAATAAACATTATTAAACTCTAAATACTTAGTCGCTATAGCTTTAAATTCTCACCATTTCACTCATCCCACATATACAAGCCACACTGAATTATATATGGCTCCCAACACATATTGTTTAACAATCTATTCCTTTTTGTAAAAATCAATGACTCTCTTCTTTTTTCTTGTCTATCTCCTCTTTTGTAAAGGCATTTTAGAACTCCTGGATGTTTTTAGCATTTTTGTTCCTTTGTCTTCTTGTTCATTAGGAGTGTTCATCCTACTCCTAAAGCCCATCCCATCTTCTCGAAGTATATACAATGACTCCTTCTCTTCTCTTAGTCTATTTCTGACTAAAATTGATTTATTTGGTATTTAAAGACAATCAAGTCACTTTGTTGTTGTTTTAAGCAATGCTAGGAATTGAGCCAATGGTCTGAAATATGCTAGGTAAACCCAGTGGTAAGTTTCTTTGATTTAAAGTAAAGCTTTTTCTCCTCACATCTAGGTAACATCTACATACTTTCATAGTCAAATATCTACAACAGCTATCTATATGATTTCTATGAATTCTCCATCAATTCTTCAAGTAACTCCACATAGGCCTTTTTGTTTTTTGTTTTTTGGGAATGGAACTCACAACTTCATGTTTACTAGACAGGCGTTGTGCTGCTGAGCTGTATCTCCAGCTCCACACATGCTTTTGTCTCTATTATTCCTCCAAAACAACACTTGCTAAAGTCACCAGTGACTGCTATGTTGCTAAAACCAGGGATAGTGTGCACTTCTCCCTTTTGCCACATTCTCTTACCTTGACTTTCTGGCGTTCTAGTTTTCTTCCTGAGGAACAAGTTCTCCAGAGCTTTATTTCCTGCTTCCTTTGTGGTTTCATTCCTCTCTACCAGGCATTACCATCTCTTTTTGTTTTACATTTTCTCCATAGGCTTTCTCATTTTAAACTATACCTGCTCATAGCTTCAAAAACTGTATCACGCACATTTTCACCATTTTATATAGCTTAAGACTTTTCTCTTTCCTTGTGTATCTGTGAACCTAGCTAGGCAGCTATCTAAACAGTATTTCCTCTTAAACATCTCAAAATTATTCCAAAACACCAAATCCAAAAAGGACAGCAATGATCTCTTTCAAATTTCCCCCTACAAAAACCTTGAGTCTCTTCCAAACTCTGCCAACATTCTGTCAATCCTACACTCTGAGTATCTCTCACACAGTTCCACTTCCCTCTGGCCCATGCTATCCCCACCATCCTGTCCCTCAGGCTGTTGCACAACAATCACCTCACTTCTCTCTACATGTTCACTCTCTTCTAATCTGTGTAGATAGCTATATATTTTAAAAAAAAAACCTTATTAAAAACTCCACCTTATCCTACTCTTAATCCTACTTAAAACTTTTCAATGGCTTTCCACTGCCAAGTACTCATTTCTAGTATCTGGTCTTAAATACTATCTGAACTGAACTGTTCCTACTTGTTGTGATAAATCTATTTACTATTGTCTAGATCTGTAGGCCAACTCAAATAACAAAACAGTGATAAAAAGCGAGCATTAAAAGATTTTAACCTAAACGGGGCCAAGTGTGGTGGTGCACACTTGTATCCTAGCACTCTGGAGCCTGAGCAGGAGAATCAAGGCACACATGGTGAGTTCAAGGCCAGCCTGAACTATGTATAGCAAGACCCTGTCTCAAAAAGCCAAGAAACATAACAAAACAAAAAAAGATTAGCCTGACTAAAACCTAAATTAAAAAGGTACTGTTATTACCATTTGCTTTGCACAAAATAGCTTCAAACAAATCATTCATGAATATTATTTCTATAATCTGTTAATACCACTTTAAAGATTAGAAAATTAATGCTCAGGAAAGTCATATATGGACAAATGGCACAACTGAGAACAAAAGTGCCCTCTGCCTCACAGTCCATGATTTAAGTTTTATGATAAAACTACTGGTTACTTACTACTTTATTTCTAAAATGCATGACATATATTTTTGTAAGGATTATTCAATGAATGTTTCCCTACTATATGTTTCTTACTACCTGAAAAATCAAGATATACACAATTAAGTAAAATGTCTCAAGTAATTAATGGTGATGCAAACAGGTTCCTTATTTTCCTTTCTCCACCCTTTTCCTGTATCATGTTGAATGGTAGCTGGAAACCATTGAACATAAGGGAAAAGGTTAAGCATAATATACCAAAGCTGTAGAGCCAGAGAAACCAGAGTATAAAGCACAACTCTGCCAATTCTAAACTGTATGATTTAGCAAGTTACTGAAATTTCTGCTTTCTCATCTGTAAGATGAACATACTAGCTAACTCCTGGATATGTTGAGGACCATGCTGGGAATATGCCTAAGAGATACGCTATCACTCAGTGGATAGTTTAAAATAAATCAAAAAAACACCAGCATCTCCCCAAAGAAGACAATGTGAAAACAAATAGTCATGGTTTTAAAAAAGATGGTACTGAATGTCCAGTTTTGCCATTTATTGTCATGTACTGTCCCTTGCTATCTTTTTTCATTTGTAAAACAGATGATACTCACCCCTTAGTGATATTGCAAGGATGAAATAAGATATAAAAGCACTTTCTTAATTAAGCATCACCCAAAAACCACTGTCTATGTACACATCCAAGGTACCACTGTGCTATAAACTCTTTAAGTGCATGAGATGTCTTTAATCAATCACCTTCATATTTATACAACAGCTGGGTCTGCCCACTAGAGGTATTTATTAAATGGTAACAGAACTGATTTATTAAGGAAACAGAGGATATAGCTCAGTCGTACAGTGTCTGCCAGACAAGCATGAGGTCATGAGTTTGATTCCCAGGACCACCCCCCCACAAAAAAAGTTCTACTATAAATTAAAAATTAAAAAAAGAAAACAAAACTTATCTATTAAAAACAACCTTTCAAAGTGAGATCCAGAAATTTATCCATGTAGAATATGAGTAACAGAGCCTGGTGCCAGACTAGTCCTGCGCTCTGGGATTTTAAACAAGTGGAACATAATTTTGTTCACTGAATATAAATTATACAATTATCAAACAAATACCTTTCCTCGGTACAGGAATCATGTCTGACGGCCTCTTTCTCTTCCTGGTTTGAATAAGGAAGGCACAAAGAGAATACCATAAATGAACTAATGAATGCTCAATAGTACTCCAACCCCTTCCCCCAATTTAGAACAAGTCAAGAGGATATTCTCCATCAAAAAGCAACCCTTGCTGGGTGTAATGATGCATGCTTGTTCCCAGCACTTGGGAGGCTGAGGCAGGAGGATTGCTTCAAGTTTGAGGCCAGCCTGGGGTACCCA
Source organism: Hydrochoerus hydrochaeris (assembly GCA_004027455.1). Taxonomy (NCBI): domain Eukaryota; kingdom Metazoa; phylum Chordata; class Mammalia; order Rodentia; family Hydrochaeridae; genus Hydrochoerus; species Hydrochoerus hydrochaeris. The sequence goes on along the minus strand of PVLA01004127.1, from coordinate 23,779 downwards.
GTGAGTTCAAGGCCTGTCTGAACTACATGTAACCTTGTCTCCAAAAAAAAAAAAAAAAAGCAACCTTAATGGGGGCTCCCAATCCATGAGTACTTTAAAACACAAAACAATTACAATGAGAAATATTTTGTGTTTTCAAAGTTCTCCCTACATAAATACGAAGATATTCTCAACATAATAGATACGTACACCCAGCCGGGCATGGTGGCACACTCCTTTAATCCCAGCACTCAGGAGGCTGAGGCAGAAGGATGGTTGCAAGTTCGAGACCAGCCTGGGCTACAAAGTGAGCCCAAAGCCAGTCTGAACTACACACACCAAGACCTTGTCTCAGAAGGAAGGAAGGAAGGAAGGAAGGAAGGAAGGAAGGAAGGAAGGAAGGAAGGAAGGAAGGAAGGAAGGAAGGAAGGATATTGAGAGCAAAAGTTTACAGTAGTAATTTACAGAGAATCTACATTGTGCTATGTATTATGTTAAGCATGTTGCCTAAGTTATCTCAATCTTCACAACAGGTGATGGTAGGCATTAGTTTCCCTGTGTGACAAATGAAGAAACTGAGGTTTTGAGAGGTGTCATAGTCACACATGGAAACAGCAGAGAAAGGATTTAGTGAAGTCTCTAACACTCTTTCTTTGCACTATCTCATGCTGTCCACAGATACTAAAAAGGAGGGTAACTCAACAGAAAAGATCTGACAAATAAAAATGGCATTCTATGTCAGTTTTGGGAACATAAGAGCAAAGTAATTAGCTGTATTCAATTACACAAAAAATTAGGTGAACTATACCTTTTCCTCATCAGTTCTATAGAATCTAGAAATGTCCACATCACTCAAAGACATTGACAAGTGAACATACTTGAATCATTTTTCTAGGTTAGTCAAACAGTGCCTTTGACTTACTGGTGCCAAATCAAGCAGACTATGGAAGTGATATATGAAAATATATTTCACAGTTGTCTCATGTTCACTAAGACCAATATATCCTTTGCACAATGGATGTCTTTCAAGAATACTTATTGCTGCCTAAAATGCAAAGAATTTCAGGATCAGGAGAGGTTCAGTTCAATAGTATTATCTAATAGTGTGGAAACTGAGGTTCAGAATGATTGATGTTAAATGACTACCCATAGTAAAGCCTCGGTACTAACTTGACCCTGGACTGGTCCTGGCAAGACCTAGAACAGATCGCTTATCTCTCATTTCTAGTCCAGTAGGTTTTCTCCACACAGCTCCTACAGGTGTCCTACTTAGTGCCTGACCATCTAGACTTCCGTCTCTGTATCTAAGAGTTATGCTGCTATGGGTTCTCTGGACATATTTGTTGAATTGAACAACTTAAAGGGTACCAGGCTACACAACACAGAAAAGAAGAAGACATTTTTTTCTCCACTAATTCATGCTATTCAAACTTTATGATGTGACAGCACACATAGAAAATGGTATTATCTTTATGTCACACAGTGACAAATGAAGGTGCACGTGGTCAATGTAACCAGTGGAACCCCAAGTTCTATCTGACTGCTCCCAGAATTATGGAAAATAGTTATCTTGGCATATCAGAATCTCAATCTTACATGTGACATATTGGTTAGGAGGCCCTGTTCTGAGGCTAATAAATAAAGGGAGATGAAAAAGATATATACAAATAACCATAAGAAATGCACAAAGGAAATAACTAAGGAGACTGCTGTCTGCTTTCATCAGACACAAATAAGTGAAAATGAGATTAATTCAACTTGCTTCCTTTCGTATCTCCTCTTCCAAACAAATCAAAAGACAGACTGTCCCACCCTTCTGGTCAATAGTGCCAATCAATTCTATCCACAAGGCAGGTGAAAACTACTTAGTGTACATTAGTGTGTTAGAAAAGTTCTTCCAGCTCTCATAAATACAGTGTTACAAAAATAAATCAATAGAGGGGAGGAAATTACATTTCAAGGTCATATTCAAACATGAAGGTAGAACCAGGGAAAAAAACCTTTTCCAACACACACATACAGATACACAAACATACTCTCACACCCTCTGCAATCCAGTTCCATCTCCACAAACCTAGTTAAAATTCTGTCTTTCGATATTTACAAATTTAGCCTGTCTGAGCCAAGTAGGTTCTTTCAATTCCAGACATCTAGGCTAAGGGGCAAAGGGCAAAGTGAAACTTTCAAAAGCTGGCTACTATCCAAGGGCACTGCATCTAACAGGCTCCCATAGCAACACATACACACCGTCATGTTTGCAAGGGACTACAGATACTCTTTATTTTCACAACTGAGGTGGTTGGAGTGGGGCGGGGGATCCTCCATTATTTTCCCTGGCATTTTCCTAACATCACATTTCATAATTCACAAACCTCTCCAATGCCACAATTTTTCCTCTATCCCAAATTAACAATAAATTAAAATAGTGTAAAGTATATACTGTCTGTGCTTTATGATGTCTGGTTATTAATTATTCTTCTAGCTGCTACAGACTTGATTTCTAACTATGGGCAAGTGACTGTGAATCATTTCCTTCATACAATTTTAGTAACAACAGTGACTTATTTCACATGACTATTGTAAAGGACAATAAAACTTACAAAAGCGTAATCCTAATTAAGGACATGGCTTGATTATTAAGGTCAGTGCCCCCAAAACATAACACAAGTTGACTCCACCACAAAAGGTACTGTTCCTGAAGCCAACAGCTCCCGCCTGACACTTGCTTTCTCAAACCTATCAAGCCCAGGGGAAGGCAGAGCTTTGGGAGCTCAGCCCTTGTGCTCAAGTAGAAGAAGATAAACAACATTTTAAAACAGAACAGAACAAAACAAAACACCAATGTTACAATCACTGCTAGGTTTTAAAAGCCTAACACCTGTGTGAAGAAGGGATCGTGGCAGTCTGGGAAGGCCATTTGTGCAAGAGCAGAACCTCGCAGCTTTCCACTCCTTATATGTGCAAGTGCAAGCCCTCGCCCACAGCACTCTGTACTCACCCAGAGGTACATCATGTCAGACTAGGCTGCTGAAACTCAGCGATCCGTTGATCTTGAACTGCAAAAAGGCACTTCAGTAAGCCGAAGGGCAGGAAAAAAGATGCCAGAATAAAAAGCAAGGGATTGGGGTGGGGAGAACCCCCACCAAATCACTTGAGTAAAAATTCCTATAAAATGACCGGGTCTCCTCCCCCTCTCCAGCTGACTGTTCTGTTGTTCTTTCTCTTCCCTCTCCTCTCCTCTTCTCTCTCTCCCCCCTCTTCTCTCTCCCCCCTCCTGTCTCTCTCTCTCCTCTCTCTCCCTCTCTCCTTCTCTCTCCTCTCCCTCTCCTCTCCCTCTCCCGTTCTTTCTCTCCCTCCCTCCCTCTCTCTCTTTCTCTTTCTCTCTCTCTCTCTCTCTCTGAGTTCCCAACCCCGAGTGTCTGCATGGGAGCATTCAGAATACTCTTTATTTGCCTTCAGGATATCTCTGTCATTCTACTTCTAAAAACAATGACCACTAACAAAGATTACAGCAAAAGACAGGGATGAGTGGGGTTGGTAATAAATCACCAGCACCAGTTTCTAACCCTAGACATAAATTAGTTTGAGATGTGTTCTTTAAATATGAATGAAGCATCAAACTCTGCTCCAAGATCAAGGCAAGTGCATCTATTTTCCCTCTGCTCCTACTCTTACAGAACCCCTTTGCAGAAGCCAGGTCCACACAGAACCTGCTCAGAGATGACATTTCCTTCTTGCAACACCAGCCTGCCACTGCTCTTCTTTATATTGTTTCATGTCTAGCCTTAATCTTGTAGGATTTTAAAACACAGACAAATAGGCTTTTCACTTTTTTTATTCTTTTGTACAAAGCTCACAACATAGATTTCATTCTAAATGGAGTTAAGTGGATCTTGAGCCCCTAGCCACTACACATACTTTATCAGGCATATGAACAGGGCAAAGAACAAGGTTTAAGTTTGAATTTTGCATCTACTAGTACTATCATTACAAGCTGGCAGATTTTTTTAAATCTTTTTAGGCTCTATTTCCGCAACCAAAAAATACACAAAAATACTCCTTTTGGAGTTGCAAAAAATACACAAGAATACTCCTTTTCGAGTTGCAATTAGATTGAATGATATAACTGAGTAAATTATCTGCCATGATCCTGGTGATCACAATTTTTAATTTCAGTTACATTCAACCATTTATTATGTGCCTCCTACATGCCATTATGTATACTGCTGAACAATACTATCAAATCACCTGTCTGTTTTAGAGGGTTCTGTTCAGAAAATAACTGAATTCTTCATATGCTGATCCCTGTATCTCCCTTAACCTATTTCTTCATGTACTAACCCACAGATCTACCATAGCTGTAAATCGCTCTTCCTTCTGCGTAGGATCTGGGGTTTGTAATGTAGCATCCACCTCTTTCACCAATTACAGTATTCTTGTACCAATTTCCCCCTCCTTTTTCATATCCTTCAGGGAGGAAACCAACAGACCCAGCTAAAGTTCATCTACTTTTGGTCATGGAGTCTTTTGCATAATATCTAGCACGTGTCACGTATAAACAACATTCTCAAAGTGTTATTGTTTTGATAAACAGCCTACTCCTCTAACTCATTAAAAGAAAAGCAAACAAAAACAAAAGGCCTACCATCTTCCTGCTGCCTCAGGACTCTGGTTTCTTTTAGACACGTTGAAACAGCTCCCTCCAGCTCATGAAATCTCCAACTAAGGTCTGAGAGTCCCAGGAACACTCAAAGTAGGCCCTGTACAGGGAGTAGGTGTGGTCTCTCTCCCTCTAATACCATCCCCCCCTACCACCATGATGCTCTGGTCCTCACTATCTGTTAAACTGAAGATTCTTTTTTTCTTAGTACTGAAGTCCGGGTCACTTTTTTTTCCACACTATATACGTGCCTTCTGCTGGAGTGCTTCTAATGCCTTTGATCTCTTCCCACCTTAAACTCACAGCTCATTTAAATTTGGAGGGGCAGGGCAGGAATTCTTAGCTTCACCCAAACCTTTTCCTTTGCTTAATGCAGAACCTCTGCTTCCTCTAAGGCAGGATTATTTCATTTCTAGTACACAAGAGGAATAAGAACATCCAAGCTTTAAAACTGAGACGGGCCAGGTGTGGCACAGCACCTGCCTGGCAAGCACGAGATAATGAGTTTGATTCCTAGGTACCAAAAAAACAAAAATCTGACACAGTCTTTTTCTTTCCTTTTTGGCAGTGCCAGAGATCAAAGCCAGAAATCTGTGCATGCTAGGCAAGTGCTCTGCTAGTAAGCTATATCCCAGAAGCATTTTTTTTTAAAGAAAACAAATCTTTACTTTCTATGATTTCTTAGATTCTTTTGTATGTCCATAGTCAATTTGTATATGCAAGTTTTTTGTCTCATTTCATAGTCTATGCCCTAAATTTGAAACCAGCAGCTCTCTGTAATCCATTCAAAATAACTATATTGTCATCACACTAAGTCTGGAAAATTTTCAAACTCTTTGAAGAGTTTTTACTATTCTTAATTTTCATTTATCCTTAACTACATATCAACAAAACAAATGACAAAATTTGAAATATTTATATGGCCATTTTATAGTTTCATCTTTCAATCAAGTGTAGCAGCATAGGATAAAGATAGTATTTACTGCAAAGCGAAAAGCATACCAAAAAATCCTCAAAATAAAGTAAAAACAAGGTTTAAATGCGTAACAAAAACTCTGAAAATAACCTCTAAAATTTTCATGAGTGGAACAAATCGTTTACCAACTTTTTGTCAGGCAGGTACTTGTATCTCTGAGCCAAATTCCCAGCCCCATTTACAAACTTCTTTAGAAAGACAAGAAGGGTTTATAAATTTCCATTGAAAAGGCATGTATTCCTTTTCTGATTATAATTTTTAAATTAGGTGAAAAGACAGAAATGAAACTCTTCTGTATTTCCTCCACGTACATGCACACAAAACAAAAATTCAAGCCCAAGGTAATCTTTTTCTTCATGCTCCTGCATGTCCAAATTTCCCAGCTTAAAGGAGGTGGGGGTAGAAGCAGAAGAAAAAATTTTTTCTTTCCAATCAAAGTCAAATAACGAAGCTTTATAGTTATGTAGGATTCATATTAAGAGACAAAAAGGTATAATGATTCCATATTATGAAACTACTGTGAAAGGATCAATCTTCCTTGGAGGTTAAACTATACACTCCATTCTATCAGAAGATCATTTTATCAGATTGTACTCTGAAGTTTATCATTCTCTATATTAGTTCATAGGTAAAGACATGTCAATTTGAACATTGGAAGAAAAATTCTCCTAGAGAGAGCACACAGAGGATGTTTCTGGCATGTTTTGACTTTGAGAATGAAAAATCAGATAATCTGACACTGCAATATGGCATTGAATTTTTTTCAAATGAACTCTGAGGCAGCCCTCTGTACATAATATATATTCCATTCACTTCACACAACATAAGTGAGCTAAAGACATGGGACACAGGAGGTCCACTGAATCTGCCTTACAAAACAAAAATGTTGGGCTGGGAGTGGTGGCACACACTTGTAATCTCAGCACTCAGGCGGCTGAAGTAGGACAAGAGCTGCAAGTTCGAGCCTAAGTGAGGCCAGCCTAAACTGTAGGGTGAGACCCTACTTCCAAAAAAAAAAAACAAACAGCAAACTTTTTAAAAGTAAGATTCTATTTATCTTATTTTCTCATTATTATCTTGGCAGAGATTCCCACAGGGCAGCTCTTTAGTATTTAGAGAACTTAAAGTGTGCCTCATGGAACAGCACCTAGCATGGCATCAACTAGAATCTTCTTGGATGGAAAGAATCTCAGGCTCTTCTCCAGACTGACTGAATCGAAAGCAACATTATAACAAAAGCCCCATGTGCTTCTATACACTGCCATCTAAGAAGCTGATGTAGGCACAGCACTGGACTTACACAGTAGACACACAGGGGACGTGTTTCGCCACATTTCCATAAATCTCAACCATTCTGGAAGGAAGACAAACTAGTGAGTATTCTGCCCCTGCATGATAACTTTTTAATAATAATTTTAATGAGTATTCCATCCCTGTTTGCTGACTTTTTAATAATAATTTTAAGATCACCAGCAACAGCATCTTATTTACTTGGAACATTCTGTGTACCACATCTTCACAATAACTCTGAAAGGCAGGCTGTTATCTTTTTCACACTTCAAAGGACTGTGAGGCTCAAAGTAGTTAAATAATAAACACATGGTCTTATAGCTAGAGAGTAAAGGAGCCAAAAGTTGAACACAAATTTATTAAGACTCCAAGATAATTTATTCTACTCCAAACTTGCTGATAAAAATCAAAGTAAGACTGGCAAAATCTCTGGAAATTCTACCCTAGATATAACCCTGCTCTCTAACCCTGCCCACTGCCAAGAGCTAAAACAATGTCATAAACACTGGGCCTGGGACTTGGGATACATACACCGTATGTGGCACTGACAAAAGCACTGCTACTGCTAATGCAGTCATTAAGAGAAAGCCCCCAAAATGCCTTGTGAAGTGTGGTTATCTTCTGGGATGTCTAAAGTAAGTTCTAGATGTGTACCTGCAGAGAAAGGTCAAGGCTGACCTCTTGCAAAAGCAAACAACTAATTTTTGGGGGGTGGGGGGGATCAGTGTTTCCACATCTAACACAGGAAACGACATTATCTCTAAAATCCTGCTTCTTCTTAATATGCTTCAATCACAATCTCAAAGAGCCCCTCCCCTTTGACTAACATGTTCTGGTATCCTCCCTACCAGTTGTGGACCTCATAGAGTCTTCCTGCCTCAGTCATTTATTCTTTCATTACCTACCCACTCCAGTTCTTTCTTTCACCCCTTCCTATGTCCAGCTCTGGTGGCATGATCCATAATTATAATCCCTGTCTTGTGAATACCCTCAATCATTTGTCCTTTCATCACAGCCACCTGGCAAAACTCCAAGTTTCTGCCTTCCTGTGCCTATGCACCATCAGCTGAATGTTGCTAGAGGAAAATCACGTAACTAAGCTGACTGATTCCACTATGCATTCATAATCACAAACCTCAACGGGGCACTCAGCAGTGCCAAGCAATCCTACAAAAGCTGCCCCTGCAAGTTTTCTTACTTTCCAAAAATGATTCTTTTCAAGCCTGGTAGTACCTCTTGTTGGCCGTCCCCTGTACATCTGTGTCATTTTAAAAGAGAAGTATTCAGACAGTATCTTTTCACCAGTAAAATCTTCAATCCTTCTGTTTATATTCTGTTTAAATGAAGGAGGTGTTTCTATATCTAATGCCAATCTCAATACTTGTGCTTTAATGCTATCCTCTGGTGCTCTGTAAAAACCTGGCTGCTCTGTCAATCACCCACTGTCTCTGGCATCACTAATTTGTCCCTGTTCTTTGACCATGGTAATGCCCAAAAACAAACACATGTCCCATCTTCAGAAAATTTCTCCTCTGCTTTCAAACACTGATAGTAGAAAAGTGTGAACTGGTACCACTATGTTAGAGGTAAGCCTAGCAATAACCATTGAATTTTGAAGTAAGCACAGCCTATGATTCAACACCTCCACCCTCCTCTATTTATTTCTGGTCACTATTTCATAGCAAAACTTGTCCAGAAAGTTTTCTAGATTTCTCCCTCCTCTTTCAAACCTCTTATTCCTCTTCAATCTACTCAAAGTTTTCAAGTCCTCTAATCCATTATTTCAAGAGCTACCAAAGTCTACTCCCTTCATAATACTTAATCCAATGGACATTTTGTGTGTTCTCAACTTATATGGCCTGAGATACTATTATCTGTCTGTTCTGTTCTCCTTCATTTTATAACTTTGATTCATGCTAATAACTTCTAAATTATATCCTTAAGTTTAGACCTCCTCCCATCCTACTTGGCTGTTGGACTGACATATCAGACACTGCATGCCCAAAACTCAGTCTTTGTTACAGCTTATATCCAGATTGCTCCCCCTCAAAGCCCCATGCCCTCATAGGTGGGGCTTTGTGGAGGTGGCTGAATCATTGGTGTGTGATGCTGGATTAGGGTGTGTGAACGTGGATTAAGGGTGCTTAACTAAATTAGTCCACTAAATAGTTATCATTCTGTGTGTGGGTGATGGGAAGGTCTATCCTGGGTATGAGTGGCATCAACCAATAGGCTTGTAGCCTGGTAATATAAAGGAAAATACAAATGGTAATATCATATAGCCTGGTAATATAAACAGAAGGAAGGCTTACTGTTTCCTACCTACTGCCTACCCTCCAATGGACTGTTTTTCCTCTTCCACGTCCCTCTGCCGTGCTGCCCTGCCTTTCAGCCAGTTAACAATGGACCGAAACCTCTACAACTGCAAGTGAGCTAAAATAAATCTTTTTTCTTTTAATTTGTAGGTGTTGGGTATTTTACCTCAGCAACAAAAAAAGTACCTAAGACAGTCCATAATTCTCTGCCTCTTTCACACACAAAATTCAGACTATCCCTGGGGTTCCCTACCTCACCAGGTGTTGCTGCCTAACAATTGTGAAAGGCAGAAACCCCTTTTCTATCTCTCACCTCCTCACACCCAACCTACATTAAGTTCTATATATGTGATTTCTTCTGATGACCCCTGCTGCCAACTTAACTCAAACGACCATCATCTTTCTCCTGAAATCACAGTACTTCCCCCACTTCCATTGCTGATCCCCTTCGAAATGTTCATCACGCAACAGCCATGGGATTTTTCAAAATAAAAATAAGGTCATTTTCCTCCGTCTGCATCACCTCACAATATTTATTCTATCTAAACTCTTTATAATAACTTTTGGGATCCTTTATAATCTGTTAGGTACCCAACTCTCCAATCTTATTTCTTATCATTCTCTTGTCTCAACCACCACTTTAAATACACTGTTCTTATATCAATTCCTGAACAAATCCAACCTCCTTTAGCCCCATCTTGAAAACCTTCCTCATTCCACTTTCATATTTGAGAGGCTGGCTCCCACTTACCTTTCAGATCTCAGCTTAAATATTCAATGACTCTCTCAAATAAAACTCTCCAGACTAGTCATCTAGTTGAAGGTCCTTCCCTTCAGTCCCTTATTCTCTATCACTGTGCCCATTTCTAACAGATATCAAAATCTTTATTTACGCTTTGTCACAGATTTCTCCATTAAACACTTCTATTTCATATGCATCAGATACAACTAAGAACTTTGACTATAGAACAGTTTATCCACTGACTTTTTCTTAGGGAAGGTCAAAGTTATTTGTAGGAGTTTCTGGCACTCAGGAAGTTGTCTAACCACATCCTATAAATAAATAAAGTTGGAGTGTTAACTAATGTCACCCTAGTTACCAAAATGACTCAAAGCTTTTACCAAAGATAAATATATGCTGGCATCAATAGCTTTAGAATTTTAACAGTTTGAAATAATCATAATGCTAATACAAGGCTATTTACTTAGGCTATTTAATCATCAATATTCCAAACTGTCTCCCTTCCAATGGTGTAAATTTATTTACCTTGGCACAATAGAATAATAGCATCCCAGTTCAAGTTCTACTCCACTCTTGTTGGATGGATGTAAGTTAATTAACTAGAGTCTGACTATAATGTAAGTATTTGAATTTAACTTAGCCACAATTAAATTTTCAGTTCTTTAATCACACTAGCCACACACCAAGTGCCACATGAGACTAGCAGTTATCATAATGATCAGAGCAAACACATCCATCATCATAGAAGGTTCTACTGAACAGAGCTGTTCTAGAACATGGGCATAACTGAAAGCAGAAAGGCCTTCTAAGTATCCAGAATATCAAAACATGTGTACATCTTAACCAGTGGAAAAGCTCTATCAGGGCTTCTGTTTTGTTTTTTTTTTTAATTTAAAAAAGAGAAAAGTCAGAAAAGAACTAAAAGCAAAAGGCATCAACAACAACAGTAAACTCAAAACAATAACAATTTAAGTTTTCAAAACAGAATGAAAGAAATTTAACAATGGTTATATTGTATATTGTTCTTTTTTTTTCAAAGAAAGAAAAGAGAATTAAAGAGAATAGAAAAACAGAAAAGAAGGGTAGAACAATTCCAAATTTAAAAAAATTATTAGACTCGCTAGTTGATACATTACTCATTGTCGTACTAAAAAATAGTTGCCAAGTCACAAAATCAGAGCATAAATAGTGGCTAGACACTCAAACATTGACAGTACAAATCCTTCTATTCAATGTTTCAACCGAAGTTCAGTAATATGGTTATCTATGTTACACACTATACATACCATTATAATCTTTAGAACACTTTCCTTCCCCTTTCGCTTTCACAATATTTATTATACCTTTGGGTCCCGTTATTCTGTCAGTTTTTATTATTTTTTACACTAGAGAGACAATGTGATATTTACTCATGTGAGTCTTGTTCATTTCACTAATGAGGATATTTTCAAGTTGCCTCCATTTACCTATAAAGACCTCAAGATCATCCTTTTTATAGCTGAGTAGTATTCCATTGTATAAAAATACCACATTTTTTTTCATCCACTCTGTGGTTGATGAGCATTTTGGTTGTTTCCAAGATTTAGCTATCACAAACTGTGCTGCTATGAACATGGGTGCACATATATCACTGTGATATGACCTTTTCAGTTTTTCTTGGAAAATACCCAGGAGGGGGATAGCTGGATTGAATGGAACTTCCAATCCTAGTTTTTTGAGGAATCTTCTTAGTGATTTCCATAGTGGCTGCACCAGTCTGCACTCCCACCAACAGTGAAGAAAGTGTTCCTTTTTCCCCACATCCTCACCAACATTTATTATCAGATGTTTTCTTGATGGCAGCCATTCTTTCCAGGGTGAGATGAAATCTCAATGCTGTTTTAATTTGCATTTCTCGAGTGACCAGTGATGATGAACATTTCTTCATGTATTTATTTGCCATTTGTATATCTTCATCTGAGAACTGTGTGTTCATCTCACATGCCCATTTTTGGAGAGGGTCTTTGAATTTTGGGGGCTTGATGTTTTTCAGTTCTTTATCTGTTCTGGATATAAGTCCTTTGTCTGAGGGATTTTTGGCTAAGATTCTTTCCCATTCTGTAGGTCTTCTTTTCACTTTGTTGGTGATTTCTTTTGAAGAGCAAAAACTTTTTAGTGACTGAGATCCCAGTTGTTGATTCCTTGAAGTATTTCCTGTGTGGTTTGCATTTTATTCATGAATTCTCTTCCTACCCCTATGTCTCCAAGGTTTTTACCTACTTTGTCTTCCAGTAGATTTAGTGTTTCTGCTTTAATATTTAGAGCCTTGATCCACTTTGACTTTAGTATATGGTGACAGGTATGGGTCTATTTTCAGTCTTCGGCATGTGGAGAGCCAATTTTTCCAACATCATTTATTCCTTATTCCAGTGGACATGTTTAGTGTCTCTGTCAAATATCAGGTGGCTGAGTGTCTTTGTAGTTGTTCTTGCATCTTCTAATCTGTTCCATTGATCCTCAGGTCTATTTCTTTGCCAGTACCATGCTGATTGTATCACTGTGGCTTTGTAGTATAGTTTTAAGTCAGGAATTGAAATGCCTCCTGTCTTGCTTTGTTGCCCAGAATCGCCTTTGCTATTCTAGGTTTCTTCTGTTTCCAGATGAATTTTAGGAATATTTTTTCTAGATCTGTAAGGTATGTTGATGATATTCTGATTGGGATTGCACTGAATCTGTATAACAGTTTTGGGAGTATGGCCATTTTCACAATGTTGGTTCTTTCTAACCAAGAGCAAGGAATATCTTTCCATTTTCTAATATCCTCTTCAATCTCCTTTTTTAGAGTAGTATAATTTTCAGTATATAGATCTTTTACATTCTTGGTTAGGTTTATTCCTAAGTATCTGATTTTTTTAGATGCTATTGTGAAAGGTGATATTTCCATAATTTCTCTCTCAGTGAGTTTTTTGTTTGTGTAGAGGAATGCTATTCTGAATCTGCTTTCATTTTAGGGATATTTCTGCCATATTAATCTAGCTAACTGCCCACCAAAACTCAAAAGGCAAATTAAGAAATTGAGAAGTAGTAGAGATTAAATTCCAGAGGAAAGAAGGATCGTATGTTAGAGGCAGCCATGTCAGGAACAAGGGAGTTCCAAAGGGGAAAAAAACCTAAATAGAAAATATTATTTAAAAAGAGATGACAAATTGGGGTCACTTGGGCAAAACCAGCAAAAGCTCCTGAAGTACCATTCTGACATACCTAAACAATAACTGTTGTTGCCAACTATGTTAAAATCACTAATGAGTATCCACCATTTCACTAAGAAAAAATAAATTATAGTCACATAATACATTTTAAAAGGGTTTATTTCCAAAGTGACTAAGTCTTAAAACACCTTTGTCCTAAAAAAGTGAAAATCCTCCCAACTAGTTAGAATATTCAACTACCAACAAAAAAAATTTTTTTAATTTTAAAACCAACTTAATTCCTAAAATATTCTGAATAGTTAAATTTAGGTCAAGAAGTCAACTAATACTACTTACAAAACAGGTACAGATGAGAATAAGACAAGACCTTTTTGTACCACAAATTACGGTTCATCCACACAAGGGAACACTACAGAGCCTCTGGGTGGAGGAGTAATGCAAGAACAGGGGAATAACTTTTTACAATATGAGAACCATGTGCCTTTTGAACACTAACTCATACAAATGTGTTAGTGTTCAAAAAACAATATTTTTAACTTTAAAAAAGTTCTGTATTCCCAAGAAATGCATAAGAGATATTTATCTAGGTTTCAAAAAACATAAGGAAAAGATTGTTTTTTCATAGCCAATGACTAGATATGTAAATATAGTTCACGTTCACATTTTACTTACTAAAACTTCAATACTATTTGAACTCTCAAAACAATATTTCAAAAAAACTCAAAAACGAACTTAAAATAGAAACTGCAGTGATCTTTATGTTTCATATTATTTAATTTCAAAAAAATATTTGCACAAATAGAAATTTAAGGGGAAACAATCTTAGAGGCTAATATGGCAAAGACTGACTGAACGTCCTGTAGTCACTACGGAATGGTCTTCTATACCACTGACAGTCTCTAATGATGAAAATGGTAGTTTTTTGGTTTTTGTTTTTTTCTCTCTTCTTCCTTTAAAACTCCAGTTTTCATTCCAGCAATTACCATGTGACTGGGTACTCCTACACTTCTTAAAATAAAGAAAACAAAACAAAACAAAATAAAACAGCTAACTCCTAACCTCTACTGTATGCAGCTGGGTGCAGCCACAAGACTGGGTCCTGGCCAACAAGACAGAAGCACAAATGTATTTTCCAGCCTCCATAAGTAGGAAAAGAGACACATTTGCTTTTCCTCCCTTCAAACTGCTTTGCAGAAATGGGAAAATCAAGGCTGGAATCATACCAAGCAACTATGCTGGAATCCCCAAGTAGAGAAGCAAACAGCAGGCAGGATTCTTGGTCTTTGTAACTACAGAGCACCCTATCAGGCCTGAACTGCTTACTGTCAGATTTCTTTTTTTGGGAAAGACAAACAAAACTGTGTCTTATTTAGATCAGCCCTTTTTGGGGGATAATAAGGGAGTCACATTCTATGCAGCTGAACTTACTCCTAATATGTTCAACAATAAATTTAACTTACAAAATTCAACCTCACTTGAAACCACAGAAAGCTCTCTACACATCAATAATATGCAATTCTAATGAGCAAGAGATTATCAAAGAATCCTGAAATGATGGTGTTATGATTTGGATCTAAAATATCCTCCTGAAAGTCCTATATGCTAAAGTTTTGTTTACCAGTCTGTGATACTACAGAAAGGTGGCAGAACCTTCAGAAGGTGAGGCCTAGTAGAAAGGAAGTTATGTCAGTGATGGTGTGCTCTTAAAGGATACATAGGGCCCCTAAATGTGTGTGTGTGTGTGTGTGTGTGTGTGTGTGTGTGTGTGTGTGTGTGTGCGCACACGCACGCGCATGCACTGCACCATGGCCTAAAACGATGAGCCAAAATAAGTATTTCTTCCATGTTGGATTACCTCAGGTATTCCATCACAGCAATAGAAAACTAACAATCAAATAAGAAGTCTAAGCCAAGAAATAGTCTATCCCTCCCAACCTACAGTCCATATCTACTCTGCACCAAAATGACAAAAATGAAAATTTAAATTAACCATCTCTGAATTCATGTAATGAGAAAAAGTATATATGCCTTCATTTTCTTCATCTCAAAAATGAGTAACAATCTTTATATTGGGGATTTTGTTATAGTCAAACACAGTGCTACCTCAGTTCACAAACTTAATTCTTTCTAAGATTCTGGTTGCAAATCTAACTGGACAAGAACCAAATCAAATTTTCCCATAAGGCCAACATGGGTATAACTGAAAGCTAACCTAACCACTGAATTTGATTGGATTTTCATTCAACTAGATTTGGGACCAGAATCCTGGAAAGAATTAAGTTCGTGAGCAGAGTACTACTCTAGATTATGTTAAACTATTCTGTAAACAGAGCATTACATACTGTTGTTACCATCACAATTAGCACTATAACAACTGGTAAATGTGATCACAAGGGTGCTCAGGGGTTTAGTTTAGTTGGCTAATGGCCCACCCTGGTAAACGTGAGGATGTGAGTTCCATCCCAGATGCAGCTGGGGATTTAGCTCAGCGGCATAAGCGCCTGCCTTGTAAGCATGCGGTCGTGAGTTTGATCCCTGGTACCGATTTAAAAAAAAAAAAAAGAAAAGAAAAAACATGTGATCACAAGGGAAAAAATTACATAAAAGCAATTAAATGAGTACAAACTTGGGTTTGGAACTTGAGGGATTCATTGAACTTGTCAAGCCTCTTTCACCAATTTTCTCATCTTTCTATCCTTCAAAAATATTGTCTTAGCATCTTTAGTTACTTTTCTTTTTTTTTTTTTTTTTTGGTCTTTTTGAGACAGAGTCTCACTACACAGTTCAGCTGGCCTTGAGCTCACTTTGTAGCCCAAACTGGTCTAGAACTTGCTATGATTCTCCTGCCTCACCCTCCCAAATGCTGGGATTACAGGCTTGTGCCACCACGGTGAGCTAGTTATTTTTTTAAAGCACTGGGGAGAAGAAAAAATTTGAGTATTGAAAGGGGGGAAAATAAAAATAGTAAGTGGTTTGAAGCATCAGTGATTATGATACATTTGAAAGATATAGCTCTTAATATTTCACAAAATAATAGGTGGTATAGCCAAAATACTGACATTAGTAATATTTTCTTCATTCAAAAAATACTAAATATATAAATATATATAGATATATATATATATATGTATGTATTCTAGTATGTCAAAACTGAACATTAAAAAAGTAGCATGCCTTCTTTGAGAAGTAAGTATAGCATATGAGTACCTCTATACAGGAAGAGTTTTTTTACATGGATTCTTCTATGCAGGAAGACACTATACATGGATTCTATTTTGATGATTGCAAATTTTATCTAATTTCAAGAATGTTGTTGGCGTTTCTCTTTTTTTCTTTTTTCTTTTTTTGTACTAGGGGCGGAGCGCAGGACCTCACATTTGCAAGACAGGTGCTTATGCCACTGAGCTAAATCCCTGGCCCCTTTAGGGGTTTCTCTGAAGAATGGCATCATCTCTTTAATTTTATCCTTAAAATAATTTTTCTAAAATGTGTTTGAATGTTTGAAAAACAGCAAATGAATGCACTTCTTAAAACCATTAGGTCATTTTTAAGATTACTTCTGGTGACTCCTTTAATCCATACACACATTGTATATGAGTCACCCCAGTGCTGTGTTGTTCAATTTATTATATTTTGGTAAGTATTCCATGGTCAAATAATTTTAAGCAGCTTACTATTTGTACAATTTCAGATTTTTGTAGCCTTCTAACAGATTTTTGTATCCTTCTAACAGAAAATTAACATATTTCTCACAAATTTCACAAATACTCAAAGCAAGAGAACAAGCTACTCAGGGGTGGCAGAGATTAGCTGACAGGCGTATGATATCAGGAGTCCACTGTACAACCTAAATCTTACAGTTGGGATAAGGAGAGTGTGAGAAAAACAGACACAGACAGTTAAGATTTTGTTTAACAAAAGGGATACCAAGAGAAAGGGAGCCACTGACGATTTATATACCCATCTACTTTGAATATTCATATACAAATAGCTTTACATAGGCTTCTTGGAGAATTTAGAACCACCCCACTTTCCCTAGATGAAATGTTGATAATGTCAATTTAAGGAAAAATTGAAATAACTTTATTTTCTAAGAAAATAACATCTGATTCAACCTACACTGGACTATATCTCTTTATCCCAGATCTAATCAATGATTTCAACATCAAAGTAATTCTAAAAATTAGTACATATCAAATAGATTTTCAGGTAGTGACCACTTTTAATAACATAACTGAAATCAGTGGGCCTTACTTTAATATTTCTAAAATATAGTTTATTTTTAGTAAATATTATAGCTCCCCACATGGGAAGCTATAAACATGCCAGAAATTTTCAATGAGGTGATAAAATCCTATTTATAGAGCTATCAGTTGCTCCTTGCTTAGGCTGTAACATAGTTTCCACTTTAAGCCTGATATGACCTCCCCTGACTCCTCTGGTCTCTGATGTTTCTTTCATCCTGCAGCTTCCCACATTTATCTCTATCTCCAAGGGTACTTAAGTTAAGCTACTATGGAGTGTGGGGGAAGGAATCTTTATTTCCTACTGGAAAGTTTTGAGAACTTTAAGAGAAAGGCGAAAGTTCTTAATTTGATGGGTCTGGAGAAAGGAGAACCCCAAGAATAATTCAATCATAATACTATATGGCCAAAACATGGAGAATCACAACAAGGTCTATGGGTATCTCGATTTGTATGTGATTTATCCTAAAGTTTCCCATCTTTTAAAAACTCAATAAGAATAAATACCAAGGTGTTTTAATACAGAGACCACTATACTCTCTAATCAAGGGAAAGTTATGCAACAGAACCAAAAGATAAATGTAAGAGATTAAATTTCTCCTAAAAATTGTGAGTTCAGGGATTAAGTTGTTATTGTTCTTTACATTACCTGCTGGCATCTCTATATTCCCCACTTAAAATGCTAACTGGGAGAATCTTCCTTCCCCAGTCTCTAGTTCTGGATGACTCCATCAACAATTCTAGGAGGTATGAGGACTTTAGTCCTACGAGGCATTTTTACTGTTTCATTAGCTGCACCTTGATGCATATTTCACTTCACCCCAGCCCTGCCTCACTCCACACTCAGTATAAAATTTTAAATGATCCTGTTTCTACTCCTCTGGAAAACACTAACCCCTCGGATCTCTTTGCTTACTCGCTCACTGTGTATCTCGCTCTGTCTTGGTCAGTCGCTCTATCTCATTCATTTACTTTTAGTTATGACCTTAAGAGTATATCCTGCCTCTCCACCTCTTTGTGTTAATTCCTTGCTTGTATTATATCCTGAACTGGACTACAAATTCCACAAGAGCACAGTGACCATGCCTTATAACTCATCAGTATCAGTGTCATGCCACGTGCAAACCACAGGCATATCGTGAAAACTGAGGAAATAGTGAAATACTTCATTGTTGAATAAAGAATATTTCCTCTATAAAAATCTGTAATAGCATACAAATGGGAAAAGCCAACATAATCCTAGCTGAAGTTAATCACAAGCAATTCCTGACAAGCAGAAATAAGAAGTACGTGGGCACTGAGAAATGTCATCCACTTTCTCTGAATTCTCATCGCCACTTTCCAGTGATATACCAGGTGATGACACAAATGGTAAAATAAAAATCTTCCTGCTTTTCTCCATTCACCTCTATCCTTTAAGGCCTATCTCTTCTTTTCCATACTAAATTCACAGTAAAATTTCCTAACTCCACAGCACTTAATGAAGACTAGCTCTTTTTAGCATTTTCACATGAAATAAGAAGGCAATTTTAGTAGAAGTAATTAAAACTAAACAGCCACTTAGTTCAACTATTTGTTAAAAAGAAAAAAAAATCAAACACCAGAAAATGCTTCCCTCAAAGTTTATTTTCACCAATTGTGAAATGCACTGCCTTTTCAAAAGAAGAAATAGGTTTTATAGGGTGAGCAGAGCTGAAGCATTGTCATGGGTGATCAAATGAACTTTCAAGATGTAGAATGGTAACAAAGAAAAAACTGATTTGGAAATGAACCAGACCTGGAACCCAACTGCTGAATCACTGTTCAGTAGTACTTCAGCAAGTTTAACCTCTCTCAATCTCTTTCATCATCTGTAAATTCAGGATTAGGAAAATTAGAGATAATGTAAAGAAAACATCCAGGCTTGTTCCTGGGTTAATAATTTATAATTATTAATAGATTTACCTATCATTTTTCTAGCCCACAATAAAAAGAATGACTTCTATAATTTTTTAAATTACTAGCAATAAAGTAGCAATAAGAGTTCACCTAAAGAAAGCTTTTTTCTCTCCTTTGTGTTTGTTTTTTGTTTTATTAAACATAGATCTTGCAATGTAGTTCAGCCTAGTTTTGAACTCCTGTCAGTCAATCCTCTTGTCTCAGGCTTTTTAGTAGCTTGGGACTATAAATTCATGCCACCACTCCTAACTCTGTAAAAAATAAAATCTTTTAAAAATAAAATCTGAAGGGAAATATAATATGTTCTCTTACGCAAGTGTCCCTATTAAATCAGAGATGTGAAGGATAAGAAAAAAAGTTCTTAAAAACGGAAGCCTCTAACAGGAGACACACACGCAAGTGCATGCAAGAATTCCAGATGGGGTAACTCCTATGCCGCTGGATCTGTCACAGAAAAGCTATAGGGAAAGAGATTGTTAACTTCCTCAAAATTCTACTTTCATAAACCAGAGTTATTTGGCTGGCAGCTACAAAGGTGGGCAAATCAAAAATATCTGCACCTGCATGAGAAGGCTGGGGAGGTGGTTATACAAGATGGGAGGAAACTGACTGCTACACCATTTCTTTTGTTGCTTTATTTGATGAAAGAATGCATAAGTCATTTCACTGCTCTTGTAGCAGGGCTGTTTTGCTCCTCTACTAGGCAGAACTAAAAGTTTGTAAGGTGTTAAAAGCTTTCAGAATGTTTCAAATGAAAACACTGACAGGCTATTCAGAGCTGTTTTCACAGCCCAGTAAAATGGAAGAAAGTTTAGGCAGTAGAGCCAGATGGGCCCTCCCAACTAAGTGACCTTGGGCAAGCTGAACAGTTTCTCTAGCTTTCATTTTTCTCATCTAAAAAATTGGATGAACAGCATTTGCCCTTCAGAATTGCCTGAATTTAATAAGCTAACAATTAAAATGAAGATGCTTCAGAATTTAAAGCACTCAATACAGGCTAAATGCTTTTTCCCCAAGGCTCAGGCCCCAATGACACACAAAATCCTGGCAGTATATATAGAGACATACTCTAAAAGTTCATTCTCTCTCATTTTGCAGAAAGGAAATCAAGCCCAAAAGGAGAAAGTAACATCCCCAAGGTTGCACTGGTCACTGGCAGAATTAGGTCTGAAAACCAGTTCCCTCATGCTCAATGCATTGTACCTTGCTTCATTAGGTATATTCCCTTGAGGACAGTTCAGCAAGTCAATGTAGATAACAAAATAAACTAACCCTCTGCTTTTCCTGATTCAGACATACAAGAGTTAAGCTCCAACTCAAGAGCTCTAAGTAGCTACTCCTTATGGGAGGAGGCCTGAGAGGCAGTGAAATCCATTCCTTTGTGTGACTTGTTGGTTCCCAAAGAGGAAAAGGGAGAAGAATGTCCCTGGATCCCCATAGGTAAATAACAACAGAAGCATCTGCTCAGGTTTTCAACTAAACCCGTGAACTATTTCTGAATTCTTGACCACTAAACCTAGAAGACCGTTAACTTCTGACCTTCAGCAAAAAAATAGCCCTTGTTCTTCAGTCCCTAGATTCCTAATAATGCAGTACGGTTAAATGAATGTAAAAGGTAGCTAATATTTCTCTGGCACAATATTAGTACCCAAGGCTCTCATTCTAGATGCTGAAGTTCCTTTTGCCAAGTACAGGGGCAGAGGACTGTGCCTGCTCACTTCTGCTCTCCTAGTTTTGTTTTGTTTTCTTTTCTTTTCTTTTGTTTTGTTTTGTTTTTTAAACATTGCCATTTCGGAAACCTGACAGAACTGTTCAATCACATTCACTCCTCTGACACTTTCTCCACCCTGTCCTCTCCTTTTGAAAAGAGGACTATGTTACTGCAAAGGGTAACTAATTATGTTAACACACATGTGCACAGCAGAGGGAAGGGAGGGTTTGGGGAGAGGGAAACCCAATACCTTGCCAAATCCACTGGGAGGGAAGCCCAGGTTATTAATCCAGAACAGGGGCCACTTAACTGAATTAGTTGAGGCAATGCTCTTTAATTCTGGCTAGATTCTTTGCCCCGGGGAAAAATGCAAAAAACAGTTTGTCTCCTCAAATTTATACTAGCCCCCAACAATTTTTCTTTGCTCAGAAGTTTAGAAAGGCAGTTGCTCTGCCCCAATAGGTTACAGGGACTCCACATGACTGGCTGGGAGGGGTTGAAAACTGGATTCTTTTTGTTCTTACACCATTCAATTCTAAAGTCCCAACAGTGGTGGGGGTGGAGCCCAATGCTGAATAGCGAATGCTTGGTAAGCCTCTTTCTTTTCTTTTTTATGGTGCTAGGTTTCGAACCCAGGGCCTTGTGCACGCAAGGTCAAGAGCTCTACCACTGAGCCACATCCCCACCCCTGCCTGAGAAGCTTTTAAAACTAAGTGCAGGAATCAACCTGAACACACCCTAGAGCCAAAATTGAGCCAAACCCTACCTAAACCTACCCTAATCAATCAAGAATTGCTGGACATACCCATCTTTTTAGAACTGTGAAGACTGATCTGAAACCACTCTGGGCCAAAGGATAAACTCTCATGGGGCCAAAAGCAAATCAGGTCCGGGAAATAAGTGGCAAAGGTCCCCTGTATCTCCTTGTCTCCACACTATAATCCTAAAGCCAAATTTAATCTAAACTATGCTGATA
Source organism: Hydrochoerus hydrochaeris (assembly GCA_004027455.1). NCBI lineage: Eukaryota > Metazoa > Chordata > Mammalia > Rodentia > Hydrochaeridae > Hydrochoerus > Hydrochoerus hydrochaeris. The sequence goes on along the minus strand of PVLA01004127.1, from coordinate 1,760 downwards.
ATGCCTTTTTCTAACACAGATGTCTCATTTATAAATCCTAGGACACATCAGTGACTCAGCTCTCTTTCGCTGAATATTCAGCACATTAACTACTCAAAGAGGTTCAGCAAGCTATAAAAAGTAGACTTCAGTGTGAGGCAGGCCCAGATTTAAATACCTATTCCACTACTTTCAAGCACTATGACTCATCTCTCTAGAGCTCAATCTTGCATCTGCATAATACAGCTTACTAATAGTGTCCACCTTACAGGGACAGGTTAAGATAATGAGGAGCACAGCTGGGCATGGTGGCTCACGCCTGTAATTCTAGCACCTGGGAGGCTGAGGCAGGAGGATCATTGCAAGTTCAAGATCAACCTGGGCTATAAAGTGAGCAGAAGGCCAGTATGAACTGCATAGGAAGACTGTCTCAAAAAGACCAAAAAAAAAAAAAAAAAAGATAATGAGGTGCTATAGGAATGTGTATTTACTAGTACCATACCTGATGAACAATAAGTATTCATTAAATAGTAGCTGTGGCAACAAATTATAATTAAAGACCGTAAAGTCATTTTTTGTATAGGAATAACACTGCTAGCTCACAGTCACACTAGTAGTATTCCTATACGCACCCATCTCATCATTGAGTAGTAAACAACATGAGAATGCCAAAAGCTATTTAATGATGATATTGAGCAATGTGCTATATGATGATAAGAGTAAAAAGATGCAACTCCTGCATGTGTTGCTAGAGGGAGAACACAACGAAAAGGAAGTCACCAGGAAAAAGACTCAAAGAAGGTTTTGCTATGGAACTACTACTCAGTGTAAATGTGTAGGAAGTTGGCTGTTCAATCTACCCCAGACTTAAGTCAAATTAAATAGATCTGTGGGGGTCACAGGGGAGTGCTGCAAGGCAAAGGCCACTCTCTGGGGTTCTACATGTAAAGAATGAGGGAAGGGGACAGTGGAAATGTGTACATAAACATTTTGGTCTTTTCACATTATACCAGGCAAAATTACTGAGGAACAGAGCTGATAACCATGACCAAGGGTTTTCAGACAAGTATTATAAGATGGCTGCTTGTTAGGTTAATGCAACAGCACTTACATGTTTTAGCAAATAGTCATGACACACTCAAGGTATTATGATTATGTAATAAAAAAAAAATCTGACATGAAAAGCGCAGGGGCAGAAGGGGTTGGGTTCCATGAGTCAGTGGCTCACTGCTCTCACAAACCAGTAATTCTAGCTCTCTTCTTTCCTTACAAATTTTGTCATCACCATGTTCCAGTCTGTCAAACACACAGCCTACAGTACTGATGGGAGAACAGGATTAGGCCACTCCTTGGTCACAACAGTACATGTCCTTCAGGAAATGACACTGCACTGGGAAAAAAACACTGAACTGAGAATGAAAGCTCAGTATAACAGACCCAATTCTGCCATTAGCATGAGTTGTAAGAAATTTACAAGGTTTGTAAATCCTCCGACCCCTCTCGGACTCAATTTCTGAATCTGCAGAAAAAAGGTGATGTGACTCCATTAAGCTCTGACATTCAGTGATTTAGGACCTGAGGTCCAAGATGAAGTTTCCTACCTTGAATTCTTCTCTCAGTGATGGGGCAGACATGTCAAAGAGCGAGGGTATTAAAGAAAGTGATTATAATGCACTCTCCAGAATACACCAAAATTGAAGTATAGTACTAAGCCAGCCACAGTATTTGTAGAGGACCAAACAAAAGCTTTTGAGATTTACATTCCTGCCTACATATTCATT
>PVLA01004126.1:0-186901 GCA_004027455.1 Hydrochoerus hydrochaeris | reverse complement strand
TCTCCTCTCCTCTCCTCTCCTCTCCTCTCCTCTCCTCTTTCTTTCTTTCTTTCTTTCTTTCTTTCTTTCTTTCTTTCTTTCTTTCTTCCTCTTTCATTTTGAAGAGAATAAAACCAAATGAGAAAAAACAAAATGGGGTCAGTCAAAACAAAATGATGGACATAGTACATGACTTAAAACCAAAATACAAGGTGATCAACAATGGTTAACATGATGTCTCTTGTTATTTTCAATAGAATTGCCCAAATCATCAGGCACAATAAAATTGCAAATAGCAGTACAGAACAGAATCAATAAAAACAAAACATTAGAGAACATTATAAGACTTCAAAAGAAGGTAATAGTCAAACCAGAATGGGTATCCTAGTGAATCTTATTGTCTTCAGAGTAGTTGCCTGTACCCTCAGATTTGATACTGTCAGACATAACAGATTTGAATAAAATCAGTCAAGATAAGACAGCAATCAAACAAAACAGATTCAAATAAAATCAGTCAAAACAAGATAGTGAGAGCAATACAGGGATTCAGATTAAGTTAACACAAAATTAAAAATGGTTATCATAGTATATCTTGCTATCTTTGGGATAGCGGTCCATGCTGTCAAATCTAGTACAAGTAGACAAACTGGAAGAGAATAAAATCAAACAGAGCAATGAAAGCAATATGGGTTTCAAATCATGATACAAGATTAACAATGTCCTCTGCCTTCCCTTTTTATACAATTCCTCCCCTTTCACTTTCACAGGGTGCATTGTACATTTTGTATCCCACTAAATCCTTTAGTTTTTAAATTAGGGAGACAACCGCTATTTGCCTAAGTGGTTCTGAAACTTTTTATCTTCGAGCTTGGTCTCAAGTTGTATCCATTTATCTATAAGAGCCTCAAGGTTTTCCTTCCTTATGCCTGAGTAGTTCTCCATTGTATAAAAATGTTATGTCTTTCCAACCAAAACCAATCTGCAGCTGAAGGGTGAGCTACCCCCACTTTTTTCAGATTCCCTGTCACATAGAGCATTATTTTCTCATCTTTGACTTTTCAGTCCGTAAGCCTTCTTTCAGGTTAATTATATTTCTTATATAGAGCATCTTGATGGACCCTATCTCCTGATCCACTCTGCCTGTGTTTCTTTTTATTAGTGTATCTAGAGACCATCCATGTTAGCGATTATGGCCAACCTTCTCTGCCTCATCTCTGCCATGCTATTTTTCTGTCATTGTCTACTTTTTCTCTTCATTCCATATCTGCCCCATTCAGTGAGCCCCCTCTGCCACTGTTCCTGAAACCATGGTCTTTTTTTTTCTCTCTTTAGAATATCCTTCAGTATTTTTTGTAGGGTTGAATTGGTGGTCATGAACTCCGCCCATTTCTCTTTGTCATGGAAGCATCTTGTTTCTCCATTAATTTTGAGGTACATCAATCTTGACTGGAGGTTAATTTCTTTCAGGGTTTGGAATACTTCACTCCAAGCTCTTCTTGATTTGATGATTTGTGCCAAGAAGTCGTCATGATTCTGATGGGTTTGTCTTTATAGGTGATCTTTTTTTTTTTTTTTCCTATGATGGCTTTTAATATTCTGTTCTTAAGGATTTAACTCAGTGGCTTAAGTGCCTATCTGGCAAGCAGGAAGTTGTGAGTTTGGTCCTTGGTACCTGAAAAAAAAAAAAAAAAAAAAGAAAAAAAAACTTGTTAAACTGTACCTATGGGCTGGGGATTTAGCTCAGCAGCATAAGTGCCTGCCTTGCAAGAAGGCAGACATGAGTTCGATCCCTGGTACCAATATGTATTCTGTTCTTGTGTTGAATTTATGGGATCTTGATTATTATATGTCTGGGTGTATCTCTATTTTGGTTGTAGGTGACTGGAGTTCTGTATGCCTCATGTATCTAAATATCATTTCCTTTTCCTATGATTGGGAAGTTTTAATTATTTCTGTAAATAACTTTTGTATTTCCTTTGTATTTACTCCTGCTTCTTCACTCACATCTTTCATCCTTAAGTTATAGATTCTCTTGTCATCTTCTACCCTTTGTATTGTTATTTTCTGGTTCCTTGTTATGTTTAGATATTTCCTTTCATGATCACAAGTTGCAAACCTGTGTTCAAGGTTTGATAGTCTATCTTTAGTTTCTTTCAAGCAGTTTTGCCAGCTTTCAATGGAGCTTTTGATTTCCGGGTAGTCTCTTGGACTCTGTTTCACATATTCTAGATCTTTTAAATATTCTTCACTGAAGTGTTCCCTCCTCTTTCTATGCTCCTCCATTCTTCCATCTGTGTCTTCTTGAGAGGTGCTTAGTGTATTTATTTTATTTTTATTGTATCTCCTTTTACTTGTACTAGTATTTCTGCTTTAAGTTCTTTTATAATTTAATGAAGATATTTCTTTATGTCAGATGTTGCTTCTTCAGAAACTGTAGGTGTGCAACCCCCAATCTCTTCCATGTTCTACTGGGCCAGTACTGCTTGGGTTGGAGGCTGGAGACTTCCTTTTATTTCTTCCTCTTGTCATGTTTCTGATTTCTTCCAGACAAGTGGATAGTGGGGGTCCCCAGAACTTCCTGTATTGGTTATATTTTCTCTGAAGCATGCTGGCTAGGGATTGCTGCCCTCCCCAGTCTGCTGGTGATCACTGGAGTACAAGCAGGGACAGGGCAGACTGGCTCCTTTCCTCTGAGCTGGTCAACCACTGGGAGTCTTCACCACATTAGTGTGTGCTGCACAGTCGGGGCCAGTTAGAGATAACTTCAGGGAAATCTCAGTCTTGGCTATTGGATTGCGCACAGGAATGAGACTCAATCCAAGCAATTCCCACCAATGTGCTCTGCACTAGGAGTGGCTGAATAAAGCTGGCTGAAGTTCTGGTTTTGGGCTTATCCTGCCCAACTCCAAAATGTCACCCACCTGTTTGCCCTCCTGTGGGAGGATTGAGTTTCCCACACTCACCAGGAGCCTGTGCAGTTCTCTGGTCTGCCACTCCCCTCTGAGACCTCATTCTCCTGCTGCAGCCCTCAGATTTGCCAACCCCCAACTTTACTATGTCTGTGCATCTTTGGATTCCAGTGGCATTTTGCACGCAGTGAGACTGGCTCTGGTGAGTGTGTGTCTGGCTACAGCCTTCTGTCCACATTTTTCTTTTCTTTTCTTTTCTTTTCTTCTTTCTTTTTTCTTTCTTTCTTTCTTTCTTTCTTTCTTTCTTTCTTTCTTTCTTCTTCTTCCTCTTCCTCCTCTTCTTCCCCCTCCTCCTCCTCCTCTTCCTCTTCTTTTTCTTCTTCTTTTCACTTTAGTTTCTTCCTGTGTCAAGAGGATCTATCTCCTTCTCTCTGGTCTTCTCCAGGATGCTATATTCCAGCATCTGAGCTGTTTCTCTCAGAGATTTTTTTACTTTGCTGCTTATTGATCCACCATCTTCCCACCTTTTCTTTCTTTCTTTCTTTCTTTCTTTCTTTCTTTCTTTCTTTCTTTCTTCTTTCTTTCTTTCTTTCTTTCTTTCTTTCTTTCTTCCTTTCTTTCCCTTTCTTTCTTTCTTTCTTTCTTTCTTTCTTTCTTTCTTTCTTTCTTTCTTTCTTCCTTTCTTCCTTTCTTTCTGCCAAATTGTACCAAAGTTTTGAAGATACTTTTGGTAGAAAATTTGTTTTATTTTGGACTTTTGAATTTTCTCCAAATCCGAGAGCCCCTCTCAGTATACATAAATTGATTCCATTTTGAATACAATTTCAATGCAACAACAAACCATTTGGGACTCACCTAGGGACTTTATATTATGGAGACTTGTGCTGAGAAACAATCATGGGCTTGAAGTGAGGCAATCAGTTTGAGGTAGACACTGTATCATGTATATAGAAAGAGTCAATAAATTGTATCATTTTTGTTGTTTTATGCATTTCTCAGAAACTGACCATGATGGTTTACAAAAATCAGTTCTTTAGTCAATTATTTTTTCAATACTTCTGCTTTTGAAGTTCATGGTGTAAACAGTATGTTATATTGCTCTAAGATATTTCAACAGATTCTGAATTAAGTTAGGCAGAGAATCTTATATTTGCATAATATCTCAGACATCTCACAAAATGTTGTTATTGGCCTGCTTTAAATGTGTAGATCATTCTACATCTTGGTTCCTCCCTTGGAAGCCAGAGTCCATTATTTCTCTACCCCTAAATGTACAGTTCATGTGTCTGCTTCTCTTGTGTCCTGGGTGCACATGTGTGTACATACCTAAGTGTGCAGAAGCAGACCCCAAGATTAGTGTAGCAAGAGGCCTCATGTAAGTCATGTTTTGCAATTCAAGAGAGTATGCCATTCTCATAGAACATAATGTTAACAACGTCCCCTAGACTTGTATAGTTGGGGAGTCATTGATTGCAGTTCTCAGAGATGCTTAGCAGTCTTTGCCCATCTTTTGTTTAGTGGGCAATGAGGATTTTCCTTTGTTGGTAGCTATCTGGAGCCATCTAATAGGAATTGTGGTTCAAGTAGGCTAGAGATCAGATTAAAAGTGGATCAAAGAAAGTGTCATCAGCAGAGTTGTTATTGAAAGTGATCCTTGAGGAACATAAAGAATTCAATTCAATACTGAAGGACCTCATTGGCAAATGATGTGGGCAAACAAAGCATGAAAAATCACACATGATGGAACTGTGGCACATTTAAGAAACAGAACAACTTAAGTAAAGACAGTCTGACTATACTTTTCATGACTCATAATTTGGAAAAGTTTGTAGCATCTTATCTTCATTTAAGGTTCTACAGATATAAAAAATAAAGGACAGCAGATATCTTTGGTTGCTGCTAGCAGAATGGGGACTTGTGTGAGACCATCATCAGTGCAGATAGTGGTGAGTAGCAGAGAAAGAATCTCTCTGAGATTTGGTGTCCAAACACTGGAATATAGCAATGCAAGGAAGAGAAGGAGTGAAGTAGATCCAAGAGACCCAAGAAGGACCAGAAATGAGAGTTAAAGCCCATGGAGAGAATGAAGAGAGAGACTTCAATGAAGAGAGAGGTGTGGCAGGGTGCCCTTTCTCCCTGAGTCCAGACTCAATATGTGAGAGGGCCAGCTCGAACCTGCAGATGCATAGTGACTACTGTTGACCTTACAGGTCTCCACATAGAAATGCACCAGTGGAACAGAGCAGTGAATGCAGCAGATTATAGTTGTCAGTAAGTTATTTTAGTTCGGGTATCCTCCAGGAGTAGGTGATTGGCTGTACTTATGTTGGAGAGGGGTAAACCAAATTCAAAACTCAGAATAGCTGCAAGCTTCATCTAGTGGCTCCCAGTGACAGGGTCAGGTGCCAAATTCAAATTGTCAGGAGGTCAAGGAACCAAGTTCAAGCTGGCAGGAGGTGCATGAACTGTTGTAAACTGAATAAATCTGGTTCCAGATTCACAGACAGAAACCAGTCTGAATGTCAGTGGAACAAAAGGTGCAGCTCATCCACTACTTCACTGTACAGTTACAGCTGGCTTGTTGGGATTAATAAACCTGTGATCTGCAGTGTGTCTGCTTAATTTCTGTACTAGTGACAGTAGAAACATGCCCTGAAGTGGGCACTTATTTTAATTTTCTTTTTTGCTGTTTGATTTTTTTCCTTGTTGTTTCTTCTTGGGTTTTTTTTTCTTTTTTTGCTTACCAGGCAGGCATTTGTGCCACTAAGCTAAACCCCCAGTCCTGTTCTTGTTTTTATATGAGTGCACACACTGTTTCTAGTTTTCATGTTTTGTTTGTCTGTTCTTGTTTTTATTTCTTCCATCTCTCCTTGCATCCTGTATTCTTCACTAGTTTCCCAAAGTTTGTATGCTTCTCCTTTGTCTACTAGTCTTGCTTCTAATCTCTTTTTCTTCTTCTATTTCTCCCCTAACTTTCATTAAATCTTCACCCCTGAGGAAAAAAATCACTATATTGTGAGCATATTTATTGCATACAATTTTCTGGTTCATTTTAGATTTTGTTGTATAGCTACAAATCTAGTCCATACAGTTAAAGGTGGAAAATTAATAGTTATCATAGTTTGTCATTTTCTAGGCTATGTTCCATGCTATTGTTATTGCTGCATGTAGTACTTTAGCCAAAGTGACATAATTGTTCTAATTAATTGTTCTTCATGGTATACCAAGACCATATTTGCTTAAGATTCATAAAAATACTATAGACCAGTGCCAAAGAACCAGAGACTTGGCCTAGAAGGCAGCAACCTTTCATCTCCAATAAACTGAAAAGGTAATATTCTGCAAAAGACTCAAAATGCAGAAAGCAGTTACAGCTAGAAAACATCCCTAAGTAGTCATTTCTTAAAGCATCTGAATACTAGCAATAAAACTACTTTCTATAGACAATTTAAAAGCAGCAACCCAGGAATTAAACTAAAAAAATTGAGAAGATACATAAACAGACATAACCCTAGATTTTCAGCTCATAAAATGTATATATTGGGGGGCAATAAGGTGGAATAATCTGAAAGCCACCCACCTGAACTCCTGGAAGCAGTAACAACAGAAGTAATAAAGCAAATGAATGAGACTCTAGAAAAAATTAGATAAGAAAAAGTTTCTCAGATAACTACAGAGATGATGACAATAATGAAAGACAAGCCTAGTGACTTTACAGCAGATACAGATAAAAATATTGAGGAGCTTATGAAATTGATTGAAAGCATGCACCCTTAACATAGGAAAGAAATGGAACCCATGGAACAGATTCAAAGAAGTCATCTGGGAGATTAATAATTCCATCTAAAGTACAAGCAGTAGAATGAGCCAATGTAAGGGCAGAATATCAGATATAGATGCAGGCTTGTGCTTAGAAAAATAGCAAGAGATCATGTGAAATCAACACAGCAGCTGCTGGATAATGAAAAGAAGAATAATATAAGATTGATCAGAGTTAATGAAAAAGTCTGAGACTGCCCAAATGACACTAAAAAACCTGCACACAGAGAAGACAAGATGGCTGATCAGTGAGCAACAAAATACAAAGCCTCCCAAGAGAAACAACTCATACACCAGAATAAACCACCCTGGAGAGACCCAGATGGGGGAGATGGATCCTCTTGACACAGGAAAAAATTAAAACATAAAAAAGCTCATCAAATACTTCAGGGCTACAACTGATACAGCTGAAGATTGCAGGACACAGTGTTTTCATGGTGACCCAGCAAGCGTGCACCAGCTTGGAACTGCACCAGCCAGCAGAGCCACCCAGACTTGTTCTGGTCACCACTTACAGGAAGAACTTCAGCGCTGAGGTTGGGGGTTGGTGAGCCCAATGGAGAGTGGAGTCAGTGAAGGGACTTTCATTAATTCATGGTCAGTGCTGGGAATGAGACCCCCCACATAGGAGGGGTGCAAACAAATGGATGACATGTTGGAATCGGGCAGGAGGAGCCTGAACTGGGAGTGACAGTGACTTCAGTTGGTTGCTCCCTCCCCAGAGCAGATTCGTGGGATTTGCTTGGACTGGGCTGCACCCTGGCCAGGATCCATTGAGCCATCCCAAATCGATTCACTGTGCCTAGCATGTACTAACTGGGTGAAAGGCCCCTGAAGTTTGGTTGGCCCAGTGGGGAGGCATATGCAGCCTGCTTACACCTCAGTGTATATGCAGCCTACTTACACCTCAGTGACAAGAGCAGGCAGGAGAGGGCAGAAGTCCCTCACCAGTGTACTTCGGAGGAACCATGGCCAACAGCAAAGGGGGCTGGGACCTACACTGTAACCTGTGTGGAAGAAGTCAAGGCCATGTCAGGAGAGAGAGACAGGAGGAGGCCCCCAGCCCAGAACCCTGAGAACACTGAACCAGGAGAAGGAAAAACAAGGGTAACTGAGGGTGGCAAACACAACATCAGACATGGCTTCAATGGACATTAAGAGATATCTTCGGGACCTTGTAGATGAGCTCAAAATGGAAATATTAAATCAGGTAAATCAGGATATGAGTAGATAATAAAAGAAATGCTCTTAGGAAGCATCTCTCAGGATGATACAGATGGAAGAAGGGAGGAACACAAAAAAAGGAGAGAAACATTTGATAAATAATATAAAGAAATAGAGAATACATGAAGAAGATTCAAAGAGACTACCAGGAAATTAAAAACTCCATTAAAAGCTGTCAAAACTCTTTAAAAGAAGCTAAGGATAGACTATCAAAACTTGAAGACAAGTTGGCAGTGTGTGATTACAAAAGGAAGGGTCTCTTAAAAATAACAAGGAAACAGGCAGTAACAATACAAAGGCTAGAAGATGACAAGAGAATCTACAATTTAAGAATAAGAAACATTCACAAAGAAGCAGGAATACATACAGGCTAATTACAAAGGGTATTCACAGAAAAAATTAAGGAAAACTTCCCAAGCATGGGAAAAGAAAATGACATTCAGTTGTGTGAGGCATACAGAATTCCAACCACATACAACCAAAACAGATCTACACCCAGACATATAATAATCAAGATGCCAGAAATTCAATATAAAAACAGAATATTAAAAGGCTTCAGAGAAAAGAAACAGATTACCTATAAAGGTAAGCCCAGCAGAATCACAGCTGACTTCTTGACACAGACCATCAGATCAAGAGGAGCTTGGAGTGAAGTATTCAAAGCCCTGAAAGAGAATAACCTCCAGCCCAGATTGATGTACCCTGAAAAACTGTCACTAGAAGTTGATGGAGAAACAAGATGCTTCCATGACAAAGAGGAATTGGGCAAGTTTGTGACCACTAGTCCAACCCTACAGAGAATACTGAAGGACATTCTAGAGAGAGAGAGAAAAAATACCAGGATTTTAGGAACAGAGGCAGAAAGGCCTCAATGAGGGGGCAGGCAGTAGAATGAAGGAGAAAAGTAGACAAACAAAGGCAGGAAAATAGCATGGCAGAAATGAGGCAGAGAAGGATAACTAGAAACTCTAACATAGATGGCCTTGATATGCTATATTGTAAATAGTGCACCAGGATTTAAAACCCACATTACTCACACTATTCTGCTTAGATGTATTATATTCTGTTCCAGTCATTCTATCTGTACTAGATTTGAGGGCACAGACAGTAATCCCAAAAATAACAGAATATAGTATGGTAATCTCTTTAATTTCCTATTAACTTAATCTAAAACTGTAAAACCTACACTGTTTTACCATGATTGATCATAATTGAATCTGGTTTGTTTGATCATGGTTTTGTATTGATAGATTTTATTCAAAGCTGTTATAATTGATAGTATCAAGTCTGAGAGTATAGACAACTGCACTTAAGATGACAAGATCCACTAAAATATCCACTATGGTTTGATTATTACCTGCCTTTGAAGTTTTATACTGTCTACAATGTTTTATTTTTACTACTATTATTATTTACTGATATACTTAATTGTACTGCTATATTCAATTATGCCTGATGATATAGACATTCTATTGAAGATAATAAGAAACAACACAGTAATCATTGTAGATCACCTTGTACTATGGTTTTATATGACTTTTTGGTTTCATGTTTTTTATAGGAATTTGTTTTGTTTTGTCTTACTAAGTTTTGTTCTTCCCTCTAAAACAGAAAGTATAGAAATACATGCAAAGATTCATGCATGCATAGCTGTTTACACTCTCACTGTTTGACTTTCTACTTTGTATGCTTTAATTTTGTAACTTGAGCAACTATTTCAAAGAGGACAATATGCAATTTATCAACTAGTGATTTCTTATTGTTTATCTTTTTTTTATTTTTTGGAATTCGGTGTTACCTCTACCCTTTACATGCTTTTGTTTCTCTTTAAAAAAAATGAGTCTTCAGATCCTCAGACACAATATTTATTTAGGTTATTATTTACTTTACCTCAGTAAGATTTTAAAGCTTTAAGTTTATAGAAATACATGTAGAGACTCACGCATGCGTAGCTGTTTACAGTCTCACTGTTTGAATATCTACTTTGTATGCTTTAATTTTGTAACTTGAACAACTATTTCTAAGAGGACAATATGTAATTTATGAACTAATGATTTCTTACTGTTTATCTTTTTTTAAAACTGTATTATCTCTGCCCTTTACATGTTTTTTTTTTCTCTTAAAAAAAAAACCTGTGCACAAAATTTATGGCAGAAAACTTTTCAAGCAAGGAAAAAAAAAAAGAATTTGATGTACAGGTAAGTGAGGCATATGAAACTTCAACTAGCCTTGATCAAAAAAACCTACACCAAGGCATATAATAGTCAGGGTTCCAGAAATTCAACACAAGAACTGAATATTAAAAGCTGTTCAAGGAAAGAAATAAATCACATATAAAAGAACCCATTGGAACTGTATCAGACATCTTAACACAAAATATCAAGCCAAGGAGAGTTTGGAGTGAAGCATTTCAAGCCCTAAAAGAAAACCTCCAACCCAGCTTGATATATGCCACAAAATATATTTCAAATTTCATGGAAAGATAGTATAATTTCATGACAAAGAAAAACTGAAGACATTCATGAACACAAAACTAGCACTCCAAAATGTTCTGAAGGATTTTCTGGAAATAGATAACAAGGATTTCAACTCCATGAAACACAAAAGGATGAATCTATCAGGCAAGACAAGCAACTAATCAGAGGGGGGAAATGGGAGTTAACAACAGAAAAATAATATAACAATAATAAGCCAACACATGTGTTATAAGCCTCAATGCTAATAGTTTCAACTCACCATGTTCTCAAAAGAAGCAGGCTGGCAGAAAGAATCAAGAAGCAATATCCAACAATGCTGCACGCTAGAGACACATTTAATTAAAAAAGAAATTCATACACTGAAACTCAAAGGTTGGAAAACAGTATCCCCTGTGTTAGGAAGCAGAAAAAAAGATTGAGGAGCTATTCTATTTGCAGAAAAAGTGAACTTCAAGCCAAGATTGATTAGGAGAGACAAAGGTCACTGTATCCTTGTAAAGGGAAAAATCCAAGAGGAAGAGATAACAATAAAAAATATTTTGTAGTAAATAGCAATGTACCCAACTATATAAAACAACTATTAGTGGATCAGAAAATCAGATAGGCACTAACACAACTAGCATGAGGGGACCTCAGTACCCAACTGTCACAAACTGACCAATCAACTATGCAAAAATATGAACTATGAAGTGTTAAAACTGAGCCAAACTTTTGAACAAATGGACTTAGTAGATGTCTACAGTGTTCCACTGCACAACATCAGAATACACATTCTTCTCAGGGTCACATGGAACAGTCTCCAGAATAGAACACATAATAGCTCATAGGACATGCTTAAGTAAATATAAAGGAAGTGAAATCATTCCATGCACACTATCAAATCATATTGTAATGTAATTGGAAATTAATGACAAAAAAACACAAGAACTTTATAAACACATGGAAATTAAATAATACAAACTTGAGCAAGTAAAAATTTCCATTGCAGTGAATAATCACACCAGGAAAACAGAGTGAATTCAAAGAAACAACCTAATGTTTAACCTCAAGCTTCTAGAAAAGGAGGAACAAGTCATGCCAAAAGCTTCTATGAGAGAGAAAAATATAAATATAAGAGCAAAAATTAATACAATGGAGGCCAAGAAAACAATACAAAGAATCAGTGAAGTGAAGTGCAGAGTTGGTTCTTGGAAATATTAAATAAAATTGACAATCTCTTAGCAAATGTCATTTAAAAAGGAAAGAAAAGTCTCATATCCATGCAATTAAGAATAAAAGGGTGAAATTACAACAGAGCCTGTAGAAATTCAGAAGATCATCAATACCTACTTTGAGTACCTGTGCACAAATAAGCTGGAAAACAGAAAAAATAGATTCCTGGATACATATGAATTGTCAAATTCGAACTAAGAACACATGAAAATTCTAAATAAAACAATATCAGTCAATGAAAACAAAGATGGAATTAAAAACCTACCAACTAAGAAAAACTCAGGCCATGATGAATTCACTGTTGAATTTTATAAGAAATTAAGAGAAGTTCTAATGCCATCACTTCTGAAATTCTTTAAAGAAATTGATAGTTAATTAATAATTCCAAAGTAGTTCTTGGAAGCAAGCATTACCTAGATACCAAAACCAGAGATGGAAACAACCAAAAAAGACCAGTATCTCTGATGGACATAGATGAAAAAATCCTCAAAAACATACTGGCAAACAGAATGCAGCAAATCATCAAGATGATTGCACACCATGATCAAGTAGGATTCATGCCAAGGATGCAGGGATGGTTCAACATAAAAATAAGTGTAATACACCATTTCAATGGTGTCATGGACAAAAATCACATGATCATGTCAGTAGACACAGAAGAAACATTTGGTAATGTCCAACATCCATTAGTGGTAAAAAAAAAACTTACAGAAAATTAGAATAGATGATCCTTATTTCACTGTGACAAAAGCCTTTTATGGCAAACCAACATCCAACATCATACTAAATGGTCAAAAATTAAAAGCTTTCTCTCTACAATCAGGAGTAGGACAAGGATGTCCACTCTCACTATTCTTAACTCAGAGCAGTTCTGGAAACATTAGATAGACAATTTAAACAAAATAATGAGAAAGAATAAAGGAATGAAGAGAAGAGAGGAAGAAGTTAAATTTTCAGCATTTTCAGGTGATATGATATTCTATATAGAAGACCCTGAAAACTCCACTAAAAAGTCCTAGATTTAATAAGCAAATTCAGCAGCATAGCTGAATACAAAGTTGGCACTGAGAAATCAGTATCTTCCTGTACACAAACAATAAATATCATCCAAAAAATGAAATACCTGGGAGTCAGTCTAATGAAGGATGTAAAAGACCTCTACATTGAAAACTACAGTACTCTGAAAAAGGAGGTGGAAGAGGGTATCAGATATTCCTTTCTCTTGGGTAGGAGGAACCAACATAGTGAAAATGGCCATACTTCCAAAGGTTTTACACAGATCTAATGCAAATCCTATCAAAATTGTCACCACTCTTAATTCAGTGATGTTCTGGAAACATTAGAGCATGTAGATGAGAGAGAGATTTAAAAGAAGTAAAAATAAGAAAGAAGTTAAATCCTCATTATTTGCAAATGACATGACATTCTACATAGAGGACCATAAATCTCCATGAAAAGACTTATACAAAGTCCACACTGAAAAAAGCAATAGTATTCCTGTACATACTAAACTCACATCAAAATGGATGAAATATCTAAATATTAAAACAGGAATACTAAATCTGCTGGTAGAGAGAGTAGGAACAACTCTTGAAGACACAACTGTAAGCAAAGACTTCATGAACCAAACCCCCATTCACAGAGAAATTATCACAAAGAATCAACAACTGGGATCTCACCTTATTGAAAGTTTTGCACAGCAAGAGAAACCACTGGCAGAGTGAAGAAATTACTCATAGAGTGGTAATTTTTAATCAAAGAACTAACATCTAGAATTTATAAAAAAAACCCCTCAAAATCTCAGAATCTCAGACACAGTCCTTAAATTGGCATCTGAAATGAATACATACTTCTTCAGTGAAGAAGTAGAAATAGTAAATAAATATATGAAAAAAATGTTCAACATCATGATCTTTTGAAAGATGCAAACTAAAACTAATTCTGAAAGCACAATCCAACAGGGCAATGCCCAAGCAGTCTCACTGGTCACAGAGGTTCTAGGCCACAGCATCACACTCCTGGAGTCTGTCCCTGTTAGCAGCAAGAGGACCCAACCTCTGCCCAGCCCAGCATCCCAGAATAACCCAGAACAGTACATCAGGGGAACATGTGACCAGCCTCACAGGCCACAGAGCACAAGGATCCAGTGCCATAGGTTGGGGGTGTGTCCCAGGTAGTCAAGGGGAATATCAGAAGATTTAAACTGCGCAGTGCAATGCTCCAGTGCAAGCCATCAGGAGGGTGCCTGACCAGCCACATGTGTCCCAGAGGAAAATGGCAAAACAAAAGACAAAGAGGCAGTATCAGTCCTCCAGCCCACTGAGAACAAACCCAAGAGACAATAAAATGCAAGACACTGAAAATTGCACTGCTGATCTTTCTGAAATGATAACAATGAAGGAAAGAACCCCATGAAGTTATAGAGGAAATCAGGTCAGAAACAATCTCTCAGGTAAAAAATGAAATGAGAAACATTATGAAAGAAATGCTGTGTGTATCTAAAGGAGATCTAAATAAAAAATAGAAGAACATAAGAAAATAATGGAAATCTTGAATGAACAAGATAAGACAGAATTAGAATTCATGAAATAGATTCAAAGGAATATTCAAGAAATTAAAAGTACCATTGAAAGCTGGCAAAACTGCTTGAGTGGAGCTGAAGACAAACTCTCAGACCTTGAAAACAGGATGGAAGATTATGACCATGAAAGAAAAGATCTCTTAAAAATAACAAGGAAACAGGAAAAAAACAATTCAACAGCTGTAAGATGATGCAAAGAGAAACAATATCAGATTGATAGGTGTAAGTTAAAAAGCATGGGTCAACACAAATGACTTGTGAGCACTATTTGCAGAAATAATAACAGAAAAATTTCCAAACATGGGAAGAGAATCTGATATAAAACTAAGTGAGGCATAGAGGGAACCCAATTAACCATAACCAAAATAAATCTTCACCTAGAAATATAATAATTAGGGTATCAGAAATTCAGCAAAAGAACAGAATACTAAAAGCTGTCAGAGAAAAGAAACAGATCATCTGTGAAAGAAAGCTTACCAGAATCACCATAGACTTCTCAACACAAGCCTTCAAGTCAAGAAGAGATTGGAGTAAAGCATTTCAAGTCCTGAAAGAAAATAACTTTTAACCTAGATTGATGTATCCTGCAAAACTATCTTTGAAAATAGATGGAGAAATAAGATACTTCCATGACAAAGAACAACTGAAGAAATTTATGGACACCAAATCAACACTACAAAGATTACTGAGAGACACTGTAGAAAGAGACAAAGATAATTATAATCCCAAGACTAACAACAAAAGAAAACCACTGAGCAGGCAAACAATTAAGCAGAAAAAGTAAAAAACTAATAATAAAAGATAACATGACAGTGGTAATTCAGTATTTATCAGTTATATCCATCATTGTAAATGGTTTCAACTCACCAATAAAAAGAAGCATACTTGCAGAGTGGATTATGAAACAAAATCCAAAAATATGCTGTGTACAAGAAACACATTTAACTCAAAAGGAAATTCATAGACTAAAAGTCAAAGGATGGAAAACAATACTTCATGCAACAGGAACACAGAAAAAAGCAGGGATAGTCATTTTATTTGCAGACAATGTGAACTTCAAACCAAGAATGATCAAAAGAGAATAAGATCATTACATACTTGTTAGGGGAGAAATTCAAGAGAGAGAGAGAGAGAGAGAGAGATGACAATCATAAATGTATATGCACCAAATATAGGAGCACCAAACTATGTAAGACAAATTTTAATAGAAATGAAAAACTAAATAAACAATAATACAATTATAACAAGGAAAATTAACACCCCATTGTCACCAAGAGACAGATCAACCAAATAAAAATCCAGCAAAGAAATAACAGTACTAAATCAAATTTGTGAACAAATGGACCTAGTAGATGTGTACAAAGTATTGCACCCAACCACATGAGAATAAACATTCTTCTCAGCTGCACATGGGTCACTCTCTAAAACAGATCATATACTAACTCACAGAACATGCTTAAGTAAATGCAAAGGAATTGAAATTATCCCATGCATATTATCTGACTGTAGTGCAATAAAATTAGAAATTAACCCCATAAAGAACCCCATAAACACATGGAAACTAAATAACACTCTCCTAAATAACCAATGGATCACAGAAGAAATTAAAGAAGAAATTAAACAATATCTACAATTCAACAAAAATGCAAATACAATTTACCAGAAAATATGGGACATAATGAAAGCAGTTCTCAGAGGGAAATTTATAGCACTAAACTCCCACATTATGAAAATAGAAAGAACACATATAAACAATTTAATTCTATGCCTCAAACTTCTAGAAAAAAGAAGAGGAAGTCAAGTGTAAAGTTCAAAGAAGGCAGGAAATTATAAAGATCAGAGTGGAAACTAATGAAATTGAAACTAAGAAAAAAATGCAAAGAATTAATGAATCAAAGAGTTGATTCTTTGAAAGAATGAATAAAATTGATAAACCCCTAGCCAAACTTATCAAAAACAGGATATAAAAAGCTCAAATCCATGCAATAAGATATGAAAAATTGGAAATCACTACAGTCCCTGCTGACAGAAGATCATCAATAACTACTTTGAAACCCTTACTCTCATAGTTTCAATAACACAGAAGAAATGGACAGATTCCTAGAAACACATGAATTATCAAAGCTGAATCAAGAAGATGTAAAACTGCTGAATGATCCAGTTTCAGGTAATGAAATTGAAAATGTAATTAAAACCCTACCAACAAAGAAAAGCCCAGGTCCTGATGGATTCTCTGCAGAATTTTACAAGAAATTCAAGGAAGACTTAATGCCAACACTTCTCAAACTCTTCAATGAACTTGAAAGGGAAACAACTTTCCCTAACTCATTCCTGGAGGCAAGTATTAAACTGACACCAAAACCAAAGAAAGACCCAACCAAAAATGAAAATTACAGGCCAGTCACTCTAATGAACATAGATGCAAACATCTTTAATAAAATACTGGTAAATAGAATGCAATGCAAGTCATCAGAAAGATTTTGCATCATAATTCATTCCAGGAATGCAAGGATGGTTCAATATACACAAATCAATAAACATAATACACCATATAACAGAGCCAAGGAAAAGAACCACATGGTCATCTCAATAGATGCAGCAAAAGCTTTTGACAAAATCCAACACTCATTCATGATAAAAACCCTACCAAAAATTGGAATAAATGGTCTCTATCTCAATCTGATTAAAAACATATATGATAAACCAATAGCCAACATCTTACTAATTAGACAAAAACTGAAAACTTCCAATCTAAATCAGGAACAAGACAAGAATGCCCATTATCACTACTCATATTCAATATATTTCTGGAAACATTAGCCAGAGCAATTAGGCAAGAAAGAAATAAAAGGAATAAGGATGGGAAAAGAAGTTAAATTATCATTATTTATAGATGATATGATACTTTACATAGAAGACCCCTAAAACTCCATTGAAAGTCTACTAGACATAATAACCATATTCAGTAATGTAGCTGGATACAAGGCCAACACTCAAAAATCAATAGCATTCCTGTACATAAATGACAAACTTACTAAGAGAGAAATAGAGGAAAACACACCCTTTACTATAGCATCCAAAAAAATGAAATACTTAGGAATCAATTTAACAAAGGAAGTAAAAGATTTATACAGTGAAATCCAGATTACACTGAAAAAGGTAATTGAAGAGGATGTCAGAAAATGGAAAGATATTACATGTTCATGGATAAGAAGAAAAAACATAATGAAAATGGCCATTCTCCCATAATTGTTACACAGATTCAATGTAATTCCAATCAAAATACCATTTGCATACCTCACAGAAGTAAAAAAATTGTCCCTAAAATTCATCTGGACCCAGAAGAGATGTAGAATAGTAAAGGCAATTCTGAGTAACAAAGCTAAGGTAAGAAGCATCACAGTCCCTGACTTGAAGTTATATTACAAAGCTACTGTGATAAAACCAGCATAGTACTGAAATAAAAACAGACATGAAGAGCAATGGGATAGATTGGAATTTACAACTGTAACTACAAACACACTCAGCCACCTTGACAAAGGGGAAACACGTTCACTGGAAGAAAGATAGCCTCTTTAACAAGTGGTGCTGGAAAACCTCACTCTCCATATGCTGAATACTAAAACTAGATCCAAGTCTATCACCATGCACTAAACTAAAGTCAAAATGGATCAAAGATATAAATATTAAAACAGAAACACTAAGTCTGCTGGAAGACAAAGTAGGTAGAAATCTTGACTACATAGGAGTAGGCAAAGAGTTCATAAACAAAAATCAAACTGCATGGGAAATACTTCCCAGAATCAAGAACTTGGATATCATCATATTAGAAAGTTTTTGCAGGTCAAAGAAAATCTACAACAGAGTGAAAAGAAAACCCACTGATTTGGAAACTATCTTAGTCAACTGTTCCTCAGACAAGGGACTTCTATCTAGATAATAATAAAAAATGAAAAAATTCAGGCCCCCCAAATTCAAGGACCCAATCCAAAAATGGGCATCTGAAATGAAATGGCATTCTCAGATGAAGAAATACAAATGAAAAATATATGAAAAAATATTTAATATCAATGGTCACTCCAGAAATGCAAATTAAAACAACACTGAAGTTCCATCTCACCCCAGAAAGAATGACTAAGATCAAGAAATCAACCAATATCAAGTGCTGAAGTGCTGTGGGGAAAAATGAACTCTTTTCCAGTGTTAGTGGGAGTGTAGACTGGTACAACCACTGTGGAAATCAGTATGGAGAATCCTCAAAAATCTAGGATTAGATATTCCATTTGGGAGAGGGGAGTTAGGCCCGTGTGGTGAGGTGAGATCCAGCTTCCCAGCACTAGCCACAAGGGAGTCAAGCCCATGAGTCCTGGGAGCCAAGGGCACAGGAGGTGATTTCCAACACATCCAGGGAAAGTTTTAGAGCATCACTCAAAACATGAAAATTTAGGAAAATGACAAAATGAAAGACCAAAATGCAATCTCAAACCTCTAGGCCATGCAAGATAGCCTGGGAGCCACATACAAAGAAGAAAATATTAGTCATACCCCTGAAATACCTGAAATGATATCAACTGAAATAAAGAAGCAAGTATGGGAAGCTATGAAGAACTCACATCAGAAATAATCTCCCAGGTAAAAGAAGAAATGATAAAAGTAGTGAATAAAACATTGAACATATCTAAAGAAGACACAGCTAAAAAATTAGAGGAACAAAGCAAAAAGATAGAATCCTTCAATGAACAGTATCAGAAACAAACAGAATACATGAAGCAGATTCAAAGAGATATACAGGAAATCAAAAATTCTACTGAAAGTTGCCAAAACCACCTCAACAAAAGTGAAGATAGAATTTCAGACCTTGAAGATAAGATTGCAGCTAGTGAACAGGAAAGATCTTTTAAAAATAACAAGAAATCAGGAAATAAAAATTCAAAAGTTACAAGATGCAAAGAAAAACAGCAAAAGATTAATAGGGATAAATGAAAAAGAAGGGGACAACACAAATGATATTAAGAGACTATTATCAGAAGTAATAGCTGGAATTTTCCCAAACATGAGAATGGAAACTGACATACAGATTAGTGAAGCATATAGAATTCCAAACAGCAATAACCAAAATAAAACTACACCTAGACATATAATAATCACTGTCTCAGAAACCCAACATAAGAACAGAATGTTAAAAGCTATTAGAGAAAAAGACAGATCACCTATAAAGGAAAACCTATCAGAATCACAGCAGACTTCTCAACACAAACAAGTCAACAAGAGCATGGAGTGAAGTGTTTCAGATCCTAAAGGAAAACGATTTCTAACCCAGACTGATGTACCCTGCAAAACTGTCCTTCAAAATGGATGGAGAAATAAGATACTTCAATGACAAAGAACAGCTTAAGAACTTCATGATCACCAAACCAATCCTACAAAGAATACTCAAAGACATTCTATACACATAGGAAAAAACCACTAAGCAAGACAGACAATTAAACAGAATGGAAAGGTAAAGATACAACAGCAGAAAGATAACATGTCAACAATAAACCAATATATGACAGTTATAACCATTAATGTAAATGGCCTCAATTCACCAATTAAAAGAAACAGGCTGGCAGAATGGATAAAGAAACAACATCCAACCATATGCTGTCTACAAGAAAAGCATCTAACCCAAAAGGAAATTCATAGGTGGAAAGTCCAAGGATGGAAAAAAGAACATCATGCAACAGGAACTCAAAAAAAAAAAAAAGTGGGGTAGCTATTCTGTTTGCAGACAATTTGAACTTCAAACCAAGAATGATCCAAAGAGATAAAGAAAGTCACTACATACTAGTTAGTGGAAAACTTCAAGAGGAAGAGATAACAGTCTTAAATATATATGGACCAAATTCCAGAGCACCCAGCTATACAAAGCAAGTATTAACAGAAATGAAAAAAATCAAATAAGCAATAAAACAATTATAACAGAAGACTTTAACATGCCTTACACAAAGGAACAGATCAACTAGACAGAAAATCAGCAAACAAATAACAGAACTGAATCACACCTATGAGCAAATGGCCTTGATAGATGTATACAGTGTTCCATACAACAACAACAGAATATGCATTCTTCTCAGCAGTACATGGGACATTCTCTAAAATAGACTATATACTAGCCCACAGAACATATTTAAATAAATGCAAAAGAATTGAAATTATCCCATGCATGTTATTGGATTACAGTGCCATGAAACTAGAATTTCATGATAAAACAAACTGCAAAAACACCACATAAACATGGAAATTGCATAATACAGTCTTGAGCAATCAATGGTTGTAGATGAAATTAAAGAAGTAATTAAACAATATCTACAGGCAAACAAAAATAGAAATACAACTTACCAGAACCTGTGGGATGCAATGAAAGTGGTCCTCAGAGGAAAATTTATTGCACTGAGTTCCCACATTAGGAAAACAGAACAAACGCAAATAAACAACCTGATACTACACCCCAAACATCTAGAAAAAAAGAGCAAGACAAGCCCAAAGCCAAAACAAGGGAGGAAATTTTAAGGATAAAAGCAGAAAATTATGCAGTAGAGACTAAGAAAACAATACAAAGAATCAATGAATCAAAGAGTTGGTTCTTTGAAAGAATAAATAAAATTGATAAGCCCCTAGAAAACCTAATTTTAAAAAAGAAAGAAAAGACAAATTCATGCAATATGGAATGAAAAAGGTGAAATCACTACAGATTCTGTGGAAATACAGAAGATCATCAACACCTATTTCGAAAACCTCTTCTCTCAATAACATAAGAAATGGACAGATTCCTAGAAACATATGAACTACCAAAGTTGGGTCAAGAAGATGTAAACTGTTGAACAACCCAATTTCTATTAATGAAATTGAAAATGTAATTAAGTCCTTACCAACAAAGAAAAGCCGAGGCCCAAACGGGTTCACTGTGGAATTCTACAAGAAATATAAAGAATTAATGCTGACACTCCTCAAACTCTTCAATGAAACTGAAAGGGAAGCAATTCTGCCTAAGTCATTCCTGGAAGCAAATATTACTCTAGTACCAAAACCTGAGAAAAACCCAACTGAAAAAGGGAACTATAGGCAAATCTCCCTAATGAACATAGATGTAAAAATTCTCAATAAAATATTGGCAAAGTGGATGCAGAAAATCACCAAGATTATACCATGACAAAGTGGGATTCATCCCAGACATGCATGGATGGTTAAACATACATAAATCAATAAATGTAATCCACCATATCAATAGAGACAAAAGTGAGAATCACATGATCATTTCTATAGATGCAGAAAAAGCTTTTGATAAGATGCAATACCCATTCATGATAAGAACCTTACAGAGAATTGGAATACATGGTCTTTACCTCAATATGATAAAGGCCATCTATAACAAACCAACAGCCAGCATCATATTAAATGGCCAAAATATGAAAGTCTTTTCCTTGAAATCAGGCACAAGACAAGGATGTCCCTTATCACCACTCCTGTTTAACATAGTACTGAAAAAACTAGCCAGAGCAATTAGACAAGAGAGGGAAATAAAAGGAGTAAAGATAGGAAAAGAAGTTAAATTATCATTATTTGCAGATGACATGATACTCTACATAGAAGACCCCCAAAACTCCATTGAAAGACTCCTGGATATAATAAATAAATACTGCAATGAAGCTGGATACAAAGTCAACACTCAGAAATCAATAGCATTCCTATACACTAACAACAAAATTAGTGAGAGAGAAATAAGAGAAGCCACACCTTTCACAATAGCATCCAGAAAAAAATTAAATACTTAGGAATTAAACTAACAAAAGAAGTAAAAGATCTGTTCAAAGAAAATTATAATACCCTGAAAAGGAAATCAAAGAGGACCTCAGAAAATGTGAAGACAATCCTTTTTCATGGATAGGAAGAATAAATATTGTGAAAATGGCCATTGTCTCAAATTTGTTATACAGACTCAATGCAATTCCAATCAAAATACCACTAATATACATCATAAATCTAGAGAAATCACTCCTAAAATTCATCTGGAACCAGAAGAGACCTAGAATAGCAAAGACAATTATGAGCAGCAAAGGCATGGCAGGGGGCATCACAATCCCTGAGTTGAAATTATACTACAAAGCTACTATAATAAAATCAACATGGTACTGTAATAAAAACAGATCTGAAGATCAATGGAATAGATTAGAAGATACAACCACAATTGCAAACACTCAACCATCTTATCTTTGATAAAGGGGCCAAATATGTTCACTGGATGAAAGATAGTCTCTTTAATAAATGGTACTGGAAAAATTGGCTCTCCATACACCAAAAACTGAAACTAGACCCATGCCTTTCACCATGTACTAAATTAAAATCTAAATGGATCAAAGATCTAAATATTAAAACAGAAACACTAAATGTGTTGCAAAACAAAGTAGGTAAAAGTCTTGAAGACATAGGGGTAGGTAGAGAATTCATGAGCAAGAACCAAACTGCATGGGAAATACTTCCCAGAATCAATAACTGGATCATATCTTATTGAAGAGTTTCTGCATGTTGAAATAAATCTCCAGCATAGGGAAAAGAAAACCCACAAACTGGGAAAAATGTCTTAGGTAACTGTCCCTCAAACAAAGGACTTCTGTCTAGGACTTAAAAAGAATTTAAAAAATAAGACCCTTGAAATTCAAAGACCCAATCCAAAAATGGGCATGTGAGATGAACACACAGTTCTCAGATGAAGAAATACAAATGGCAAATAAATACATGAAAAAATGTGCATCATCATTGGTCATTAGAGAAATGCAAATCAAAAGCATACTGAGATTCCATCTCACTCCAGAAATAATGGCCAGGATCAAGAAAACTACCAAAAACAAATGCTGGAGACACTGTGGGGAAAAAGGAACTCTTCTGCACTGTTGGTAGGAGTGTAGCCTGGTGCAACCACTGTGGAGGTCAATCTGGAAATTCCTCAAAAAGTTGGGATTGAAAGTCCCATTTGACTCAGCTATTTCACTCCTAGGAATATTCCAAGAAGAACTGAAAACATCATACCACAGTGATATATGTGCACCCATGTTTATAACAGCACAATTTGTAATAGCCAGATCTTGGAAACAACCTAAGTGCCCATCAACTGAGGAATGGATAAATAAATCGTGATACTTTTATACAATGGAGTACTACTCAGCTATAAAGAATGATCACATTGAGGTATTTATAAATAAATGGATGCAACTTGAATCCATACTCATAAGTGAAATAAATCAAACTCACATGTATAAATACCATATAGTGTCCCTAGTGTAAGAAATGGTAAGAGCACAGAAGATTTTATGGTGATCATGGTTCCCCATTATATTGCTTTGAAGTCTTATCATGTTTTTATTCATTGGTTGGAATGGTTTTATGCTGCTTTATTTGACCTTATTATGTGTGATTGTATGAACAGCTATTTTGAAGAAAACAAGACATTATGGCAGCCATTGCTGATTTAATATCATCTTGCTTTGAAGTCTACCATGCTTTTGTTTTTCTATTACCATTCATTCTATCATGTTATGTCTTATTGGATTTTAATATGTATGGTAGTATAAACAAATTTTTTATGGAAAATGAGATATTATAGTAGCCATTGTTCATTTTCTGTTATTTGGTTCAGAATGCCTTGTAATAGTTTCATTCTCTTGAATAGTTTTATTCTATTTTGTTATGTTTCAAAGTATATTTTGTGAAGCCATGTTCAACTATTTAAAACAATGAGACATTGTGGTAGCTACTGTTAATATGCAATTGTCTTGTTGTGAAGTGCTATGTCGCTTGCATAGTTCTGTTCTGATGTGCTTATTCTCTCCTCTTTTGTTTTATTCTCTGTAAAATAAAATTTAAAAAAAAAGAGACTCAATTTGACCCAGCTATTCCACTTTTGGGCATTTTCCCAGAACTGAAAACATCATATCACAGTGATATATGAGCAAGCATGTTTATAGCAGCACAATTTGTAGTAGCCAGATCTTGCCCATCAACTGAGGAATGGATAAAAAAGATGTGGTTTTTTTTTTATACAATGGAGTAGTACTCATCTATAAAGAAAGATTGCACTGAGACTCTTATAAGTAAATGGACATGACTTGAGACCATACTCAAGTGAAATAAATCAAACTCACATATGTGAATACCATATTGTCTCCTGTTGTGGATTGAAAACTGGTCATCAACTTAACACCAAGTGGATTACATCACCATGATGTTGGGCATAGAAAGTTGCCAGCATAAATAGTGAATGGAGAAGGAGAAGCTATTCATGTTAGATGTTGTTGCGTTAGTGTGTTGAGGCGTTGTGCGTTCTCCTGCGTGTTGCTGTTTGAGCTGTTGGTTCTCCTGGAGAAGCTCTGGTCTTCACATCGAGCATTGCTTCCTGGCTCCAGTGAGGAAAATGTGTGCTGCTTGGTCTCCAGGATGATCTCGTCACACAGGCTTCCTGGCATGTACTCGACTGTACTTATTGTCGGAGGAGCTTGGGGCCTCTGTGTCGCTGAGGATGTCTTTGGTGCTTTTCAGGACAGCCCTGGTGTTTGTTGTGAGTGTGACTTCTTGGCTCCAGCGTAGAACCCTCAACCTACCAGCACAGCTCCTTCACTCCACTGACATAGACTTTCTGGCTTCCACTGCTGACCTTTGGGCCTTTCCAGTATGGATCCATAAAAGAGATTGGCATGAATCCTTCTTGTGGGCTCTAGACCTCCATTTGGACTTGTGGGAGGCATTGTTGTGAGCACTGGGTCTTCATTTGGACTCATGTGGGGCATTGCTGTGGGATTCAGGCCTTTAGCTAAATATTCTATGTCTTTAGCGATGTGGATAGGTTTTCTGCATTTTCTTATGTTAACTCTAGGTGACCATCATAAAAATAATATTATAAACTCCATGTTCTTATTCTAATTGTTCTCTGCGTAACCCCTAACTACAACATCCCTAGTGTAAGAAACTGAAAAATTATATATGTTCCAAAATCTACAATGAATATTAAAGGTAAGAAACTGTTCAAAGAATAAAAGTAATTGGAATAAGGGAAAAGAGGAAAGAAGGAAGAGAAAAAGAAAAGACATAAATTTGTGTGTGTATGTATATGTATATATATCATATATGATAGCTAAAATGACAATATTATAGTTATTGGAAAAGAACAATTATTACTCATATGTTTAGATTAATTTTGTATATCTATATCTGTTAATCTAAGCAACCCTCTTGAAGGTAAGAATATACAATATTACAACCATTGCCAAATTCCTGTCATCTTGTTTTTAATCCTATACTCATTGTATTTGGTTTCTTGTTGTTGTTTCTCTGTATGAATCACTTTTTGTTTTTCTTTTCTGTGTCTTTTTATTCTTAAATAAAAAAATGCTGAGATTTCGTCTCACTCTAGAAAGTATGGCTATCATCAAGAAATCACCCAATAACAAATGCTGGCTGGGTTATGAAGAAAAAGGAACCCTTCTCTACTGTTGGTGGGAGTATAGACTGTTGCAAGTCCTAGTGAAATCATTGTGGAGATTCCTCAAAACATTAGGCCTAGAGGTTCCATTCAACCCATCTTAACATCTTCCTGAAAGAATTAAAAACAACATAGCGTATAGGTAAACTGATGTTTATATCAGCATAGTTTTAAATCTTGGAAAGAGCGTAAATGTCTATCAAGCAATGCATTGATAAAGACGATGTACTTTTTTTAATATAATGAACTAGTACTTTGCTATACATAAGGATAAACTCAAGACATTTCTAAATGGATGTACCTTTAGACTACACTCTGAAGTGAAATAAATAAGATAAATATGTGTAATAAGACATTATTTCTCTGGGTTGAGAAAGCCAAAGTGTGAATAAGGACCAAAATGTGTAATACTTATTGTTAAATAGGAATAAATTGTTCAAATGGCAACAGGTACTAGGGAGTGGAGAAGATGAAAGGAAAGATGGGGAAATGAGAAAAGAAGGAAAAATGGAAATAAAGTTTTTGTAAATAAGTTGGGAAAGAAGGGTTGAAGAGAGAGTGGAGGATGGGAAAAATAATTAAATTATATCATGTACAGGTGCTAATTTCCTTTGATGAATTTGATCGTTATGCATACCTAAAATGTACTGATATACCCAACTAATTAAAAAAATAAAGAACACAGCAGGCATAGGTGTTTGACAGAACATTCCCAGCCTTCCTTCAAGAGTTCTGAAATGAGCAATTTCCCAACTTGGTTTCACTTTCTCCTTAAGAAAATGTTTGTGTTAATTGTTGAACCCTGGATATTGCATAGGAAATATAATACATCTGTTTCTCATATTTTCTCACTTATCAAAATGTTTTATAAGATCTTTTGGATAGCCAACCATCCTTCAGAATCATTTCCATAAGGCTTTTAAGGCAATTTACTTTGAAAAAGGAAGTTGCTCTTTTGCCAAGGATTCTGCGTTTTCAAGCCCCACTGCAGGACATGCAACCAAACTCATGGGGCTTTCAACCTGGCAGTCTTTCCATATGGGACTCCAGGTATCAGGGATTCCCCCAGTTCTCTGACTTTAAAGATAAAATTGACACAATTTTTTTCTGTCTTTTCCATGATGGCCATTGCGCCTATGAGTTTGATCAGCTTCTTGGCACTGTGTGCTTGCTTAAAATACCAAAGGAAGTGAGTTCAGCATGCAATTTTAAAAATGTTCCGTCCAAATCAGATTTCTTCAAGTAAGTTAACTCATACGAGCAAGTGGATACACATTCAGAGGGGAGCTGCCTCTCTAGTTTCGCTTCGGCCATTATGTCAGGAATCAATCTCACTTATCTTTGAATCTCCAGTATTTGTTGCAGGGCTCAGCATAAGATAAGTACTCAGGAAATGTGTCCTGACTAACCACTGGTGAGGCAGTCAGTGTGTGAAAACAAAAATCACCGAAGTTCTCTTTAACTAAACTTAAAAAACATTCTCAAGTGATCATTTTCTGTACGAATATTAAAGCGTGAGTCAGGTTTGGAGGCAAGGTTTTACCTTTATTTTATAAAGAAAAATATTAGTGCTTCAATGTAAAGAGCATAAAGCTTGCCAGCCTCAGGTGATTTAATTTCCATGAGATAAGATGGATGTACTTGGAAAACAGGATTACTTTTCCTATGGAAAGCGAAAACTTTTGAGACTGTATTGGCTCATGGACAGCAGTCTTAAAGCTTTTATCATAGCGCTCCTGATTAGCCTAGTCAGAATTTCCAGTGGAATTGAAAGTTTGAAATGTAAATGCTTCTGACTTTTGGAAGTAAAACTCTAGGCGAAATGGAATCAGACAAAAGTTATGGATAAAAGCATCAGATCGAGGCTTGGGCACCAGAAGACCAAATTTGATGAGAATGGTGAAGGCTTATTAAGCACTCAACAGCTGCCAGACACTGTTCTAAGTATCTAACTCATATTATTTTATTTAATTCTCACAACAACCTGAACAGACAGGACTACTATATTCTCCATTTACCAATGAGGAAACCAAGGCATAGAGATGCTGTCACTTGCCTAAGGTTGCACAACAGATGAAAGACTTGATTTTATCAGCAGAACTCTGAGTCTTAGTGCCCTGGATCCCTGCCCAGTGGCTACATTGCTGTCCAACCATCCTACATTGAGAAGGGCATTCCCAATCCTTTATACTGTGAACTTAGGGCACTGACAGGAAGAGAAGAATAACAATTGCTGGATCTAAATAACAGAACAATTCTTTTAGATGTTTCAGGGTAAAGAACATAACAACATTTATAACAAGCCAGAGACATAGGATATTTGTGTTTATTTGAACAGGTGCTTGACTCAGACTAATAAGGATATTTTTTGAATGAGAAAGAATAGATTTATAATAAAGTAAAAGCCACTTTTCTCCCCAAATCCATTGTTATTTATTTGTAATGTAAGAACTCTTTTTTTGGAATGTTTTCATTGGTATGTTTGCAGTAAATAATAAATTGTATCCTATTATTTATGATTAACTTCCTGTCATCACTGTACACAATGAAGCCTGATGATCTTTATTTCTCCTTTCTATCTCTAAAGCCAAGGTCCCCTTTCTATCTCTAAAAAGTCTTGCTCTCTGTTTCTTACCATGCTTCTTTTATTTTGTTATTTAAATTATTTATGTATTGGGTTTCTCATATAAAATAAACTATGTGATATTTAGTCTTGTATGTCTAGTTTATTTTGTTTAGTGTTATGGTCTCAAGATGCATCTATTTTCATACCAGTGAGTGAAATGTAGTAGTACGCCATTTAAAAAAATCTATTCATTTGTTGATAAGCATATAAACTGCTTCTATTGCTTGTATTTTAAGTACACTCCATGCCCCATCTTCTTGAAATCATTTCATTTCTTAGAATACCAGGTAAGGTGGCTGTCCATGGACTTTTAACTAGAGGAAGGTGTGACTTTCAAACTGTGTACGTCAAACATATTATCTATCTATCTATCTATCTATCTAAACGTTTATATATATATATATATATATATATATATATATATATATATAATTTACCCTGCCATAGTGCCAGAAATTTCAAGAGGTACATATCTCAGTGAACAACACTGAATTTTATAAATAGGAGATGTACCTGTTCATCTTGTTCAGTATTGAATGAATCCTGGCTCATAGAATGGAATCTAGCTCATAATGTGCTCAAATACCTGTCACCTGAATAAATCTGAAGGAGTCACTGCCCTGACTTCTCTTTTCTATGTAGCAATGAGAGCCCAGGAAGAGGTGGGATTTGGAAATAGCAGCAATTAGTCATCAACTGCCTGAGAAGCGTGAGTAACTACTGGCCCAGAGGGCAGAAATCTGGAGGCATTTTTCCCAGGAAACTACCCTTGCAACCATTCCAATCTGCCATGGAGAACTTTTACTTTTTTCTGTGAAGTTGAAACTTTCCTCTGTATCCAAAGTTCCTTTTCAACAGCCTAGAAGCTGAATTCTTAGTGACAGAGTGAAAAGAGCTTGGACAAAAACCAAGATACGTGTATCTGGGCATACTCTCATACGTGGTACTGACACATACGAATTCAGTATATACACAAATACAAGGGACTTAAATTAAACTAAGCTGGAATCCTTGGCTGAATTACTGAGCTACAACAGAAATCATTTATAAATATTTTTGTAGGTTGAAGTAAAGTCTGTCTCATAACAATGACAATTAACCCACCCTAAACACAGGCATGATCACCAAATAATTGAAGATATTCTTCATGAATCGGTTTAAGTAAGAATGGATTTATAAAAACTATGGAACCCAACATCAAAATATTACTCCAGCACACTATTAATCAAGCTTATATTTTGTGCACTTAAGTTCATTTGAATGCAGCTACATTGTGTTTTTATGGAAACTCTGTATTTAATCTGAAATGAATGATTTATGAAAGAGAAAAATTTTAACCAGAAAAAAGAACAACAAAGATAATCTTATTCTGAATAGTTTTATAGAAGATTATGCTTGTGACAAGTATAATCAGATACTGGTTTATCTTTTTTATCTTTTTCTTTTATTTTAAAGAGGAAAAAACAATAAAAACAATGATATAGAATTTCAAAACAAGATAATAGGAAATTAAAATTGTTAATATATTGTGCATTGCCATCTTCAGAGGCGTTATTCAGATTACAAGACATAGGTCTGCAAAATTGCTCAAAAAATATATTCTTTCAATGCACTAAAAGAAATTAGTGTAATTATCTTAGCTATCTTGTGTGTGTGTTTGTGTGTGTGTGTGTGTGAATATATATATAAAATTTCCCCCATCCTTCTTTTCTCCTTTCCCTGTCCCAATTATTCTTTCTGTTTTTTCTTTTTTTCCTGGCTTATCTTTTAAGTGAATTTAGATTTCCATGTTGGTCTTTTCTTAAAACTTAGCATACACATTTGGCTAAGTAGATCAGGTGGAGTCTTGGCTTTCTTTATTTCTTGCTGATGCCCTGGCTATCAAACCCCAACTGTGAAGCACTTTACTGGGCCACTTCTGAAGAATGTCTACTGTGATCTGCTCAGTTTCTAGCCAAGGTGCTGGAGGTTGCACAGACACTTGAGACATGAGTAGTGAGGTCACTGTTCTCAGGATGCCAGTGAATCAAACAGTGCCCAAAACACTGTAGTGATGGTAACATTTCCAATCAAAATCCAAAAGGAACTACTTCAATTAAGGGTTCTATCCAGGACCTATATGATAGGGATATATAGACTCATCCAGGTATTCCAGAGACTGAAGAGTCTATATGGCATGAAGCACAGATGTCTGGCCGTAGGCCAAATTTCAGTGACTCATTCAAGTAAACAGATGATCAGATGTCCCCACTGTGAAATGTCTATTCATAGACTCTGGGGTAATCAAGTTGTGAAATATAAACTGTCGCTAAGCACATTGTCTTGTCACTGCTGGTCACCATTTTGATTCTTTCCTTTGTAAGGCAACACAAAACACTACAATCAATTTACAAACATTATGACTTATTTTCATATAAGCATGATCCTTGTCAATAATGATTTTTTGAACATTAGTATATTTAATTCAGCATTATCATGACACTTTTCCTACTATGAGTAATTTTAAAACTAAATTTTGCTTTCAAATTGTTTTATGTTCTTTTCTCACATACAAACAAACATACACACTCTCTCTCAATTTTCATTGTGTAAATCTGCACTCTCCAAGACTTTTCCAAAGAATTTTATCTTGGCTTATGTTAGAGATTCACTGGAAATTATATATATATATATATTTCTCAATTCTCAAGTAATTTTAAAGCTCTATATTTATTTCTATTACTCTAAAAGTATTTCTTCTGAAAATTTCTCTTCATAGTTTTTCTTAAAAGTTAAAAAAAATTAAATGTTTACAAATTCATCTATTAAAATTTTAAACTATATATTTACTAAAATCTTTCAGTGTTCTGTTGGGGACTACAGATTCACAATGGTTAATTTGGCATACTTCCCTATGGGATAAAATGGAGGTTCAGGATTATTGGTAACACCCATCTGAGATTTCTCATTGACTCTTCTAAGCGTAAGATCATCTATGCCTTCCTGAGTCATCCCAGGATTATACTCCAGGACAAGATCCTTCTTAGCATAAGGTCTTCTATGCCTTCTTAAATCTGAGTCTTCCACCGAATTGGGATCTTTCACTAGCCCAGCCTATCACTGTATACACCTAATAAATAGCGGCTAGTTTGGAGTATTGGAAAAGACCCATCCCTTAGCTGACTTCTCAGCTATTCACGTATTATCAAACTTGTCTCTGTTATTTTTTTCCATACCCTCGAGACAGACAATCAAAACTTTTGGTGGGATTTCCAATACTGTTCATTCTATTTTCAGTTCTTTCTTATGAAAGATGCTTGGAGTCATGGCCTTCATTCCTAAACAGTTAAGTCTGGGTTTAGTGAATTTTTTTGCTATAGGAACCTTTTGGTACTCATCAGTTCCTTCCAAGAATTATGACTATTTTAGCAGATATAAATCATCTTCAGCAATACTATCATCTTTTACCACTTGATGGACAATATCATATGCTAAGCATTATTTTTTCTTTAAATCTATGTTTTTAACTAATAAATGTTTTATTTTTATTCTAGGTTTACTTATTATTAGCTATGTGACATTGTTTTTGAGGAATCTCCATAATGATTTCCATAGTGGTTGCACCAGTCTGCACTCCCACCAACAGTGGAGAAGTGTTCCTTTTCCCCACATCCTCACCAACATTTGTTATAAGTTGTTTTCTTGATGCCGGCCATTCTTTCTGGAGTGAGATGAAATGTCAATGCTGCTTTAATTTGTATTTCTCAAATGACCAGTGATAGTGAACATTTCTTCATGTATTTATTTGTCTTTTGTATGTCTTCCTCTGAGAACTGTGTGTTCATCTCCGATGCCCATTTTTGGAGAGGGTCTTCGAATTTTTGGGGCTTGATGTTTTTCAGTTCTTTATATGTTCTGGATATAAGTCCTTTGTCTGAGGGATTGTTGGCTAAAATTCTTTCTCGTGCTGTGTGTTTTCTTTTCACTTTGTTGGTGATTTCTTTTGAAGTGCAGAAACTTTTTAGTAATATGAGATTCCAGTTGTGGAGTCTTTGGAACATTTCCTGGATGGTTTGTGTTTTATTCATGAATTATTTCCATACCCTTATGTCTCCAAGATTTCTACCTACCTTGTCCTCCAGTAGATTTTAGTGTTTGTGTTTTAATATTTAGATCCTTGATCCATTTTGACTTTAGTGTATGGTAATAGGCATGGATCTATTTTCGGTCTTCGGCATGTGGAAAGCAATTTTTCCAACACCATTTATTAGAGAGGCTATCTTTTTTCCAGTGAACATGAAATTGAAAAGATCATGTCACAGAGATATATGTGCACCCATGTTCATAGCAGCACAATTTGTGATAGCTAAATCTTGTAAACAACCAAAATGCCTATCAACCACAAAGTGGGTAAAAAAATGTGGTATTTTTATACAATGGAATACTACTCAGATATAAAAAAGGATGATATTGAGGCCTTTATAGGTAAATGGAGGGAACTTGAGAATATCTTCATTAGTGAAATAAACAAGACTTATATTAGTAATTATCACATTGTCTCTCTGGTGTAAAAAATAATAAGAATGGATAGAATAATGGAATCCAAAAAGTATAATAGATATTGTGAAAACAAAAGGGAAGGAAAGTGCTCTAAAGAATATAATGGTATGTATAGTGTGTAAGATAGATGACGATATTATTAAATTTCTGTAGAATCATTGAACAGAAGTGTTTTCACTGTCAATGTTTGAGCATCTAGCCACTTTTTATGCTTTGATTTTGTGACTTTGGCAACTATTTTTAAGATGAAAATATGTAATGTATCAACTAGAGATTTTATAATGTTAATTTTTTTTGAATTCTGTATTGTTCTACCTTTTTTCTTTTTTTCTATTTTTAACTTTCTTTTCTTTCTTTGAAAAAAAGATAACAATATGCAATATAACAACCATTGTTAAATTTCTGTTTTGAAAATCTATATTGTTATTGTTTTAGGTCTGTTGTTTACTCTTTTGCTTTTTGTTTTTCTTTTCTGACTTCTTTTTTCTTTTTAAAATAAAAAGTAAATTTAAATATCACATAGTTTCTTTCTTATAAGAAACCTAATTTTAAATAAAGAATGAAATAAAAGCAAAAGTTTTAGAGTAGAGGGAAGAAATGGAAAGAGGGAAGGAGAGGTTAGGAAGGGGAAGAAAAGAGGCTAAATGATTAACACATTATATATATAAAATAAGTGTGTTAATCATTTAGCCTCTTTTCTTATAAATATATTCAGATATACATATTCAGATAAATATATTCATATATATATACACGTATATATCTGAATTCCCCAAAGTAAATATAGATTTTACATATTGCAAACTCATACCATTTAAAAAGATAGAATTTCTATGAAATTATGGAGACATTTGGTTCATTGTTTCACAGCCACTACTTCTTCAGTGTCACGCCTAGGCCTGTTTTGCCCTCTCTTTGGTGAATTGTGACTTTACATGATCTGATTTGATATGTTGGTGTGGTTGGTTGGTGTGGTTTACCAGGGGCTAAGAAGTGTTCTTGGATATGGTGCTTTCAGCACTAAGGCTGTGTCAACTCTAGGTTCAAAAGAGTTAACCACTTTCCCTATGTTGTAGCAAGAATCAGGAGAAGAAAAGATGAATATTTTGTCCTATGTTTCTGAGATGCTGTCAGCAGAATCCCAGGGTAAGAGAAGATTGACATTTTGTGTCTAACAGATTCCAGCCGTTAATGTTATGCTTAGAAAAACCACTGTGTTTGTGAGCATTCTTGAGCCAATAAAACTCAAGAACTGATAAAATTTTTCTGAAAAGAACTTCTTTTCTCCTTCCACTGAGGAATAAAATACAGTTCACTGATGTATTTCCATATGAAAGCAGTGGTCAAACATTTTGTGCTTTATTTTGTAGTTTTCTCACAGTTCTATGATTTTACCTGCCACTTCCATCACAGCAGATGAGCAACACCGTATTAGGTCATATATACATATATATATATTATAGTAATATAATATATATAATATAGTAATATAATATATACAATATAATACTAGGTTCTATATATAATACTAGGTTTTATATATATAATATAATACTAGGTTTTATATATATAATTAATAAACATATACGTGTAAATTGTGAAAATGTTAGAAGAGAGGGAGGTCAGAAGGGAGAGAGAAAATTCTGGGAAATCATCTGAGAAACTAAATGTGATATATGAGGTAAATTTAGACTTCTTCTAGGAAGACAGTTGGAAACTGTATTGGTTACTTTTTTCTTGTTGCTAGAACAAAATATCTGACACCCAAATTTAAAGGAGAAGAGTTGATTTTGTTTGTGAAAGTTTCAGTCTGTACTCACCTGGTTCCAAGACAGAGTTGCACATGGCAGGTGGAGCAACAGTTCATGGTGGTGGACAGCAAAAGCAACAAGAGCAAAGAAAGAGGAGTGTGCAGAGAAGACTTTTGTGTTCCTTATATTGTATGTAGGCCACACCCATTACACTCACATCTGTAATCCCAGCCTTGGACCATGAATCAGTTACAAATTCCAGAAGCCCACCTGCATGACTGCATGAAGTTTTGGGGGAACATCTAGACACAAACCATAACAGAACCCTTTTTTATGTCATTCATCACATTCTCCCATTGCACCATGATCACTTTTTGTAGATTGGATTGTAGGTGTGCCTTTGTCTGTTTAATGTTCAATCTTCATTTAGATCTCTGATCCTGACTGCCCCCATGTTCTTTGTAGTGCTGATAATTCTCTATCTTTCATGTTTCACAGTGTATTTTTCCCATTTGTGAGACTGTACAGCAATGTCCACAGAAATGAAAGTACATCATGTGAGTGCATTGACCAAGGGTGTTAACTCCTTTCAAAGAGGAGTTAGATACAAAATAAATCAATACTTCTAGAGCTGGAGCTTTTAGTTGTCTTCTTTAACCTCCCCTCTCATGTTATTTCATGAACATAAACTTCTTACCATTTACATTTCTTAATTTTGGTTAAACTTTTTATTACTTCCTATTATAGCTTGTATCTGAATGTCCCTCCAAAGCTTCATGCACTCATAGGTGGGGCTTTTTGGATATGGCTGGATTTAGGTTGTATGAAGAAGGATTGAGGGTATGTGATAACTATTTGGGTTTAGAATAGTTCTGAGTATGAATAATGGGAAGGTCCACCCCAGGTTTGGGTGGCACCAACCAATAGGCTTAGATGGAAAATAAAAAGACAGAAGGGAGGCAAGCTTTCTTCTTTCTTGTCTCCTGTTTGCACAGCATGGACTGTTTTTCTTCTGCTATGTCCTTCTACCATCTTACCCTTCCCCGGAGCCAGCTGACTATGGACTGTGAGTTAAAATAAACTTTTCCTTCTTTATTTGAGAGTGTTGGGTATTGTGTCTCAGCAATGAAAAAGTGACTAAGACACTTAATCTTCTCTGTCCCCACAAAATAGAGTTGGTTAAGAGGACTTTTTGGACCAAAGAGCCCAAAATGGGCTGTGGATCCGTTATATTGCAGGTCAACTCTGGCTCTGAGGCCTATATCCCCTCGCATTAACATGGAATTGGATTTCCATTAGACAAAATGTATCCATTCTCATATGTGCATATCAAATGTTACATGATCCTTTAAACTTCCAGATATAAGACATCTTTAATTTTCCTTTTATTTTTCTATAGTATTTCACTAGTGTTGCTCAGATTTTAACTTACCCTTCAGCCAATCATATATGTCTTTC
Source organism: Hydrochoerus hydrochaeris (assembly GCA_004027455.1). Lineage (NCBI taxonomy): Eukaryota > Metazoa > Chordata > Mammalia > Rodentia > Hydrochaeridae > Hydrochoerus > Hydrochoerus hydrochaeris. The sequence goes on along the minus strand of PVLA01004126.1, from coordinate 150,814 downwards.
ACCTCACTTGATTTTTTAACCTTAGACCAAGGTCTTTATTTCCTTGGTACTCGAGCTGTACTTACCCAACTCCAGGCACAGAAAAGTCTCAGCAAATGCTTGTTGATTGTTTCTACTATGCTTCAAATATTATAATTTCCCCTAATGAGCATTATGATAAGCCAAGCTTCCATGTATTTTTCCTGCTTTTGTTTTTGGCAGCCATTAATAGTTTCAGTTTGCATCACTTCTTAGAAGTAATGACTTCTGTGAGTATAAAATGCATCATGGAAAATGACACCTTTATTTATTCTTTCTAGGCTTGCCTCTTTCCAGCTTGAGCTGATAGTTTCCTAATGAAAGGGTGTGTCCACCAGATGGACTTATGAGTTGCTGAACTTCTTCCTTGTCCTCTTTCAGGCTGGAGCATTAACAACTCATTTGGTTCCCTTCTGGTCATTCCCCTCCTCATTTCTTTTATCATTTTTATTGCTTTTCTCTAGTTCTCTAGTTCCCTGTTGTTTATCATCTTGTGAGTGGAGTTTTATACTAGAAATGGTGTATAAATGGAGTGGGAGTGAAGACTCAGAAGAGAGGGATGGGGGATTCATGTCCTTCATATCCTTAAGAAACTTTCAGTTTTATGAGGATGCTTAGTCTATTTAAGATCTAAGTCCTTTATTCCTTTCCTGGATGTAAAGTGGTGGAAACAGTAAAATAGTAGAATTCCAAGTATTTTGATTATAAACCATGTATTAAATATTAACCTACACGTGAATGTACCTGTATAATTTAGATAACATTTTAAATAACAACAGGAAGTGGCCACAACTACAATAGCTATCATTCACAAAGATCAATTTTGTGTTAGATAGGTACCAGCCACTTTTTTCACTTTCTTTCATTTTATTTTCCATAACAACATTGCATTACTCTTCATTTATTTTGGGTATTACTCTTCATTTTATAATCAGATTACTGACCCTCAGAGTAGTTAAGCAAGCTAGGTTCTTAAACAAATTGTAAAAGAAACCAGGATTTTATTTCCAGCCAATTTAAATGCAAAGTCCAGGATCTTTCTACTATAAATAACATATATCCTCTCCATGGAACTTAAAAAGTGAAGCTGTAAATTTAGGACTTTTCAGGAGAAATATGTTTCTGAAAGGCCTGCTTTTCCTTGAAAATCTTTTGTAGGTATATAAAAGAGCCACTGAGTAGTAAAAAAATGACAAGAAAATTTACCTAGGCTATTAAATGGTAACTGACCCTGATTGAGGTTTTTCTATCTTGTATATTCTCTAAAACTTATTTTATTGAAATGAATTTACTTTTTCAGTCTACTAGAATACCATTTAGATAATATGAGAAACCAATTACTATTATAAAATAAGCCTGGACACAGAAGATATTGAGCAATATTTTAACCTGGAGGATACAGTGAAGTTTAGCACCTGGGACACATGAGGGTGGCTGAGATCTACTCTCATTGCTTGATGCTTCTGTCATGCTAGTTATTAAACATTTTGATTATTAGCTTGAGATACTAGACATAGTTCTTTTCCTAAAGTAAGTAACAGTGTAGTTAGAAAAATGGAACACAAATGGTAAAACTTTAAATAATGACAGGAAATTACACAACAGTATGAACATTCTGCCTGTCTCTACTTGCTTTTTTCTTCCTAATGTCTGTGCATCATTGGATATGCTTTATAATTGTTTATTATCCTGAGTTTTACTTCTGTACCTTTAATGTCTATAATATTGGTTGACACTGTTGTAAAGATCAGTTCACACAGTAGATATTTAAAGCTGTAAGTTTGTGCTGAAATAGAAAGAATGTCTTCAAAGATCAACAAGGGCAAAGTCTGGATGATCTTGTTTTGGAAACAATGTGGGCACCTCACGATATTCAGAGTACAGTGTTGAATTACTGAGTTTTTTAGTAAACTACTCTGTTTACAAAAAGGAAAATAGCCAGTTAACATCCAAAGATAAAATGCATAGTTTTTAAGAATTTCTTGGAGTGTTTAATTTGATGAGTGACTGAAGTACTAAGGAGATGAACCCTGAAATTGTTATCAACAACATCAAGACTTGCTCCCTACCCCTTGTGTAAATAATCTGCACCTAAATATCATTTACAGAAAAAAACAAGTAAATATTGCAGATCTTTTTCAGTTGATTCTTAGAAATGGAATATCATTAATGAGAAATATGCAAACAGGTACTGATTGCCAAGATTTTAGAGATGTGTGTGAGATTCTAACTTTTTAGACTATTTCTCTATATTATTTTTGTGTTCCTCTTGCTGTGTCATGATTTTCTAATTTAAAGCTAATTTAAAATAATTTTAAAGACAAGCACAAGCACACATAATTATGGACTTGCATCAGCATATGGATGGCTAAGTATGCGTGTGGGTGTGCACACACACGTGGGTGTCCGCCCTCCCCACTTCCAGGCACCCAGCTTCCTTCAGCCCCGCTTCTATTTCCTCTCATCTGGCAGCTTTCAGAATAATCTCACCCACCTGTTAAATCAGAGAATGTCAAGTTTAATTTATAACAGTGAGTCGAAACAGGATGCTACAGAAAGCATTTTAATTAAAATCCTTTAATTGGATACATGCTTCTTGTGAAAAGGGAGCTGTGGAGAGTGCCTCTTTGTCGGCACCTTCACTCCAGTTGCCAGAGATTGTTGCAGGGATAGCCTTGCAATTGGAACCAGCTCTCTGAGGTGGTAGAGGTGGGGAGGGGTCATAGGCTGAAAGAGGGAAATTGGGAGCAATACAGGGAAAGACAAGGCGTGTGTGTGCATGGCGGGGGGAGTGAATGGCCATAGATTTTGCTCAGAAACACAGCTCTGGTGCTTTCTGGGGGGAATTCTGATGAAACCTATTGGTATCCTTTCAAGTTATTTTCTCCTTAATCCTTTCATCATCCATACAATGGAATAGTCTCCAGAGGAAATCCACAAATACCCCTAACTTCAGGCACTGGCTTAAAAATCTTGACAGTTTAGGTCAATTGGCAAGTGTGGGAGGTGGGTAGATGACAGCATGGGGCTGGAGGAAGCCCAGCCTTTGCACCTGGGGTTCTTTAAATGACAACTCTTAGCACTATGGAGCCCACACTGCAGGAAAGAAAATGTTGAACTCAATTAGAGCTTACTTTAAGGAAGGAACTATGTGTTAAAATGGGAGGCCCAATCTGGAAACCATCCCAAGAGCTCATGTGGGGCTCCAAGAGAGCAGAATGACATGGGTGTATTTTATTGGACGTATTCAATGTTGTTAAGAGAAGTGAGACCTGGAAGTAGTTTTAATGTCAGCTATGTTGCCAAGGGAATAAGAAAGACCCTAAACTTAGCTCAGGAAAGATAGGGGAAGATGAATGTACTTTGACTTTTGATTTTTCATCAACTTGTGCCAGAAGGGTGGTGATTCAAGTGTCTAATGGACACATTATTTACTCTGAGCTTCGGAAATAAGCACTCAATCTTTTTGGATACAGAGAAGAGACAGTTCCTTCAAGGCTTTTTCAGAGCTATTCATCCATTGCTGTTGCTGGGCTCCTTGAGGTTATGGCTGCCAAGGAAACAATGGTAGCTGGTTTTGTTTGTTTGCATCTATTGGTTCCCTCTAGTGGTGTGTGGGTAAATATTTAACATCTGGCTTGGGGTAGTTGCAAGAGGCTAGGGAAATTTGATGAAGCATTTTCTAACTTCCATGGTGTGAACATTTCCATTTTAAGATACTGGAGGTTAATAACTGGGTAGCAAAATTCCTAAAATTAAAAAAAAAATTACCATTAGAAGTCACTGTGAGCTAATTTATCTCTATCTCTTTCCTGCACTCATTAAATTTTTCTAGTAGAGATATTTATTTCCCTGTTCCACTAATTTGGGTTTGGCTATATTACCTACTTTGGCCATTGGAATACGAGCAGGTGATATAAGCTGCCTCCAGAAAAGGTTTAAATGTGCTTGCACACTTCAGTTCTGCTTTTCTCTCCCTCTTTGAGCTTGTGCTCTCTACTTTGAAAACACTGTATTACAGGTTATGGTTGATTATTTAGCCTGGGTAATAGAATGAGAAGTCATTTGAAGCTGCCTAAACTGAGTTGTTTTCAGCAGAGCCTGGCAAAGCCATAGCTAAATAGCAATCCTTATGTAGTGTAAAAATAAATATATATAAGGCACTGAGATTTTAGGATCTGAATAGTATGGAAATGGTCGTTTCATCAATAAACATTGAACAACTACTGGTGCTTAGCCAAATCTATGAAATTATATCTAGTTGCTGCAAAACAATTAAAGATTATCAGTTCTAGAAACCTAGAAGCCCAATTATCTCAACAGTTATATGATACATGAATTCCTCTACAATATCACTGCCAAATGCTTGTTTACTTCAGTTGTCCTCAATTATATTTGAAAGCTTCTCCAAATATAAGAATCTCCTGCAAATGTCCACATTATTCTTAATTGTTCTAAATGTTGGAAGATTCTTCTCCTTGAGAATCATTCCTTGTGACTGACACATAGCAGCCCTGTAAATATTTTGCAAGATGACATGACACAAAAATGTAAATGATTTATTGCAAAAAATTTTTTCTGGTATTTGAAGACAACCTATAGTATCTACACTGGTTCCTCTCTCCATGTCCAACTCCTCAATTGTTTGAAGAGAAGCAATGAGTGTTATTATTGAAAGTGAGAAGGAAATAAAGATTTTTCCAAAAGCCCTCCACTTGACATGATAGTGAGGCATGCCACTATCTGTTCATTTTGTCTAGCAGGAGCTATAGATCCATGAAAGGGAAGACCTGGAATGTCAATCCTTATGTAAGACTAATGTAGTCATGCTTTGGTAATTGATTCCTTCAAAATTTATCAAATTTGATACTTGACACATTTTGATGTAAAAATTTCATCCTGGTATTTGCCATTTAGTACTTAACATACAATCCAGAACTTATTGGAATAGATTACCTTTTCACTTTCTACATTTTCCAGAAAAACAATTTGTTTAGTAATTGTTTTGATGCTTGTGGTACCTTCTGGAACAAATTAATAATGAATACTGAGGTGCACTGCACTTGGAAGAGTAAGAAGAGGCAAAGGTATGCAATATGTTCATAAAGAGACACAAAATATGAATGAGAGGTTTAGAAATATAAATGTTGAAATTCAAAGGATAATATACACATAATAAAAATTATGAAGAAAAAAGGGTGAGACTTAGGAAGAATTAATACTCAAAGATAAATAATAGTTAAGGATTTTTCAGTATAAAAATTTCAGATATGAAAAGTTCTTTGAGAAAGCATAATTTTACTTAAACAACACCAAGAAAAATATGCTCATACCTTTTAGTGAAACTATCTTACAAAGAATAAAAAGATTTAAATGCAGTCAGACACTAAAAAAGGAAATCCTGCTAACCTTGAATTCTGACATGTTACTTGAGAATGAATGCTGATATTCATAGATTTCACTGGAAGAACTTTTGAAGACCACTTTTCAGAAAAAAAGAATGCAAAAGGAAGACAAATAAGGAGAGGACAAGGATAAGAAATAAGGCAAAGAATAAGAAATTGGTAGATATACAGATTTTTAGAAGTAGGTAAATCTAAGTCAACACTAATTACAAAACAAAATCATGAAATGTGGGAGGTATATTTGAAGCACTTTAAGGTATCATTTGGAAGACAGAAAAACTGAAAAATTTTAGACATTTTTAATGTCGCATATACAAGTTAAAAATAGAAGGTAGTCACTAAAAGAATAATGATAGAACGTATAATTTCCAGATTAGTACAGCCATTGAAAATGCAAATTGAACCTGGGCATGGTGACCCACATGTGTAAATCCAAGCTATTAAATAGACTGAATCAGAAGGATTGTTAGTTCAAGGTCAGCCTGGGCTAACATAAAACGACTGTGCTTTAAAGAACAAGAAGGGAAAAAAGCAACCTGAAATCAGTTTATGTTTGTGAAAAGTATAAAGACTAAAAATAAAAATATATACTAACTCCATGTAATAGCTTAACCTTTAGAGCGAAGGAAAGTGCAGGAGATACAATGATTTGTGAGGTTGGTGAAGGAAGGAGAATATCAACCATATTTGCAACATTCATTTATTTAAAAAGTCTAAGCAACTTATGCAAAATGTTAGTATATTGTTTTAATTTTCCACTAAGACACAGTACCTGATACCCATAACTTTAAGGAGGAGAGGCTTGTTTTAAGTCTGGTCCAGTGCATCATTGGCTGACTCCAAGAAGAAACAAAATGGCACAGGAGCATGGCAGAGGAAGAGCTGCTCATGCTATGATGGCCAGAAAGTAGAGAGAGAAGGGAGGAGCTAAGAAAGGAGGTCTGTTTTTTCAAGTTGAGGCCCTTGTGGGCTGCCTTTTCCAACCAGACTCTGCCTCCTAACAGCAGGTCAGCCATAACACTCCCCACTACCTAACTCTCTTCCAAAGCCCCACCTATAAGAGCATGAAGCTTTTGAGAGGAATTTATATATAAGTCAAACATTCTTCCACTGAACCTAAAAGGCTTATGTGCATCTCTTTATGCAGAATGCTGTTTAGTTCCACTCTAACAATTACCAAAGTCTTAACAATTTCACAAAGGTTGAAAAGCCTAAGTCCAAAGTCTCCTTTGGAATTTGAAGTCCTTAGCTGCAGAATCCTGTAAAAATAAAAAAGAAAGTTAAGTACTTCAACCCTACAATGGAACAGTAATATAAGTATTCTCCTCACAGAAGGGAGGGCTACGGTGATGAAAAGGAACAGACCAAAGCGAGTCTGAAACCAAGCAAGACAAACGTTAAATTCTGAAGCTCCATTTCCAGCACCCAGGGAGGGTTGTGGTTAGGTATAAACTCCACAGGCTTCTGCCAACCGTGTCCCTATTCCCTTGCTGGTTATAACCAGTTGGTTATGTCTCTTGTGGAGGATCCATTTTACCACTTACTTTCCTCAGCAGATGTTGTCTATTCCCTCCCTAGACTATTTCTTTTGTTGTGTGGAAACTCTCCAGTGTGATAGAATCCAATAGGTTTGAAACATTACATCCTGTAGCTCTGTGATCACTTGGGGCAAAGATGTGAATTCCAAATGACTTGGGTGGAACTGCCTTTAGCCTTCTTCAACAGACATTTCATGTTCCTGACATTTCCAGCTTCCAGGGATATCCACTCTCACAGCTTCATCAGCTGCCATCTCAAAGGCATACTGTCTGTCCTCCTAGGCCTCCTGAAATCTGAGCTAGGACCTCCCTGACTCCACAGCCCTCCCATTCTGTATAGCTTAAAGCCAGCACCATATGGTTGATGCCAGTATCAGCTTCCAGGATGAGCAGTAACTTGGCCACCTTGAATCATGGTTAGAGAAGCCCCTGAATAATCGAATGGCTGAATATTGTTAACCAAATTCAAGAGAATCAATTAACTTTGTGGCCCTTTACAAGCAGGGTGCCCTGGGTTCTTCTTCTGAAAGCAAAGTCTTTCACTTTTGCACCTCTTAACCTAGGAAGGGTAGGTTATTGCTGATTCTTGGAATGTTCTCAAGGTGTCCTTCCTATTGTCCTGATGTGAAGTGGCTGGCTTTCTAAAAGATCTTTTCATCAGCCTCACTCTCCAGCATACAACTTCTGCATGTGCTTCATTTCTAGCCAAGCTAAAAAATTTTCAAATGGGATTTTTGCTCCTGGCTTTCAGTATAAACCTGGTCAACAGATGCCAAAGATTTAACACTTGCAGAAGGGATGAAAAATAGTACTTATGTTACAGTCTGAATATTAGATTCCAGTAGTACCCATGCTAAGCCTGAGTAGTAGACTGCCTTGAAATTTTTTTTACCAGATTATTTGATTTTCATTTTTCAGCTTAATTTCAGTTTTCTGAGATGTATCAGGATATGAGCAAAACATAGAAAAATTTTCTGCCAGAGCACAACACATATGATATCTGGTCCAACTGTGGTGGAATTATTCTCACTAAAATTCTCCTAAGCCTAGTCTTTTCCATCTGCATTTCTCTCAGGATTTTGGTGTTTGAGCTCTGACAAGAATTTAATACTGTTCCTGGTTTACAGAATTCTAGGGCTGTTTTTTAACTGGCATCTCCAAACATTTCAAACTCCTTCCACAAGTTTACTCCAAAGACTTTTGAATGATGTGGTAAGGTGGTCACAGCAATGACCTCACTTTTCAATACCAAAAGCTGTCTTAGTTACTCTCTTAATTGCTGAATCAGAATACCTGACACCTAAAATTTAAAAGGCAGGTTTATTTTGGCTTATGCTCAGTCCAAGCTTGGCCAGCTCTATGAAGAAACATCATGGCAGAGTCATGGCTGAGGAAATGCTGTTCACATTACTGTGATCAGAGCAGAAAGAGAAGGTAGAAGACAGCGAGGAAAATATATTGTTTCAGATACATTGTTTCAGTGACCCAGTTCTTCAAACTAGGCCCAACCTTGTAACAGACATTCAGCAGCAGCACCCCCAAATGAGTCAGTCACCTCCCAAAAGTATCCCTATGAGTGTATGAGGGAACATTGTCAGTCTAAAATGTATCATGTTAAAACTGGAGAGTTATTACATAGGAGCCTCTTATATTGTTTTGTATTTTGTAATTTTTGATGTTTAAAATTCTAATAAGAGTAAATTCAAATAAGCTGAAGCTTATGAAAAGATGGTACAATTTTCTAGTCACCAGAGAAATATAAATTCAAATAATATGAGATATTCTATTTAGACACAAGATAAACAATAGTTTAAGAAATTTAATAAGAATTCCTGAAAGAGATATACAGTTTAAAAAGATAAAATAGATAAAAATATAAAAGATAGATCATGTTGGAACTTTGGGCGCTGGAGAACAGGCCATCTACTTGCCACCCTGGTGAGCAGGGGGTGGCCTGGCAAACCACTGGCACACCAGGGCAAGAACTATCAGCGACTCCTAAGCTCTGCATCATGTTGGAACTTCGGGCCCTGGGAGAACAGGCAGCCTACTGGCTGCCCTGGTAAGCAGCTGGGGGCCTAGCAAGTCGCCGGTGCACTGGGGCGGGAACTATCAGTGATACCTGAACTCTGCATCATGTTGGAACTTTGGATGCTGGAGAACAGGCAGCCTACTGGCCGCCCTGGTGAGCAGCTGGTGGCCTGGCAAGCCACTGGCACACCAGGGCGAGAACTATCAGCGACTCCTCAGTTCTGCATCATGTTGGAACTTTGGGTGCTGGGAGATAAGGTGGCCTGCTGGCCGGCCTGTAAGCAGCTAGGACACTGCCAGTGCACAGGCTAATTCTACAATCTCTTTGAAGGCAAATATTTGTATCACTCTTTGCTCAGCTTTGATTAATGGTACTGCTTTATTCAATATTCTGTTTTTAAAAGTTCGATATTTCCTTCCATTTTCCTCTATTTGATTGAAAGAACAGCTAATGTGAACAAAATGGGCTGCACTATTGAGCCCATTGCTTGTGTCCTGGTGACTTGCTCTGAGGTTCTGTGGTAGTTTTATTGCAGTGCGGTCGCATGGGTTTGTTCTGTCTTGTTCTGCTATATTTTGCTACTTTCAAAAAAAAAAAAGTAGATAAGAAAGTAACAAAATACCTCCAAAAATCTCCCAACTCCACCAAACCTGATCTATGGATCATGGATGAGGAGAAACTCAAAAACAAGGCAACAGAATTATATAAGGTGATTAAAAGTATATAATAACAACAAAATAAGTCAGTAAGGTACTGAGAAACCTGAAACAGGATATAACTGAGCAGATAATGGACTTAAAAAGTAAAAAGAAGAAAAGAAAGTGCTCTAGAGGATATGGCTGCATGTATGTTTGAGTGTGTAGGATTGAAAACCATGTTGCTAAGTTGTTACTGTGTCATTGAACTTCTTTGCAATCTCACTGTTTGAATGTCCACTTTGTATGCTTTAATTTTGTAACTTTAACAACTAGTTCTAAGAAGACAGTATGTAATTAATCAACTAATGATTTCTTACTGCTTTTTTTCTGAGATTCTGTATTGTTTCTACTCCTTTTTCTGTTTTGCTTTTTTTTCTCTTTAAATAAAATTTATATATATATATATATATATATATATATATATGATAAAAAAGTAAAGATTTTCTGGTAGAACCATTGTGAATTTTAGATATTAAAATAAAATATGTAACTATTTTACCTAGGAATCTCTTCCATCAAATGAAGGATGTTATTGAAGAAACATTAGTACAAAAAAATCAAATCAAAGAAATAGTCACCATTATGAATATGAGTAAGTAAGTTGTGTATTCACACACTGGTGCATTACACAATAAAAAAGTGAATTAAAGCTATATCAGTTTACTTGGAAATTTTCCATCAAGAATTGTTATGTAGGAATGAAGAAAAGACATTGGAAAAATGTAGATATTGTGATCTCAATTTTTGTTTAAAAATTTTAGTTGTTAATGCATATTAATTATACTATTTTATACATTTACATACATGCACATAGCATGATTTGATCATCTCTACCCAGGTTTACCCTCTTTTGCCCTTATCTCTCCCTTTTATCCCCATCTTCTTTTCATTCCCTAATAGTCCCTCTTCTACTTTCTGTTTTTTTAAAAAAATTTCATATATTAGAGAATACATACATTACTTACTTTTAGTAAAGGGCATACACCATATTTTCTTTATCCATTCATCTGTTGATAGGCACCTAAGTTGATATCTTGGATATTGTGAATAATTCTGATATAAACGTGTGCATGATACAAATATGGGTAGGCAAGTATGTGGACTTTTTTTGACATATACTCAGGAATGCTATAACTAGACTACAGTCAAGAGGGTGAAAAAATCTTGTGAGAAAAACTGTAGAGAAAGAGAATAAAGAGGATGTTCAAAAGAAAGAAAGACATCCTATATTTCTGGATACACAGAATTAATTAAAATGGTGAATTCACCCAAAGTGATCAATAGATTCAGTGCAATACCTATTAAGACATCAAGAATATTTGTCATAGAACTAGAAAAAAATTCTAAAATTTATATGGAACCAAGGGAGACTCAGAATAGCCAAAACTATGCTGAAGAGAAAGAGCAAAGCTGGAGGCCTAACAATCTTAGATTTTAAAGTATACTACAAAGTTATCAAAACAAAGATAGCATGATACTGGCATAAAAGTAGATGAAAGGACCAGCACAGTAGAAGACACAGAAATAGCCCCATGAACTTTCAGCCATGCTGAGAGAGGATTAGCTCTTTAACATATAATATTGAAAAAACCCAGCTGTTTACCTGCTAGCATGAAACTAGATTCTTATCTCTCCCCATGTATTAAAATCAAATCAAAATTGATCAAAGACATAAACATCAAATCAGAAAGACTTCAAATGCTGGACAATAAACTAGTTAAAATACCTGAAAGTTTAGACATAGGCAAAGATTACCTGAATAAAACTCCAATAGCACAAAACACAATACTAAAACTCAATGAAATGATTATATTAATAAAAAAGCTTTTGCATAGGAAAGGAAACCTTCAGAATTAGAAAAAATTTTGCCCAGCTACTCTTCTGACAGAGGCCTAATGAATACAAAAATTAGACCCCAACAAACAAATGACCCAATCAAAAAGTGGGCAAAAGAAATGAATGTAGACACTTTTCAAAGAGAAGCACAAATGGCCAATAAGTGCATAAAAATGCTCAACACCTTTGACTAATAGGGGAATGCAAGTCAAAGGAATATTTAGATGCCTAGATTCATTGAGAATAATTATCAATCAGAAACAAACAAATGCTAGTGAAAATGTGGGAAGAAACCCTTTTAGATTCTTGCTGAGAATGTAAATTATCACAACCATTGTGGAAAATAGCATGGAGTTTTCTCAAAAAAGTAAAAGTAGAAATTGCAGTTGATTCAGCTTTTCATTTCCTTAGTATTTTCTTTCCTGAAAGAGTCAAAGACTCATATGGTAGAGATCCACTCATGTTTATAGCAGGGCAATTCACAATTGCCAAATTAAGAAAGGATTCTAAATAGCCAACCACACGAAATGGATATGGTATTAACCAGATCTAATGAAAGTTAAATTTAGATGTTTTAAGCAAAATAGACAGGCTTGAGGCCATAATGTTAAGTGAAATAGATCAGAAACAGAGAATTAATCATTGCATAATTTCTTTTATATGGGAAACCCAAAGTTTATACCAGTTGAGGAGTGAAAAAAGGACAGACAGTAGGAAATGGGAAGATAGATTTCTTGAAGTTGAGGAAGAATACCAAGGAAATGGGGAGGAAAGTATACCAAAAATGACAAATATTAAATACACGTGCCAGTTTTTCAAAAAGAGTATAATTACAGGTATAGTATACATCTACCAATTAAATAAATAAAAGGATATCTAAAATTCAATTTAAAAGAAAAATATCTCATGGTGCACCATACAAAAAAAATGGAAGTTATTATGGAGAGGCAGTTATGTTCTTATCTAGACCATTACTTACAACATGGATTTCCTCAAGGACAATCGTACTTCTGAGGGTTCCTCCTATAAGTACTTACTAATTGGTTCCTTTGTTGCAGGAGTTTCACCTGCTTCGTTGGCTCTAGTCTAAACACTTTGGCAGAACTCAGAGAAAGTGAGTTCCTGTTTTCTTCTATAGTAAATCTACGTAGGGAATATCACAGTAAATTGATTAAAATGTCAAAAACATCAATTGACAGAATATATCTTTTTGAAATCTAATGTTTGGCTGGATATGTTTCTGTTTCTTTACTGCTCCTCAGCTTACTGAACATGTAGACATGATCATTAAGAAATATGTTTCTGCTTAAAGTTAACAAAGTCTATCTCTTTTAACTAAGGACTGTTAAAAACTGGATTCCTTCCCAAGGATCTAAAAATACTTTCAAATTTTCACCATGCACATGCAAAATTCTCATTTTTCGATTTTAAAAAAACTTCTATCACTAGTATGCTGACATGTACATCAGAGGTAAAATATAGCAGTTGTTTAAGCTGAATGGCTTCCTAGAATTTGAAGACAGGGAATGAAGACTTCTGTGTATGATTTCCTCTGTGGTTTCAAAAGGCTACAATGCTGTGTTGTCAGATTAGAATCTGCTAAACCTTCTAAACAAGCACCACCTAATAAACGTAAATAGTTAAGGTGCTATGTTTATTACCTTGTTTCATATTTCTGTAAGGAATGATAAACACTTACATATATCCTTGCTGAGGAAACACGTGGATGGGTTCAGAAACTGGTTCAGAAGAAAACTTCATGTTCTCAGCATGCAGAGGAGGACCAATTGGCAAAAAACTACTGGAAAGTGTTGAAGACTGTGAATACAGATTGGGAGTCCTTTATCACATTTGTCTGATGATGAAACACTATAAATGAGCTCTAAGGAATTGAGTCTTATCCATCCACATGGTGAAAATCCAATTAAAGATGAGCAGAGACCTAGAAAGTTTTCTTAAATTTTATGCTCTTTGGGGGAATCTACTTTCTTTTTTTCTTTTGCCATTGTTCATTCCTTATTGAAATGTAACATCCTATTCTAATAAAAAATTTAAAACTGTTAAAAAAATCTTTTCCCCCTATAAGTAGTTAATCAAGATCAATATTTGTATGAATTTTCTCAAAGTATTTTATTTGTACAACTAGGAATGAAAGTAAGAAAGAAGTTCTCTGTATTTGTGATCATATCAGGCACAAAGAACAATACATGATTAAGGTGGTATGGTTCATAATCTTCACAGAAGAGCATTTTAGAGCTCTAACATGCATCCACAATAAATTATCTGAAGAATTTTCTTTGTTTTTCAGTTCCATACAAAAAACCTGCTTAATAATTTTGCACATCTTTGTAAGTTGGGCTTGGGGCAAAAATAAGACTCTTCAAATTCTAAAATATTGTGCAAATTAATATTTTAGTAAAAACTAACATCTGCATAATTATAGATATCCACATAATTATCAAGTTTTCTGACATATTACTCTGCTGTCTCTGTTTCCTTTGCTACTTTGTGTGCTTTGGGAGGAGGGTGCAAGGAAATAGAAAAATGTGGCCAGAAAAGAAGAGGGTGTAAAACTGGGTCCAAAAAATGCATGACTGGTGATGAGATTAATATCATTAAAGAGAAGCTATGTACTTTTCAACAAGACAATAACAAAGATGTTCAGGTTTTTTAAAGAATTTGCCAGATCTTGTCTATTGCAGGCTTAGGGTATAAAAGTGTGAATGAATTCCTTTGAATGACATTGCTTTTGAAGGAAACCTGTTATGGTTTTTGCTCAGCTATTCCCCCAAAACCTCATGAAAACATGGGGCAGGATTCTAGAATTTGTGATTAATTTATAGTGCAATGCTTGGATTATGGGTATGAGTGCTAGGATTATGGGTATGAGTGCTACTCCCACCCTAGGGACAATATAAGGGACAGAGAGAGTCTTCTCCATACTCCTCTCTTTTTGCTCTTGCTGCTCTTGCTGTCTTCCACCACCATGAAATGTTATCCTTTGCCAAGTGCCACTCTGCCTTGGAGTCAGCTGATTATGGACTGAAATTCCACATACTGTAAGCTAAGTAAACTTTCCTTTTTTCATTTTGAGTGTCAGGTATTTTGTCTCAGCAGTGAGAGAAAAGTAACCAACGCAATGCCCCAGGTATTCTGTTCATGTGAGTATCCAGGAAAATCTTTTTTGCTTTCAGCCAACCAAGCAGTTCAAGGCCACTATAACTGTGATCCAAAGGGGCCTAGCTACTGCTTACAATAGTGACAGATGTTGTTCATCATCCACATTATGCTAACTTTATAATAGTTTTAAGGTCATGGAAGCTTTGACTGAGATTCCAAAAGAAGGACATAACAAGGCAATGTATGGGTCATAATCTTAGCAGGCCTTACCTAGGAGATTGATGCATGAAGATATGAGAGTGTAGCTACAATAGAGAATCAGGAGTTAGAAGTGTGAGGTACTAGAATATTTGTCTAGAAAAGCTGCAGGTAATGAGAAGAGTTAGTCTAAGACAGGTTGTGAGCTGCAGCCAGCAAGGTCATGGGGGTCGACTTTCCAAATCCTTTGGATCTCACATCTTACTATCAAGTGTCCAAGACACTAGACATAGAGCTAGCAAACTTAATATGTGCCCTCTTGAAACACTATCTTGTTTTGGCCCCATCTCTACTTTCTTTGCCTCCATTTCATCCTATTGGAATGGGAATGTTTACTCTTCATCATTGTATATTGGAAGTAGGTAACTTGTGTTTTGAGTTTTACAGAGGCTCATAATTAAATATTCCCTGAGTCTCAGAAGAGACTTTAAACTTGGACTTTTTGAGCAACATTGGAACTATCGTGAATCTGGGGAAAGAATGAGTGTGGTTTTGGCTATACAGAGAATAGCCCATCATGTTAGGAAGAAGTATGATCTTGTTATGGTATTTATGTGGAGATTTAGTATAGTTCAAGGAGAATGTGATTTGGTTCCAAACTGATCAGAGGAGCACTTGTGATAGTTAATCTTAATTGCCACCTTCACTGGACAAAAAGATGCCTAGAGTAATTATTGTGTGTGTGTGTGTGTGTTTCTTAGATGATTGGTAGGTAGGACAGCAAACTGAGGATGTCATTTGGCAGCTGGGGTCAAAAGAAGGAGGAAGTAGCTTGTCAGTTATGCTCTCACATTTTTTTTCTTAGACATCTTGAAGTCAGCAACTATGCTTCACCATACCCTCTCCACCATAACCTCTCACATTCTTTTCTTGGACATCTTGAAGTCAGCAACTATGCTTCACCATACCCTCTCCACCACGATTCCCTGCCTTACTGCAGGCTTACAAACCATGGAGTCATTTGAAACTGGTTGAAGCCTTTGAAACTGTGAGCCAAAAGAAATCTTTCTTCCTATAAGTTGTTTTTCTGAGTTACCTTGTCACAGCAATGAAAAGTTGACTAGCACAGCATACTATGTTTAGCATTCAAACTTTACATGCTCTTTTTTCTTTTGTTCAACTAAAAGTCTACAAAAGGAATTTGTACTCACTGCAACAGTTGTACCCACTGTAGGTTTTTCTTTAACAATCAAAATTAATTAGGAAGACAATAGAGAAAATGTATTTATGGTAGTTGTACTAATTATGAAATCTCAGAGGTCCTCCTAAGGGGTCTGTTCTTTCAAATGCTTACTATGCCAAACTGAATCAAGATGTTCACTCATCATTTCAGGTAAATGTACTAAATGGTGTGGAATTTTCTGACCATAAAAGGTCAAGTTTCAAGACTTTTCCTTTTAATGGAAGTTTCCTGGAATCTAAAATGTGAAGTCCAATCATACAAAATTCATTGGCAACCAGACCTGCTTAAAAATGAAACCCCATTTCCCCAGGGGTTTCAAGTCAGGGAGGAGAAAGTCCCTTTAGGTTGCTACCCTTCCTGCCAGGTTTCAGTTGAAACAGAGAATCTTTTCACAAAACATAATCATTGTATACTTCAGGCATTTAAAACGTATTTCATTGGCTCATCTGAACACTGGAAAATCTTGTATCCTTTCCCAAATGATTTGGCACACTCTTTTGGCATACACTGAGAATTTTCACACATGGTAAACCACCTCAACTTTCCTGATGCTCAAGAAAAGTTCTTCCAAGCTGGAAGCATGTTGGATGCTATGTTCAATGTGCCCAAATCTAATGACGGTGAAAACATTCATTCATATTTGGAGACAGGGAGATGAAAATTGGGGCAGGTTAGTGAGGTTTTAGTGAGAAAATTATAGATTATTATTCTGATTAAAAGTTCAACAAAGCCAAAAACTTAGCCCATTAGTTTCATTAATGTTCAGTCTCAGATATTCAGTCATCCTTTTTATGACTATATTGAAGTTAGGTTTC
Source organism: Hydrochoerus hydrochaeris (assembly GCA_004027455.1). NCBI lineage: Eukaryota > Metazoa > Chordata > Mammalia > Rodentia > Hydrochaeridae > Hydrochoerus > Hydrochoerus hydrochaeris. The sequence goes on along the minus strand of PVLA01004126.1, from coordinate 133,911 downwards.
TTGTAAAGCCAGGAAGTAGTGAAAATTTAACCCAACATTGAACAATATCGGAAATTAAAGTTACCTCTGGTGGAATCACAATTCTGTAAATATCTGCAACTTGATAGTTACATTTATTGTATAACCTGTGACTCAGTTGTTGGTTTTACAACAATCAGAGGACTCTAGAAGTGTGGGAATCTCTCTTGTATGAATACAGCTGTTGTGTGAAAACACAGTTTCCAAGGATGTAATTCAAATTTCATTGATGATGACATGCACTTGTCTAGTACAGTGCCTGGCAATACTAGATATATAATAGTATTGGTTTCCCTATAATCACCATTACTGAAATGGAGTCAGCCCTAGGAGTAAGTTGGCACTTTAGCACTAAGAATGAATTATTTTGTCAGATTGTGATTGTGGAATTGTAACTCCTAGAGGTTCTATATTGAATTGAATTGTATTATATTGCATCTTTGTATCAATTTGACTAATAATATTCAGAATACACCAATTATTTGTTGAAAAAAATAAATGATGTGATATATAAATGCATGAATGGTTGAAATCAGGGTTTGAGTCAGGGAATAGTAAGGTAAGTAGCCATTTCTCCCTAGCATCTTACTTTTCTTGGACATCTTTAATTTTAATGTGTTCTGAAGATAGGAAGGTTTTGGTTTATTTGTGGAAATCAGTAGGTATTAAAGGGAAACTGGAAGGAAGAGAAGAGATGACTAGGTATTTGAAAACCAAAGCTATCTAATAATGAGAAAAAGTACTTGAAAACAATTCATAGAATTGTGTGGTGGGAGGTCACAGAGGAAAACCGTAATACAATTTCCTGACTCATTGAATGATGTATTATTTATCACATTTATTCATTCTATAAATATTTATGATTAACAATATTTCAGCACTTCTTTGCTTTCCAAGATAACACAGAATGAGACATACACATTGTTTTAAAGTCTAAAAAGAAGTCAAAGGGATACAATTTTTTAAAACTTTAAGATGAAAAAAGAATTGAAATGATGATACAGAATTTCAAAACAAAATAATAGATTAACAGTTGTTTTTTTAATTTTAAAGAGAATAAAACAAGAGGACAGATATAAGCAGATCAGAACAGAACAATGTAAGCAACACAGCACTTCACAACAAGACAACCGGATTTTAACAGTAGCTATCATAATGTCTCTGTCTTTGAAATAGTTGAGCTTAGCTTTACACACAATAATGTCAAACATAACAAAATAGAATAAAAGACTTAAGAGAATGAAAGCATTGTAAGGTATTCTGAACCAAATAACCTAAGATGAACAACTATAATATCTCATTTTCCATAAAAACTTCATTTATACTATTATACATATTAAAATCCAACAAGACACAACATGATAGAGGTAATGGTAATAGAAAAACAAAAGCATGGTAGGACTTCAGAGCAAGATGATATTAAATGAACAATGGCTGCCATATTATCTTTTCTTCAGTGTAACTATTCATACCATCACATATATTACGATCAAACAAAACAGAATAAAACCATTCCAAATAATGAATGAAAACATAAGACTTCAAAGCAATATAATGGTGAACCATGATTGCCATAAAATCTTCTGTACTCATCATTTCTTACACTAGGGAGACTATATGGTATTTATACATGTGAGTTTGATTTATTTCACTTATGAGTATGGATTCAAGTTGCATCCATTTATTTATAAATATCTCAATATGATCATTCTTTATAGCTGAGTAGTACTCTATTGTATAAAAGTACCACAATTTTTTTATCCATTCCTCAGTTGATGGGCACTTAGGTTGTTTCCAAGATCTGGCTATTCCAAATGGTGCTGCTATAAACATGGGTGCACATGTATCACTGTGGTAAGATGTTTTCAGCTCTTCTGAGAATATGCCTAGGAGTGGAATAGCTGGGTCAAATGGAACCTCCAACCCCAACTTTTTGAGGAATCTCCAGATTGACCTCCACAGTGGTTGCACCAGTCTACACTCCCACCAACAGTGCAGAAGAGTTCCTTTTTCCCCACATGGTCTCCAGCATTTGCTGTTGGTAGTTTTCTTGATCCTGGCCATTCTTTCTGGAGTGAGATGGAATCTCAATGTGCTTTTAATTTGCATTTCTCTAATGACCAATGATGATGAACATTTTTTCATGTATTTATTTGCCATTCATATTTCTTCATCTGAGAAGTGTGTGTTCATCTTGGATGCCCATTTTTGGATTGGGTCTTTGAATTTCATGGGTCTTATTTTTAAAAAATTCTTTCTAAGTTCTAGACAGAAGTCCTTTGTCTGAGGGACAGTTTACTAAGATTTTATCCCAGCCTGTGAGTTTTGTTTTTACTCTGCTGGAGATTTTATTGGCATGCAGAAACTCTTTAATAAGATGTGATCCCACTTATTGATTCTGGAAAGTATTTCCCATGCAGTTTGGTTCTTGTTCATGAATTCTCTATCAACCCCTATGTCTTCAAGATTTTTTACCTACTTTGTCTTCCAACAGATGTCGTGTTTCTGTTTTAATATTTGATCTTTGATCCATTTAGATTTTAGTTTAGTACATGGTGACAGGCAAGGGTCTAGTTTTAGTTTTCAGCATATGGAGAGCCACTTTTTCCAGCACCATTTATTAAAAGACTATTGTTCTTCCAATGAACATGATTGGCCCATTTATCAAAGATAAGGTGTTTGAGTGTGTTTGTAGTTGTATCTTCTAGTCTATTCCATTGATGTTCAGGTCTGTTTTTATTCCAGTATTATGTTGATTTTATTACAGTAGCTTTGTAATATAACTTCAACTCAGGGATTGTGATGCTTCCTGCCTTGCCTTTGCTGCTTAGAATTGCCTTTGCTATTCTAGGTCTCTTCTGGTTCCAGATGAATTTTAGGAGTGATTTCTCTAGATCTGTGAGGTATGGTAGTGGTATTTTCATTGGGATTGCACTGAATCTGTATAACAATTTTGGGAGAATGGTCATTTTCACAATATTTATTCTTCCTATCCATCAACAAGAGATGTCTTTCCATTTTCTGAGGTCCTCTTTGATTTCTTTTTTCAGGGTATTATAATTTTCCCTGTATAACTCTTTTACATCTTTTGTTAGATTAATTCCTAAGTATTTCATTCTTTTGGATGCTAGTGTGAAGGGTGTGGCTTCTCTTATTTATCTATCAGTGATTTTGCTGTTAGTGTATAGGAATGCTATTGATTTTTGAGCATTGACTTTGTATCCAGCTACATTGCTGAATTTATTTATTATATCTATGAGACTTTCAATGGGGTTTTGAGGGTCTTCTACATAGAGTATCATGTCATCTGCAAATAATCATAATTTAACTTCTTTTCCTTTATTTACTACATTTATTTCTCTCTTTTGTCTAATTGCTCTGGCTAGTATTTCCAGTACTATGTTGAATAGAAGCAGTGATAAGGGACATCCTTGTCTTGTGCCTGATTTCCAGGTAAAGGCTTTCAGTTTTTGGCCATTTAATATGACACTGGCTGTTGGTTTGTCATAGATGACCTGTATCATATTGAGGTAAAGACCATCTATTCCAATTCTCTGTAAGGTTCTTATCATGAATGGGTATTGGATCTTATCAAAAGCTTTCTCTGCATCTATAGAAATGATCATGTGATTCTTACTTTTGGCTCTATTGATATGGTGGATTACATTTGTTGATTTATGTATGTTGAACCATCCCTGCATGCCTGAAATGAATCCCATGTGGTCATAATGTATAATCTTCTTGATGATTTGCTGCATCCCATTTGCCAATATTTTATTGAGAATGTTTGCATATATGTTCATCAGGGCGATTGGCCTGTAGTTCTTTTTTTTAGTTGGGTCTTTCTCAGGTTTTGTTACTAGAGTGATATTTGCTTCTAGGAATGACTTAGAGAGAATTGCTTCCCTTTCAGTTTCATTGAAGAGTTTGAGTAGTGTTGGCATTAAGTCTTCTTTGTATTTCTTGTAGAATTCCACAGTGAATCCATCTGAACCTGGGCTCTTTGTTGGTAAGGACTTAGTTATATTTTCAGAATCATTAATAGAAAGTGGTTAATTCAGCAGTTTTATGTCTTCTTGACCCAACTTTGGTAGTTCATATGTTTCTAGGAATCTGTCCATTACTTCTGTGTTATTGAACCTATGAGAGTAGAGGTTTTTGAAATAGGTGTTGATGATCTTCTGTATTTCCAGAGTCTGTAGTGATTTAACCTTTTTCATTCTGTATTACATGAATTTTAGCCTTTTCTTTCCTTTTTTAAATTAGGTTGGCTAGGGGCTTATAAATTTTATTTATTCTTTCAAAGAACCAACTCTTTGATTCATTGATTCTTTATATAGTTTTCTTAGTCTCTATTGCATTAACTTCTGCTCTGATCTTCATAATTTACCCCTTCTTTTGGCTTTGGAATTGACTTGCTCTTATTTTTCTAGATGTTGGAGGTGTAGCATTAGGTTGTTTCTTTGTGTTCACTCTGTTTTCCTGATGGGGAAACTCATTGAAACAAATTTTCTTCTGAGGACCACTTTCATTGCATCCAAAAGATTCCAGTAAGTTGTTTTTGCATTTTTATTTTCTTGTAGATGTTGTTTAACTTCTTTTTTTAAAAAAATTTTTATTTAAAGAGAAAAAAACCAGAAAAATGGTAGAGATATTATAGAATTTCAAGAAAAAGCATAAATAGTAAGAGATCACTGGTTGATAAATTGCATATTGTGCTTTTAGAAATAGTTGTTCAAGTTACAAAATTAGAGCATACAAAGTAGATATTCAAGCAGTGAAACTATAAACAGATCTATTCAACAAGAACTTAGAGGTATGGTTATCAATCCTATACACTTAAATATTCATGCAGTAATATCTTTTCTAGAACTTTCTATTTTCTCTCTTTTTTATAATTGCAATTATGCATTTTTAAAAATATTTTATTTAAAGAGAAAAAAGTGAAAGAAAAAGGGTAGCAACAATATGGAATTCTAAAAGAAAAAAGAAAAAAAACACTAAGAAAGCACTAGTTGATAAATTACATGTTGTCTTCTTGGATGTAGTTGTTCAAGTTACAAAATTAATGGATACATAGTAGACATACAAACAGTGAGACTGAAAACAGTTCCACTCAAACATTCAGAAATATGCTCATCTATTTTACGCACTCAAGCATACATGCAGTTATATCCCTTAGAGCCCTTTCTTTTCTTTTTTAAAATAGCTATTACACATTTTGGGTTTTATTACTCTTATAGGTCTTATCACTTTTTACACTAGAGACACAATGTGATATTTATAAATATGATTCTTATTTATTTCACTAATGAGGATAGTTTCAAGTTGTCTCCATTTACCTATGAAGTCCTCAAGATCATCCTTTTTATAGCTGAGTAATATTCCATTGTGTAACAATACCACATTTTTTTCACCCACTCTGCAGTTGGTGGGCATCTTGGTTGTTTCCAAGATTTAGCTATTAAAAATTGTGCTGCTATGAACATGGGTGCACATATATCCTGTGATATGAAATTTTCAGTTCTTCTGGGAAAAAACTCAGAAGTGGAATAGCTGCATTGAATGGAACTTCCAATCCTAGTCTTATGAGAATTCTCCATATGGATTTCCATAATGGTTGCACCAGTCTACATTCCCACCAACAGTGGAGCAGTGTTCCTTTTTCCCCACAGCCTCACTAACATTTGTGACCAGTTGATTTCTTGATGGCACCTATTCTTTCTGAAGAGAGGTGAAAACTCAATGTTGTTTTAATTTGCATTTCTTCAATGACCAGTGAGGGTGAACATTTCTTCATGTATTTATTGACCATTTATATATCTTTCTCTGAGAACTGTGTGTTCATCACAGATGTCTACTTTTGGAGATGGTCTTTGAATTTGGGGGGCTTGATGTTTTTCAATTCTTTATATGTTCTGGACACAAGTCCTCTGTCTGAGAGGTTGCTGGCTAAAATTCTTTCCCACTCTGTTGGTTTTTGTTTCACTTTGTTGGTGATTTCCTTTGAAGTGCAGAAACTTTCAATAATATGAGATCCCAGTTGTTGATTCTTTGAAGTGTTTCCCGTGCAGTTTGCATCTTGTTCATGAATGCTCTGCCTACCCCTATGTCTCCAAGACTTCTACTTACCTTGTCTTCCAGTAGATTTAGTGTTTCTGTTTTAATATTGAGGTCTTTGATCCATTTATACTTTAGTTTTGTGCATGGTAATATGCATGGATCTAGTTTCAGTCTTTGGCATGTAGAGAGCCAATTTTTCCAACACCATTTATTAAAGAGGCTGTCCTTCTTCCAGTGGACATATTTAGCCCCTTTGTCAAACATCAGGTGGCTGAGTGTCTTTGTAATTGTGCTTGCATCTTCTAATCTGTTCCATTGATCCTTGGGTCTATTTCTTTCCCAGTACCATGCTGATTTTATCACTGTGGTTTTGTAGTATAGATTCAAGTCAGGAACTGAGATGCCTCCTGCCTTGCATTTGTTGGCTAGAATTGCCTTTGCTATTCTACATTTCTTCTGTTTCCAAATGAATTTTAGGACTGTTTTCTCTAGATCTGTGAGGTATGTCAATGGTATATTGATTGGGATTGCATTAAGCCTGTATAACAGTTTTGGGAGTATGGCCAGTTTCACAATGTTGGTTCTTCCTAGCCAAGAGCAAGGAATATCCTTCCATTTTCTAATATCTTCTTCAATCTCATTTTTCAGTGTAGTATAATTTTCAGCATATAGGTCTTTCACATTCATAGTTAGGTCAATTCCTAAGTATTTCATTTTTTACATGTTATTGTAAAGGGTAATATTTCCATAATTTCTCTCTCAGTGAGTTTTTTGTTTGTTTACAGGAATGCTACTTATTTTTGAGCATTGACTTTGTATCCAGCCACACTGCTGAACTTGTTTATTAGTGCTAGTAGTCTTTTAATGGAGTTTTTTGGGTCTTCTATGTAGAGTATCATGTCATCTGCAAATAGTGATAGTTTAACTTCTTCCTTTGCTATCTTTATTCCTTTTATTTCTCTCTCTTGTCTGATTGCCCTGATTAGTGTTTCCAGAATTATATTGAAAAGGAGTGGTGATAGTGGATATCCTTGTCTTGTTCCTGATTTTAAAGTGAAAGCTTTCAGTTTTTGTCCATTTAGCATAATGTTGGCTGTTGGTTTGTCATAGATGGCCTTTATAAGTTTGAGGTAGTCACCGTGTATTCCGAGTTTATGAAGGGTTTTTATCATGAACATGTGTTGGACTTTGTCAAAAGCTTTTTCTGCATCTATTGAGATGATCATGTGGTTTTTGTTTTTGGCTCTGTTGATGTGGTGTATTACATTTATTGATTTGGGTATGTTAAACCATCCATGCATTCCTGGAATGAACCCCACTTGGTCATGATGTATAATCTTCTTGATGATTTGCTACATTCTATTTGCCAGTATTTTGTTGAGAATCTTTGCATCCATGTTCATTAGTGAGACTGGCCTATAGTTCTCTTTTTTGGTTGGATCTTTCTCTGATTTTGGTATTAGAGTAATACTTGCCTCCAGGAATGATTTAGGGAGGATTTCTTTTTTCTCAATTTCATTGAAGAGTTTAAGGAGTACTGGCATCAAATCTTCTCTAAATTTCTTGTAGAGTTCAGCTGTGAATCCATCCAGACCTGGGCCTTTCTTTGTTGGTTAGTTTTTAAATATGGTTTCAATTTCAATAGCTGATATTGAGTTGTTCAAAATTGCTATATCTTCTTGGTTGAGCTTTGGTAGTTCATATGTTTCTAGAAATCTGTCCATTTCCTCTGTGTTTTCCACTCTATGTGAGTAGAGATTTTCAAAGCAGGTATTCATGATCTTTTGAATTTCCATGGGATCTGTAGTAATTTCTCCCCTTTCAGTTCTTATTGCATGAATTTGGGTTTTTTCTTTCTTTCTCTTGATAAGGTTAGCTAGGGTTTTGTCAGTTTTGTTGATTCTCTCCAAAACCCAGCTTTTTGATTCATTAATTCTTTGTATTGTCTTTTTAGTTTCAATTGCATTGATTTCTGCTCTAATCTTTACAATTTCCTCTCTTCTATGATCTTTGGGTTTAGCTTGCTCTTCTTTTTCTAGAAGCTTGAGATGGAGCATTAGGTTGTTTATTTGTGCTCATTCTGTTTTCTTGATATGACAGTTTATTGCTATATATTTCCTCTTAAGACTGCTTTCATTGCATCCCAGAGATTACAGTATGTTTTTTCTATATTTTCATTGAATTGTAGATATTGTTTTATTTCTTTTTTAATTTCATCTGTAGCTCACTGGTTGTTCAAAAGGCTGTTATTTAAGTTCCATGTATTTATGCAGGTTTTACAATTTCTTTTGCCATTAATTTCCAATTTCAGTTCACTATGGTCAGATATTATGCATGGTATGATTTCATTACCTTTGCACTGTCCCAGAGAGACTTTAACACCATCACTCCCAGCAGTTTAGTGCCTGCCTAGCTGGATTGAATGGGGCTTCCAATCCTAGTATTCTGAGAATTCTCCATATGGATTTCCATGTACTGGCTTGACTTTGCCATGTTATGTTCCAGTTGTTTCTTTCTGCTTTTTCTCTTATTTAATTGCTTATCCTACCTGGACATTTCTTTCTGTTGTTGTTTTGAGGATTGTGGTCATTTTTATCTCTGTCTAGTATGTCTTTCAGTACTCTTTCTAGGGTTGATTTGGTGGACATGAATTTCTTCATTTGTTCCTTGTCATGGAAGTATCTTGTTTCTCCATTAAATTAAAATGAGGAGAACTCAGCAGAAGCCTGCATCATGGGTAGGCTGTCTGGAACCACCACTGAGGGCCTGCCCTGCCAGCGGGAACTCAGCAGAAGCCCAACTCAGGGGTAGGCTGCCCAGAACCTCCACCGTGGGCCCGCCCTGCCACTGAGGATGCCCACCCAAGCCTGAAAACTACTCTGGACTGCTTCAGCTGGACCCACCCTCCCACCTGGAACATCAGAAGATCTCAGCAGGATCCTGTTAGTGTGAGAAAATTTGGGATTTTCCCAGGTGGTGAACTTTGGACTACACTGGATTGACTGTATCAATGTGGTGAGTATACCCCTAAAATACAGGTGTACAGGGGATAAATAGGGCCAGTAGTAAAACCCCCTCCAACTAACTGTAAGAATTTGGTGTGTCTGAAAACAGTGTGTATGATCCCCTCCTACACATAGACAACACCAGGGAGAGTGAAAATAAAAAAACGAAAAATCAAAATGCAGTCTCAAATATATAGTTCACCAGAAGCAAGTATAGGAGACATTGAAGTAGGGGATGCCAAAAGTAAAGCACCGGGAATCTCTCTAAAGATAGCCAGTGAAATAAAAAAACAACTGCATCAGGCTATAGAGCAAAACTTTCATTCAAATTTAATGGAGAAACAAGATATTTCCATCACAAAGAACAACTGAAGAAATTCATGTCCACAAAATCAACCCTAGAAAGAGTACTGAAAGACATACTAGACAGAGATAAAAATGACCACAATCCCTAAAACAACATAAGAAAGAAACCACCAGTTAAGATAAGCAATTAAATAAGAGGAAAAGCAGAAAGAAACAACTGAAACATAACATGGCAACGTCAAGCCTGTACATGGAAATCCATATGGAGAATTCTCAGAAGACTAGGATTGGAAGCCCCATTCAATACAGCTATACCCCTCCTGGGTATTTTCCCCAAAGAACTGAAAAGTTCATATCACAGTGATGTATGTGCACCCATGTTCATAGCTGCACAACTTGTGATAGCTAAATCCTGGAAACAACCAAGATGCCCATCAACTGCTGAGTGGATGAAAAAGATGTGGCATTTCTGTACAATGGAATATTATTCAGCTATAAAAAGATGAGCTTGAGGCCTTCATAGGCAAATGGAGACAACTTGAGACTATCCTCATTAGTGAAATAAATAAGAATCATATTTATAAATATCATATTGTGCCTCTAGTGTAAAAAGTAAATAAGAACTACAAGAGCAATAAAACCAAAATGTGTAATTGCTATTGTAAAAAAGAGAGGAAAAGAAAGTGCTCTAAGGGATATAACTACATGTATGTTTGAGTGTGTAAAATAGATGAACATATTGCTGAATCTTTGCTGGATCTTTGAGCAAAACTGTTTGTAGTCTGACTGTTTGAATACTTACTATGTACCCTTTAATTTTGTAACTTGAACAATTATATCCAGGATGATAGTATGTAATTTATAAATTACTGATTTCTTAGAGGGGCCTTTTCTCGTTCTCCTTTTTCTTTCATTTTTTTAGAATTCTGAATTGTTGCTACCCTTTTTTCTGTTTTGCTTTTTTTCTTCTCTTTAAATAAAATTTTAAAAATGTATAATTGCTATTGTAAAAAAAGAGGAAATAGGAAGCACTATGAATATATAGCTGCACCTATGTTTAGATGTGTGGGATTGATGACCATATTTCTAGGTTCTTTTTGGATTGTTGAACAGATCTGTTTGCACTCTCACTGCTTTAGTGTCCCCTTTGTGTGCTTTAATTCTATAACTTGAAAAACTATTTCTAAAAGAACAATATGTAATGTATCAACTAGAGATTTCTGACTGTTTATCTTCTTTTCTTGAAATTCTGCAATATTTCTACCTTTTTCCTCTTTTTTTCTCTTTAAATAAAAAAATGTATAATTGCTATTGTAAAAAAGAGAAAATAGGAAGTGCTATAAAAGATGTAACTGTATGTATATTTATGTTTGCAGGATTGTTACCCATATTTCTTAGTTCTTGTTTGATTGTTGAACAGATTTGTTTGCAGTCTCACTGCTTGAGTGTCCATTTTGTGTGCTTTAATTTTATAATTTGAATAACTATTTCTAAAATAGCAATATGTAATTTATCAGCTAGTGATTTCTTACTGTTTATTTTTTTTAGAAATTCTGTAATATTTCTCTCCTTTTTCTGTTTTATCCCTTTAAATAAAAAATTTAAAAAAAATTTGAATTAAAGTTTTGCTGGGTACATCAGTCTGGGTTGAAGGTTGTTTTCTTTCAGGGCTTGAAATACCTCACTCCAAGCTCTTCTTGACTTGAGGGTTTGTGCTGAAAAGTCTGCCGTGATTCTAATGGGCTCTCCTTGATAGGTGACTTGTGTCTTTCCTCTGACAGCTTTTAATATTCCGTTTTTATGCTGGATGTCTGAGATCTTAATTATTATGTGCTTGGTGTGGATTTATGTTGATTGTGACTGTTTGGTGTTCTATATGCCTCACTTATCTGCATATCAGATTCCTTCCCTATGTTTGGGAAATTTTCTGCTATTATTTCTGTAAATACATATGTCATTTGCCTAGACTCCTGTATCTTTGCTAATGCCCATTATTCTTATGTTGTTGCTCTTGGCATCATCATGAAGCTTCTGGATTGTCATTTCATGCTGCTTTGTTATTTTTAAAAGTTCTATCCTTTCCTGGTCACTACCTGTGATCCCTTTCCTCAAGGTCCAAAATCCTATCCTCAGCTTCCTTTAGGCAGTTTTGCACCCTTTCAATAGAATTTCTGTTTCTTGAGTGTCTTTTTGAGTTTGTTTCATGAATTCTGCTTATTTTCTATATTGTTCATTCAAAGTTTCAATCAGTTTCCCATGCTCATGTACTTTTTTCTCTAGTTCTTCTTTAGCTGCATTCAACAACTCCTTTGCTAAAGTTGTTATTTCTCTTTACATGGGAGACTACTTCTAATTTGATTTCCTCTATAGCCTGATGCAGTTGTTTTTTTATTTCACTGGCTATCTTTTCAGAGATTCCCAGTGTGTTACTTTTGGGGTCCTCTATTTCAATGTCTCCTATACTTGCTTCTGGTGAACTATATGTTTGAGCCTGCATTTTGCTTTTTCATTTTGTCATTTTCACTCTGTCTGGTGTTTTCTATGTGTAGGAGGGGATCACACACACTCTTTTCAGACACACCAAATTCTTACAGTTAGTTGGAGGGGGTTTTACTACTGGCCCTATTTATCCCCTGTACACCTCTATTTTAGGGGTATACTCATCACATTGATACAGTCATTTGGATGTAGTCCAAAGTTTGCCACCTGGGAGCAAAGTTCCAAATTTTCTCACACTAACTGGATCCCACTGAGATCTTCTGATGTTCCAGGTGGGAGGGAGGGCCCATCTGTAGCAGTGCAGGGCAGTTTTCAGTCTTGGGCGGGTCTCCTTGATGTTCTCGGTGGCAGGGTGGGCCCACAGGGGAGGTTCTGGGTAGTCTATGCCTGAGGCAGGCTTGGGCTTGGTTCCCAGTGGCAGGGCTGGCCCTTGGTCGAGTTTCCGGGTAGCCTACCCCTGAGGCAGGCTTGTGCTGAGTTCCCAGTGACAGGGCGGGACCTTGGTGGAAGTTCTGGGGAGCTTACCCTTGAGGAGGGTTTGTGCTGAGTTCCTGGTGTCAGGGTGGGCCCTTGATGGAGGTTAAGGGCAGCCTTGACCTGAGGCGGGCTTGAGCTGTGTTCCTGGTGGCAGGGCGGGCCATTGGTGGAAGTTAAGGGCAACCTTGCCCTGAGATGGGCTTGCGCTGAGTTCCCCCTAAGTTGTGTTTTGAGAAAGATCTCTCAGAAAGCAGTGAGGTCTGAAATTCTATCTTCACTTTTGTTTAGGTGGTTTTGGCAACTTTCAATAAAATTTTTGATTTCCTGTATATCTCTTTGAATCTGCTTCATGCATTCTGTTGGTTTCTTATACTGTTCATTCAAGTGTTCTATCTTTCTGCATTGTTCCTCTAAGTTTTTAACTGTGTCTTCTTAGATCTGTTCACCATTTCTTTCACTACTTTTATCATTTCTTCTTTTACCTGGGAAATTATTTCTGATTTGAGTTCTTTTATAGCTTCCCATAGTTGTTTCTTTATTTCAGTTGATATCATTTCAGGCATTTCAGGTGTATGGTTTACATTTTCTTCTAAATACATGGCTTCTAGGCTTTCTTGGGTTGGGTTGGAGGTTTGAGATTGCATTTTGGTCTTTTGTCTTGTCATTTTCCTATATTTTCCTGTTTCAACCAATGTTCCAAAGCTTACCCTGGGCATGTTGGAAATCACCTCCTGTGACCTTGGTCCTGGGACTTGTACAGCCTCCCCTCCCCAGATTGAAAGAAGGTCACTGGGCATGGTCTAGAGGTGCCTGCAGAAACTTCTGAGCCTAGTCCAGTGTTTTTGGAAGCTAGGCAGGCACTAAACTGCTGGGAGTGATAGTCTTAAAGTCTCTCTGGGACAGTGCTGGCATGCCAGAACTCACCTCACATTGCCTAGGCTCCCCAGATAGAAAGAAGATCACTGGGCACAGTCTAGTCTGGCCCGTAGAGACTCCTGAGTCTGGTCCAGTCTCTCTTTTTTATTTAGAGGAAAAAAAAGAAAAATAGAAAAAAGGATAGAAATAATACAGAATTTACAAAAAACAGTAAGAAATCACTAGTTGATAAAAATATATTGTTATCTTAGAAGTAGTTGCTCAAGTCACAAAATCAAAGCATAAAAAGTGGACAATCAAACTATGACAGTACAAACCATCATGTTTGATGAATTAACAAAAACTTAGCAGTATGGCTACTATCTTGCACACTTAAACATACATATAGTTATATCCTTTAGAGAAGTGCAATTTGTAATGGCCAAATCTTGGAAACAGCCAAAATGCCTATCAACTGAGTAATGGATGAAAAACATGAGATATTTTTATATAATGGAATATTACTCACCTATAAAAAAGGTGATCTTGAGGCTTTTATGGATATCTTACTTTCTGTAATTCTCATTTTGAACTTCTGTAGGATAATTGTGGGCCCTGGACAAATGCTAATGTCAGAAATTTTACTTCCACTTTCCTGGAAGCCTCTCCAGGATCCTTTCCACTATTTATTGCACAACCTGTATGAAATCTTTTCAGGGTAAGATCTTTCACAAATCATTTATACTTTTTTAGAAATTTAAACCAGTATATTACCTCTCCCTGGGCAATTTGCACTTTTTTAAATCTTAATACATGTTTTTTTCTGTTTCTAGAGAAATTTGTGATCTAGTCATGAAGCAGTGAGACTGCTATTTTATAAGATAAGAGACTGATGTTTCAGGGATTCTACCAGATAACTCTTGTACAGAAGTTTCTCTTCTCAAAATTATTCTCCAGCTACTTATGTTGAAGATATCGTAAATCTTAAAATCATTTTAACTTAGATTGATAAAAACCAAAGAGAGACCAGTGCCTCTGAAATAAGACAGAAGGTCCCAGAAAGAATGATCTATAGAAAACTGGCTTAATGTGACCCATCTTCTTTGTCCACACAATAATTAGATTGCAAGAGGACATCCAATGATTCAGACTTAGCATAATTCTCACATTTAGGTAGTGTCCTCCCCCTTTGAATCAAGAGTGGATCTGTGACTAATAGAATATGGTGGGAGTGACAGCATTGGAATCCAGCAACTATTTCCTATAGCAATTGGAACTTTTGTGCTCTAGTTTTCTCTTTGGAAAGCCAGCTGACATGCCATCCATGTATTCAGGCAAATCCACAGAGCGGTTCATGTGAAGAGAGACAAAGTCCCTATTAACGAGAAGAATTTTCTTGACAACTGTTACAGCAAACAACCATGGGCAGTGTGGATAAGACTTAGCTCCCAAAAGACCTGTTTCTCAATAGAAAGTACCTAACCCCCATCAGTGAGACACTGGAAGAAGAAAAAAGTTACTGTTTGGCTTTTACTTAGGATACCAGTGTAAGAGAAAAAAGAAGGAGAAAAGAAGTTTGGGCACAGAGCTGTGTCAAGCCTAGGCAGTTTTTGTTTAGGGAAGGGAGAAGGACAATGGCCAGGCACAACATACTTTTGTAATCTAAACTTTTTATTGTGTAAGCATTTGATTTTCACACAGCCTGTGTGCTTTTGTCCCATAGTTTAACCATTCACTCCTCACAGAGCCTGCATAGCTTGCAGCATAGTTATTTGTACGTTTTTGTACCATATTTAAACCATTTACTCTGCATAGAACCTATGCACTCTTGTTCCTCAGTTTAATCATTCATTCCTGGCCAGGTTCCTCACAGACAACCATATGATTTATCTGCTTAAGAAGTGGCTCCAGTTCAGGGCAAGCCTTCTGTTGATTATAGCTTCAGCTAACATCTGATTGCCTGCAAATTTGTGAGAGAATCCAACTGGAAAGTTTTAGCTGAGTTACCCCCCAATTCTTGGTCCACAAAAATCATGAAGTAACAAATTATTTTGGTTTTGTGCCACTAAATTCTGGGGTAATTGGTTGGCATCGTCTTTTAGCCTTGTAACATTTTCACCTACTCCGGAAATTTTGATATGAAATGTCAGCCACAAGTTTACTCCAAAGTGGGTTATAATCCTTTTCTAATGGAAAAGGATGATTCAAATGAGGGGAATTAGACCTAATACAATTTCTCATAAAAGGAAGCTGACCAATATGATAATTTCTTTGAATAATAGTAGACTTTCTATTGTTTCATGACAGTATTCGGTTTTATTTTTCTATTTCTACAGTGACTAGAATATATTTTGGTCAAATTGATGTTGGAGCATATTATTTACACAAAATTGCTTTCATTAAATTGTTTTTGACTAAATCATCCAGTATGTAGTAATATTTTTTCTTATACCTTGCCTCTAATCAATCTATAAAACTTTAGGCAACTCAATCTTTAAATTTCCATAGAATACAGTTACATTAGAATGAATCAGTGAAGGGGAATGTGCTAGGCAGCCTCTGAGGAGATAAGAATAATTGCTGATATTCATGTATTTTCATATTCCTCTGTTTTTGAATGCAGCTTGGACTGTTTCACTTGTATTGCACATAGTAGAAGTTACATGCATTTTTAAATAACTTCTTGAGATTATAAAAATATGTCTTTCACTTTGAGAATGCCAATTCCCCTTGTTTTTAATTCCTTACTTTGGTAAAACCAGTTTCCATCTTATAAGGAAATATTGTAAAAATAACTCACTATGAAAATCATATAAAATCAAGTTGTGAATAAAAAGCAGATTTTGTAGCTGAATTAGCAATTTTTTTTCTGTGCTCATCATTACATTATATGTTGATGAGTTCACTGATGAGTGGGGTATTAGAAAGTGAGGCTGAGTTGAGTGGTGGGCCAACAGGGCGTGACACTGGAGACTGTATCTTATCTCAGTCTCCTTCCACTCTGGCTCTTTTGCTCTCTCTCTCTCTCTCTCTACTTCCCGGATGACATAAGGTGAATAGTTTTCCCGCTCCATGGCCTTCCACTGTGATGTTTCTGACATTCCACAAGCTTAAGAATGATGGAGCCAACTGATCATGGACTGAAACCACTTAAACCATGAGCCACAACAAATCTTTTCTCCTTTCTTTTTTCAAGTGTTTTGTCTCTGTGCTGAAAAACTAACAATGACATAATAAATGTTTGTTGTTTTAAGCAGCATCTTTGAAATAAACTGTTATACAGTAATACAAAACTAATAAAAATGCTAGGACAATTGAATTCCCAATAGTGACCTTAAAATAAGTTTAGAATATTTGACTTATCCCTTCAGTAGAGTCAAGTCTCAGTGCTGACCTTGTCTGATATTTCAGCAAAGCGGATTGTGGAAGTTCATTAACAATTCCTCCCTGTTCTTCCCAGGGGAGCCAGTTTACAGCACATATGGTCTCCACTTTCTACTAAAAACCTATGCCCTATTTTTCTACTTCCTCCTACTTTACTTTTTGTTTTTGATTTGGAGTGAAGAAGGAACAAAGTGATTCAAGTTAAAGTGAAATATTAATGCCCCTGAACAGATGCACTTGTGAGAGATATGACAGAATGTTCAGGGGAATGTGCTGGGATCCTTGGAATCTGGGCCAAATATGTGGCTGATGATCACCCAAGATGCCACGCAGAAGCTGGGAGCTGAGAATGGGGGAACAGATGACAGCTGCAGTTTTTATAGCCTGGATTTGGAGAAAATTTGGTAGGAATCTGTTCTGCTCTTTTGGGGTCAAGTTTTATATTTGTCTTTAGAACCTAGACTCTTTTTGATTAGCAATAAAAGCTGATCTGGGACTGGTTCTTTTCTTTCTCCAGAATCTCCTCTGTTCCTAATTTATTAGGCCAAGGGTAGTAATGGTTGCTAAATGAACAACATTTTTGTGTTTCTACTGAACAAATCTTCAAGTTGAAGAAAATGTCTATTCAGGCAACTTACCCTCGCTTCCTTTACAAGCTTTAGAACATATGTCCCATGAAAAATACTCTCATTTGAAGTTATTGCAAAAGTAAATGGGAATTCTACAATAGTTAACAAGAATATTCAAAAGACACTTACAGTGCAGATACCCATAAGGGCAGAGTTTGCTAAAGAGACTGACATTGCCTGTGCTAGCAACTAAACTTCTAATCTGTGACCTTGCCATGTGATAAATTTCCATTAAGGAATTACCACAAAGATCAGTGAGGTAGAAATGCAAACAAGTTGTACAATATCTCAGTCTATTACAGAAATGCAAACTAAAGCAACCCTGAGATTCCATCTTACTGCAAAAAGAATTATTACTATTCAGAAATCAAATAACAAATGTTGGTAAGGCTGCAAAGTAAAAGGAAACTTTCTACATTTTTTGTGAGAATGTTAACTAGTGCAACCACTATAGAAAGCAGTATGGATATTGTGAAAAGAAACTAAAAATAGAAATTCTGTTAGATCTAGCTATTCTTCTTCTAGGTGTCTCCCCAAGAAAGTTAAGGATATTGCATTACAATGATCATGCAAACTCATATCTATAGCAGCACAATTCATAATAATTATATATTTGAAATAATCTATATGTTCATCAACAGATGAGTGGATAAAGAAAGTGTAGTATTTATACAAAATTTACAAAGTGGAGCAGCCCCCTGTTATGAAGGATAAAGTTCTCCAGTAGTCCCATTATAAAGAATAAGTGAAAATATTAAGCCATTTAAATATGTAATATATTTAACCCAACATAATAAAAATAGTATCCTTTTAGCATATAATCAGCCATTCAGCCACTCAGAGGCCTCTACAGCCATGATTCCTGGAAGCCAGATTACAGTTCAAGTTGGTAGTAGATGTTGGCATCATCCACATCGTGGGGTTTTACTGGCATGGAAGATGAAAGGCTTGTGGCATCAGGGAGGTTCCAAATGGATTTCAAATGAAAGCCTTGGAGGCTGAGCAGTTTGTGCTTGAGAGGGCAGTTTATGAAGTTATGAGAGTGAAACCAAAAGTACAGTAATGTGATGATGGACTAATTGAGGGTCAACTTGAGTGGGAAAGTCTGGCTGAACCAAGTCAGCATGGTTCTGGGAATGGAAGACCCACCTGAGGATTGTCACTTGAATGACATAAAAGGAAAATGGGAGTAGAAGACTGCATACTGCTGATTTCTCAGGAGAAGCTTTGTTGTGGCCAGTTTTCCTGACTTAAACTTGGCTTTTCCTAATTGTAGGAGGATCTTTGGTCCTCACTGTTGCTGGGGATGACTGCTCTTCTCTTCAGAGGAGCTCTGGTCTCTGCTTTTAGCATTGCTTCCAGCTCCAGTACAGACCCCTCAGTCTTCTGACATAAATCCTTCACTCTGCCTGAGCAGACTGTCTGGTGTCTGGTACAGACTTTGTTGATACAGCCTTGCATGAGACATTGCCATGGGCAGTTTCTTGACTCATGTGGGACATTACTGTAGGGACCAGGGCCTTGGCTGGATTCTTTGAGTCTTTAACACATGGACTGGTCTCTTGTACTCTTCTGTATTTGCCTTTTTGGGTATTATAAGATATTCCTATAAATTTATGTGCCCTATAGTAAATCTAGTCCCCTGCAAGTGATGACCACAGGAAGTTGGAGATACTAGAAACCTAAAATATCAGCTGAAATAGCTCATAGGTAGTGAGCAGAGCCACCCCAAGAGAGAAGTGATATGGGATACAACCAGCAAAAAGGTAAAGGCAGAGCCACTCAAGCCCTTCTAAATTCACATCTCCTCACCACATCTTGCCTCAGGTGCTGGACATGGACCTACAAGATTTAATGTTTACTCATTTTTGATTTTGCTTTCAAAATAACTATTCCCTTTTAAATGGAAATCTTTACTCTGTTTCATTGTCTAATGGAAGTTTTTCTTTTTTATTTTTACAAGGGTTTACACCAACGAGTTTTCTTTGAGCCTCGAAGAGACTTTGGACTTGGACTTTTTGGTAATGTTAAAATTGTTAAAAACTTTAGCAATTTTTAGGAATGAACTAACTACATTTTTGCATAAAAGGATGTGCACAAATGTTTTGGGAGGGTCAGGAATAGAATGTTATGATTCAGATCTAAAATGAACTCAAAGCTGTATGTGTTTGAAATGTTGGGATTATGGGGGTATGAAGGCCGACTTGGTATTAGGAAAAGTGGTGTCTGCTCAGAAGATGTAGGTCACTGGTGCATGCCTGGAAGGGTGTAACATCTAGGGAGGGGTTTACTCCATCCTATGCCATACCATACCGTGTTAGCAAAGTCCAGGGATGGACACGAAGCCACTGCTCTGCTGCATCAGGCTATTGCTCTGCTGGAACGTGCTGTTCCCAGTGATCCTAAACCCAGCATTGGTAAAGTACTAAAAACCAGTTTAGAATAATAGAAGATAATTTATTTGAGGATGGAGAAGGAGAAAAACATAGATGACAGATGGCTACTCTGGCCAAGAAGGGAGAATCTGAAACTGAATTGCTTATGGATTTCTTGTCTGCACCTTCATTTATTGAGTTCTTTGTCCCATGTAGGCTCTAGGAATCTGATTGGTTCACTGGCTTGTTTTGCATTCTAACCCTGGATTTCTTTTGGCCATGCAATCTTTTCCTGTGCTTTGGTGGAGGACAAGATTATGGGTGGAGCCTTATGGAGTTGAGTTTAAATTTAAGGATTAAGTAAAGGGGAAATTTGTGATACTTATGTTAATCACACTGCCTGGGATTTTCCAGGTTCTGAGTTCTTTGCTTTTATCTCTAATTGCTTGAGTCTAGCTGCATTTGTTTTTCTATTTCTTCATAGTCTAGCTGTCTTTGCCCTTCTAATTGCTAAATCCTGGCTGCAAACTTCAAAATTGCCTTATTCTTTCTAATAAAGCTCAGTGAGTCCTTCATCCCATTTTCCCCCACCTTCTACACTTATTTCCTTCTGTTTCCTTTGCTTCCTTACTACCATTATGTGGCAGCTTTCTTTCATGACACTCTTTCCACTAGGCTTTCCTTCCTAGGCCAAGTATGGACTTTAAAACATGAGCCAAAACTGGACCTCTTCTTTTAATTGCAGGGGTTGAGTATTGTGTCTCAGTGATTCAGAAGGTAAGACTCTCTCTCTCTCTCTCTCTCTGTCTCTCTGTCTCTCTCTGTCACATACACACACACACACACACACACACACACACACACACACACACGCATGCACACATGCACAGACATAATTTCTTGGTTATTTTTGATCCCTTTACTGTTTCACTCTAATCTCTCCCTTTCTCTTGATCTCCTCTCTCTTCTGAAAAAGGTCTGCCTTGCAGTTTTTTAGTATCTCTTCTTTACTTCATTTGTTCATTAGCTTATATTTTTGCCTTGTCATGTAAGAGAAAAAAAAGCACGTTTTGTTTTGTTTTGAGATATTGTTATAGGCAGCTAAATTAGATAGAAATATGGTAGGCAGTCAGATAGGGCTGGATCTTTGAAGGAGCCATTTCAGAAGACCAAATACCTTGCAACTCTGGGGGAAACAGACACCCCCATTGTGGGTCAGACCCCAAAACAAATAAAACAAATGTGCTCACATTCTTTCCAAGGATTAACATCAGGGATTGATATCCTAAATAGGTATCAGATAACTTTGAAGGAGCCAGGAGCCACTAACCCAAGCCCCTACAGGAAAAGGCCCTGTTTTGTATTCATGCCTGTTTGCTAGTGACTCACTTCCCCATTTGATCCCAATGTAATCACTTTTACCTTAGCCATTACTCTTATAATCTGGTTGGTTGACCAGTTCTGTCCCACCTCATGCCCACCTTGTGAGTCTCACCTTTGACCTGCCTCACCTTGTGCTTTTGCTCTATAAAAATCCTTAGAAAAGGCAGTGTCCTTGGCAACCCACCCTGGCTCTATCTCTCTCTTAGAAATAAATTTTCTTTCTCTCAATAAGCATATTCTGCTCCTAACCTCCATTGTTCCTAGAATTCATTCCTCACTTTTAGAGAACACGAACTCATACCAGACATCTAGTGGGTTGGAAGTTTCTTCCACCTATACCAATATTGTCTCACTATGAGGCCCAGGCTGGCCTCAAATTTTTGATGCCTCAGTCTTCCAACTACTGTTGTTATAGGCATGAATTTCCATGCCTAGGTAAAAGAATGTGATATTTAGCTTTCTGTATCTAGATTATTTTACTTAACATTATTGATACCGAGGAATGATATTCTTGACCTACTATATGTCCCGTAAGAATTCGTGTTCTCTAAAATCGAAGAATGAATTTTAGGAACGACAGAGGTTAAGAGTAGAAATATTTATTGAGAAAAGAAGCTTCTGTCTGAGAGAGAGAGAGAAGGGGTCCCGAGTGGTTTGCCAAAACTTCTGTATTTTCTAGGGATTTTTGAGTAAACCCATGAGGTGAAGTGGGTCTAAAGTGGGGAAAACTTGGAACTCGCAAGGCAAGTGGGCATGAGGTGGGACAGAACTATAGTCAATCAATGAGTTTAATTGTTCAAGTAAAATTGACCAAATCAGGGACAAATGGGGAAGTGAGTCACATAGCAAGGGAGCATTCTTAAGGATCAGTGACTCTTTCTGTAGGGGCTGGGATGGGGACTTCTAACTTCTCAAGGTGATCCATACCTCCCTAATGTTTATACTTAGGGTATGGTTGCATTTGTTTTATCTTCTGTCTTGCAGTCTGGCCCACAGCAAGAGGTGTGTATCTTCTCCAAGGTCACAAGAGATTTGATTCTCTGTGCCAGTTTCTTCGAGGGCTTAGCTCTGTATGACTGCTTATAATATTTCTAACATTATGTAACATTATGATTCAAGATTACCCATTTTCCTGCAAGTAACAGGATTTCATTTTTGAAAAAAATATATATCACATTTTCATTATCTATTCATCTCTTAATGAGTATCTAGGATGTTTCCAGGGCTTAGCCATTGTGAACTATGCTGCTATAAGCATGGTTATGCATATATTACTACATATATTGCTTTCAGGAAAATACTCAAGAGAAATTTTTTAAGATATGTTTAGACTGATTCTCATAGTTCTTATAGTAGTTTGCATTCCCACCCAAAACACAGATATGTTCCTTTTTCCACAGCCTGGCCAGTGTTTGTAATTTTTTATGTTCTTGATGGTAGTCATTCTTCTGACGATGGAATTTCAGAGTTGTTTTGATCTGAACTCCTTGAATGGCTAAAGTGGAACATTTTTTTATGTACTTATTGGCTATTTGTGTTTCTTCTTTTAAGAAGTGCCTATTTAGTTCATTTGTCTATTTTGGGGGAGGGAAAAGAGGACTGTCATTTTGACGTAATACCATTTTTTGATAGTTGATTTTATTTCTTGTGCATGAATTTTTTACCTGTGACAAATATTCAATCTTAAAGATTTTATCCCAATGCTACCACAGGTTGGTGACCAAACCTTTAATATAAAGTCATTTGGGGAAGATTAGTCAAATTGTTTCATGTTCATCTCATAATAAAAAAAAATGTGTTTAGTCCATCTCCAAAGGTCTTTGGTGTCTTAACCACTTTACAAATATGCAATAGTCCAAGGGTAAAGTCTCCTCTGAGGCTCAAAGCAAACTCTTAGCTATGAACGCTTGTTTATAGATATAATAGCATATGGTAAACCTTTTTACTGAAGGAAAGAGAAAGAAAGAAAGAAAGAAAGAAAGAAAGAAAGAAAGAAAGAAAGAAAGAAAGAAAGAAAGAAGAAAGAAAGAGGTGAAAGCAAATGCAAAGGCCAGCAATGCAAGCATCAAGTCCTGATTCCATGTCTCACACACCTCGCATATAGGATACACTGTTTAAGCATGTGGGCTCCCAAGGCTTTGGGTATTCCCACTCGTCATCTCACTAGTGCAGCTCTTATGATCACTCTCTTCAGCTAGCTCTGCATACTGTGCTCAGCTTCCTTTGGAAAGCACTCCATTTCTGGCCATCTCTCTTCCTAGGGACTCTTTTTCAACTTCAGCTTCATCCTCACAGCTCCATAGCTCATTCTGTCAGGGACTACTTAAAGAGAATCTGACACTAACACATACTGCCTGCCTTCTCAAACTTTACTCTGAATTCATGGTGGAAACCTGCACATTATGGTTTAAATATAAACTGCTCCCAAATACTCATATATTGAGGATTTGAGTCAAACCTTCATCAGTGTTTAGAGGTGGATCCTAGAGCTGTGACTGTACTAATCCATACATGTGTTCATTGCTACGCATACCACTAGGAGATGAGGTACTATTTGAGGTCACTGGGGCATGTCTTTTTATGGTATATCTTATCTATGGCCTCTTCTTTTCTTTCTGCTTCTCTCACCCTCTTTGCTTCATGACCAGTCATAAAGTGAGAAGTTGTATTACCCCTCCCCTTTCCATTACAATGCTGTACCTTCCCTCAGGCTCACAGCAATAGAACCAGCTGACTCTGAACTGATGAAACCTCTCAAAATGTGAGCCAGAACAAACACTTTTTCCTTTAAGTTTATTTTGTCAGGTGTTTTATCACAGGCATGAAAAGCTAACTTGGTCAACTTTTCTGTTGCTGGGATAAAATACCTGGAAGTCAATTTACAGTAGTGGGTTAATCTGGTTTATGGTTTTAGAGGTAATAGTCCACCATTATCTAGACTCAATGCAGAAACATGGCAGAAAGACTTGGAGGAGAAAAGTTGGTCACTTTGTTATGAGTAGAAATAAGATGACAGGAATAGCATCAGAGGGAAGGTCCATGAAGGTTCACATATAGTACCCCAAATCACATATTCGTGATCCACTCAGACATAGCTAGAAGTATATCTTACTGAGTAGTTCTCAAGCCAATCAAGTTGGTGATGCAGCTTCCGCACTAACTCAACTCCACGGTGCCATAACTGTTGCTTTCTGCATATCTGCATCATGTGACAAAAGCCAAAGTCTACTGCCGTGGTGAGCTGTATGTGGCCTCTTTGAGTCATGACTGTAGACTCTGAAAGCCTTGGTAAACCCCTAGGAAACAATATTCAATTTGGTCCTGAGTGGGCAGGGTGCCCCAGAATTTTCTTCTCAAATGAAAACCTTGGAGACCAATTTACACTTTCATACCTTCAGGTTGCATGGGTTGGTTCTTGCCAATCCCTGATATTTCCTCAATCCTTTCCTATTGTCCGGGTGTGAAGTACCTGACCTCTTTTTAATAGTGCTAATCTCTTTAGCAACTTTATTTTCATAGACAGCACTACTAAACATTCTCTTTTTTCTCTCAAGCTGTGAGTTATTTAAAATTTCCCATTCTGCTTTTTGTTCCTTAGTTTTCCTGTAAATTTGAATAAAAGTAGCAGACAATATTTGTGCTGCAACCTGAGTGGATTTGTGGATTTGTAATTTGTAATTTCCTACAACAGATAAACTAGATCATCAACTTTACATTTAGCATCCTACAAACAAAATCTCAGATTTCCCACTGTCTTGTTTGTACACTTTTATGCTTTGATTTTGGAACTTGAACAACTACTTCTAAGTTAACAATATGTGATTTATCAACTAGTGATTTCTTAGTGTTTTTTTGAAATTCTGTATTGTTTCTACTCTTTTTTTCTATTTTACTTTTTTTCACTAAATAAAAAAAATCTCAGATCATAGACAAAATACAAATTATTTTCTATGATGTAACATAGGTGGCCTCTATTCCAATTTCTAATAGGGGGCCCATATCCACCTGCAATCTCATCAGCATGGCCTCAATTGTCTGAATTGTTGCCAGCATTTCAATCTTCTGATCCTACAATAGAAATGCTCATTAATCTCTGCTTACAGAGATTAAGTAAACTTGTTCAGCCTTCTTCCAAACTTTTCCAAAATCTTCCCACAAACCAATTCCAAAGACCTTTGAACCATATTGGCCAGCACAGTTAACAGAAAAACACCACTTCTTAGCACAAATTTTCTTTGTGAGTCAGCTTCCCATTACTGGTGAGGTAATAAAATATCTAAAATAATGAGTTTAAAAAGATGGAACATTTATTTTCAGTGACAGTTTTTGATGTTTTAGGTCACGGTTGGCCCCAGTGCTTTGGGCATGTGGTAAGGCAATGCACCCTGGCACAGGGCATGCAAAAAAATGTTTTTGTTTAAATGATGGAAGATAGGCAGCAAAATCAAGAAGGAAAGAAAGAAAGAGAGGGAGAGACAGGATGAGATGATAGAGAGAGAGAGAAAGTGAGTGAGGGGGAGAGAGAGAGAGAGAGAGAGAGAGAGAGAGAGAGAGAGAGAGAGAGAGAGAGAGAGAGAGAGAGAGAGAGAGAGAGAGAGAGAGAGAGAGAGATTGAGAAAGAGACCAGTGTCTTGCAATTGCTTTTGACCACACACTCCCATTTAATGTTAGTGTTGCTAGCAGGTCTCATTTATTATGATTTCCAGCACCTCCCAATAGTTGTAACCTGAGAAGAAAATTTGTAATGTATGGTCATTGGGGGAACATCACAGATCCAAGCTGTAGCAGTTGATATTCAAAAATGCTGTCCATATACAATGGGTAGGAGTTGGATTTGGAGCTAAGTATCACACTTGAAATCGTCACCATTAGCTATGCTACAGATTTATGAACTATTCTTAAAACTTTCCCCTCTCCATCTTTGTTACTACTATTATTACTGTGATAAGAAGTAAGATCCCCCTGTTACAAAAGTTTAAATATTCATTCGGTAAATATAAGCATTATGCTATACCAAAAATCCTAAGATTTATTAATCTTTTTCTAACAAAAACTCTGTACCTTTTTACTAATACTACACTTCATTTTTATTCTCTTCTCTCAGCCCCAGGCACCACTATTCTACTGTCTGCTTCTCAACTTGGGTATTAAAGGTTATTCATGTAAGTGGTACACTGTAGTGTTTGTTATTCAGTGTCTGGCTTATTTCATATAACATAATGCTCCTCAGTTTCAGTCATTTAGCCATGTTGTCTCAAATGAGAAAATTTCCTTTTTTAAAGACTAAGTAACATTCCACTGTGTATATATCAACTTTTATCATTCCTCTGCCAATGTGCATGTATGAGGCTTCTGTATTTTAGCAACTGTAAATAATGATGCAATAACTATTGAAATAAACATATCCCTGAGATTTCAATTTCAACTGCTTTGGCTACATACCAGTAAGTTAGATTTCTGGATCATGTAGTAATCATACTGTTCTCCAAAGTTTCTGTGGCAATTTACCTTCCCAAGAACAGTGTACGGATTTTCACTTTTCTCCATATTATTCCCAACCTTTGTTATCCTTAGTATTTATATACATTTAAAAGATCAATAAAAATAAATACTTTGATTGAGTTTTATCATAAGCGCAATAACAAAGATTAATCAGGTTTATCCCTGGAACAAAATACTCAACATCTGCAACCCAAGGGTGGAGAGGTTTATTTTGGCTCATAGCTTCAGTTGGTTCTCAATTCATGGCTGCTTCAGGGTAGAAACAACATGGTGAAGACCTGGGTGGAGGCAAATTGCTCATGCCATGGTTTCCAGGAAGCAAAGGGAGAATGCAGGGGCTGGGGACAAGAATATACTCTTGCAGATTATCCTCCTGGTAATCGGTCTCCTCTGGCCAGGCTTCATCTCATATTGTTCTTGATGTAAAGTAGTTCTTTTTAATGCTAATTCTTTAGCAACCACACTCTTACTGTCCCTAACTTTGCAGGCAATTTTTATGACAAAATTAGAAACATTTTATACCTTCTAGCTTTGCTTTTTGCTCCCAATTTTCACTGCAGATCTGGCTAAAAGCATCCAACACTACCCATGCCAGTGCCTAATATCCTCTGCTAGGTCAATTAGTCCAATGCTCCTAATTTCTTTCTCCTGCAAATTCTCAAGACAAGACAAAATGTAGATACATTTCCTTCCAGCGTGTTAACACACATGGCCTATAGTTCAATTGCCACTGGAGTACATGTTTTCCACTGAAATATCCTGAGCCTGCTCTTTACTGCCAAGTCCCTATTGTCTGTGGTCTTCTGAGCTCTGATAGAATTGTCCAACATTTATAGTATTTTAGGAATTCTCTAAGACATGTTTTCAAAGCTTTCCAAATCCTTCTGTGAACCTGTTCCAAAGGCTTTTAAACCACATCGTCAGGTACCATCACAGCATCAGTCCCACTCTTGGTACCAACTTGCTGTATTCACCAACACTGAGACAAAACGCCTAATGCCTGCTACTCAAACAGAGACACATTTATTTTGGCACACAGTTTCAGTGGTTTCAGTCCACAGTTTGCTAGACTCAAAAAATAAACTGCATCATGAAAGGGTATGCTCATGCTCAGCTAAAAAATAAAAAGGTTTTCATACTGTGGTGGGCAGGAATCAGAAGGAGAAGGAAGGAGCTAAGGACAAGAACACTCTTTTTCATGCACGGTCCTAGTAACCTTATTCTTCTGCCCAGTTCCTACTTATGAACACCTAAGGATTTTTGAGGACATTTTTGAAAAAGTCTAAATCATAGCACAGTGGTCCCTGAGTTCATGAATTTAATTTATTCTACAGTTCTGGGAAAGATGGCCATGTTCATGCTCATCACCAGATGGGAAGTTTGCAAATAGAAGAAAAATTTGCCGGATGCCTCTGTTAAGGAACTGAATTGTTTGCAAAAAGGAGCATTCATGAACCAACCCATTACTATACATGTTTAATAGCTATTTTAGCAGATAAAAAGTGATATTTCATTATGATTTTAATTTGCAGTTTCTTAAAGACAAATGATGTTTAGCGTTTCAGATATGTTGGCCATTTGTATATATCATCTTTTGAGAAATATCTATTCAGTTTTACTGATTTCTAAATTGAATTAGCTACATGCTTTTGTTATCAAGTTGCAGAAATTGGTTATGTATTTTACATATTCACCCCATGTTTACCCCAGGCACAGAATTTGAAAATATTTCCTCCAGTTACTCCAGTTGTCTGTTCACTCCTTTGACTGTTTCTTTTGTTGTGAAAAGATTCTGGAGTTTGATTAAGTCACTTCTGTCTATTTCTGTTTTTCTTTGTCAGTTCTTTTGTGTCACATATAAATCATATTTGCCTGACCTGTGTGATAGTGCTTTCCTCTAAATTTTCCTATAGGTTTAGGTGTTTGGTGAAAGGTCCCTTCCTGATTCAGAACTGGCAATCTTCTTTCTATAACTTCATATGGCAGAAGGAATGAGAGTCACTTGGGGCTCTTTTTATGAATATTATTCCAATTTATGAAAGCTTTGCCTGTATGATGTAATCACATCCCAAATTCTCTCTTTATGTATCATTAACTTAATGGTGGGGTTTTCAAAATATGAGTCTTTAAGATGGAGGTACTGTAGTAACAAATGATGAAACATATTTTAAAATGTCGAATGAAATGAATTATCTCATCAAATTTTATTAAATACCTACTATACACCCTTGGTATGTTCCAGACCCTAGAATCCTAAGTGCCACATAGAATTTACTCTGGCCTATTTTGCAATTTCTTGAAGACTGATTTTGCCTTAGGACAGTGAAAACTTTCCTTAAGAAGTTAATGGAAATTCCATTTAGTTAAAGCACCACATACCTTTTCCCCATTGAGCACTGAGGAGTTTATACCTTCATGAGGGTACAGAAGGGCTTGTGGGGTTAGACAGGGAAGAAGAGGGAGACAGACTCAGATAAGTCTTCTTAAGATATTTCTAATCATAGGTAACTGGCAGGGCTACTTATAACATTAGGAAATTTCTTATTTTTCTGGTGGGTGAGGGTGGTGTCCATACTCTCTGAGAAATGTAGTCAGGTGACTGCTTCCTGCAGATTGAAACTGTATCTCTGGAGATAAAAACTCAGTGTTCCTACAACACTGCTCCCTCACCTAAAAATGTGCTTGTCTTGCTTCATGTTCACTGAAGCAGTCAGTCAGGAAATACTATATACTATGATATGCTAATATACATAGGTATGCAAATAGGTCAGTATTGATGTGTTTCTTAAAATGGAAACTCTCCAGAACACTTTAATTTACCTCAGGAAATACTCCGATGTCAATGACATGACAGCTGAATTACTCATTTATGAAATACAATATTATTTTATAAGTGCTTAACATGGTTGGCCACTTGGTATAGAGGCGGGGACAGATATGGTTTCTGATAATACAGCACATATTTGGGGAGAAGCATGATTTTTAGTATCTTATAAAATGTATAATATAAGAAGTTACTCATTCTTCCTTATAGTAGGGTAGTTATGCATTTAAAGTTGGGGTTAGTGGTTCAGAAACCTGTTCCACCTTCAAAATGCTTTGATGGCTCACGCTTCTCAATAAGCCATATAGGCCCACACTTATTATGTGCTTCTATAGACAACTCCAGATAAATAAATAAAAGGAAATTTAAAAAGTTGGAGACAAGAAATCATGATTGTAAAGGACAGTTTTAGTGATCAGAATCTGAACTATGTCCCCTTTTCCAAAATCAGCTAGATGATTTCTTCAAATCTATCCAAGACTAAGATTTCTGAGGTGATGAGATTAAACATGAGACTGCTCTTTCTAAAATTGCACTGGTTTTGTAAGGAAGGGGCAGTTACTTGCCAGCAGCAATTTTTCATCATTTCCTCCATGCATGCAGTTTTGAAGCTCACAGAAAGTTATGCATGACCCAGACTTTTCTATAAGTCAGCTAATGATCGGCCAATCCACTGGAGAAAATTGATTGTGTCAAAACTCATGAAGAGCTGTGGAGCTGATCAATGTCTCACTGAAGTCAAGTTTCACACAAAACAGCCCAAATTTGGAATTAAATGTCAGATATAATTTAGCACTGATGCCCTCTCAGTAACTTGGGAGAGGGAGCCTTGCTCCTGATTCTGCATGTCAGATTAACACCCCCATGGTGGGCTCCCCTGGATAAGTGATCAGAGTCTGGCACACTGCCACACCACAAGTCTCTAAGATCTGAAAAAGTGAGAACTTAGTGCTTAGAGTTGCTCTGTAGTCCTGGATCCTATGAAAGCTAGAAGGAAATGACCTGCGGAATTAAAAAGAGAGGCACTGGGTGTCAAGTCTGATTTTGCAAAGGTTGTAACATTGAATAGAGAGCCCTAAATGTTAACTACATGGAAGAAGTCCTGCCAGGAACAGAGAAAGACTAAGGAGGAATCAGAGGAGGGCTGCTTTTTGCTATGTTAAGAAGATACTTCAAGACATTGTGACGTAGTACTGCTTAATTTCTTATACTAATCCCTGTCGTGTTCTTTACATGCCTTCCAATCTAGTAAAAATGCTAGTTGCTGTACATAATTCATGTCTTCTATGTGTCTTTTCTTTTCTTCTTTGGTCTCTTGTCCATATATCAAAGACTGCAATTTCTCAAAGTCCAGATCAAAGATCTCTTCCTTTATGACCCTTCTTTGTATTATTGCAGGTTTCAAGGAATTTCCTATCCTCTAGCTTCTATAGTACCTAACCATATAATTTTAATGTCATTTTGACATTTATGTAAACATTTATTTTTGCTTTTTATCTTTTATATTAGATAATTTGTAGATAAGATCCATGTCTGACTATATCCCTTCTCCCAAATTTGTAGATAATATTTAAATTATTTTAAGAATGCATATCATACTTTTACAATAGGTTTCTGATAGTAAATTTTTATTTTATAATTCTTTAGTAAGAGGCAGAGTCCCAAGATACAATTAAGTGTTTGACCTATAATTATGATTATGGTTTTTTCATGATTTTATGATCACTAATTTGTAAACAAGAGACTGATATTGTTGATTATTTGTGGATAGGGTGAGACTATGTCAAATCACTGGGTTATTTTAGAATCAATCTTTAACTTCTAATTAATTCTCCTTGAGTCATAGTCCATTTCCCCACTAGTATTTTTGTGCTTGTACATAGGTGGATGCAGCCAAGGTTCTCAAATATGGAAGGGGAAGAATTTTTAAGAAAATCATGCACATCTCCTTTGTCCCATCAAACTCTTCAATAAGCTAAAATACTTTAGGGTCTTAATTTGGGACAGATTATTATTGAATAAGTTTTTATGTCTTTCAATGCCTGCATACACTTTACTAACATTTGTTCTGGTCAAACTGGAGAATATGTTCACACATTGTCTGAATTGCTTTAAAGATATTTTGGCCAGTAAAAGAAGACATAAATAATGTTACTAATGACATTCAAACTGGTTGAAAAGAACAAGGTGAGGGAATGAGCCATATTTCTTTTTTTAAGAAAGAAAGAAAATTTTAAAAAAGACAAAATAGAAAAAACAAGAAGAAAAGTAGAATACAGAGTTCAAAAAAATTAACATCATAAAATTGCTAGTTGATACATTACATATTGTCAACAATAGTTGTTAAAGTTACAAAAGCAAAGCATAAAAAGCGGCAAGACAAACATTGACAGTACAAACTCTCCTGTTCAATGATCTAAGAAAAGTTCAGTGATATGGTTATCTATTTTACACATTATGCATACCATTATATCCTTTAGAGCAATTTCCTTCCTTTTATTTTTTACAATATCTATTATACTTTTATATCTATTATGCTTTTTGGATAACATTATTCTGTCCATTATTATTATTTTTTACACTAGAAAGGCAACGTGATATTTACATGTGAGTCTTGTTTATTTCACTAATGAGAATATTCTCAAGTTACTTCCATTTACTGATAAAGGTCTCAAGACCATCCTTTTTTATAGCTAAGTAGTATTCCATTGTATAAAAATTACCACATTTTTTTCATCCACTCTGCAGTTGATGGGAATTTTGGTTGTTTCCAAGATTTATCCATCACAAATTGTGCTGCTATGAACATGGGTGTACATATATCACTGTGATATGAACTTGTCAGTTCTTCTGGGAAACTACCCAGGAGGGGAATAGCTGGATTGAATGGACCTTCCAATCCTAGTTTTTTGAGGAACCTTCATACTGATTTCCATAGTGGTTGCACCAGTCTACACTCCCACCAACAGTGGAGAAGTGTTCCTTTTTCCCCCACATCCTTGCCAACATTTATTCCCAGTTGTTTTCTTGAGAGCAACTATTCTTTCCAGAGTGAGATGAAATCTCAATGCATTTCTCGAATGACCAGTGATGGTGAACATTTCTTCATATATTTATTTGCCATGTGTATACCTTCATCTGAGAACTGTGTCTTCATCTCTGATGCCCATTTTTGGAGAGGGTTTTTGAATTTGGGGGGCTTGATGTTTTTCAATTCTTTATATGTTCTGGATATAAGTCCTTTGTCTGAGGGATTGTTGGCTAAAATTTTTTCTGAGCTGCATTTCCTCTAAAAAAAAGAATGAATGATGGAATTCTGTATGGTCTTTTGTTGTCATGCAAGGCCCTTAAAACCTATACTCCACATACACACTAAAATTTCAGAAATCCATTTTCCTTCTTTCTACTTTTTTGTTTTTTGTTTTTGCACTGGTTCACCAATGCATGACCTCATGCTTGCTAGGCAGGAGCTATGCCCCTGACCTATATCCCCAGCAAAGGTCCATTTTCTTAGATGTGAACTCAAAGTACTTGTATCCATTTCTAAAACAAATTTCCTAAATGAGTAAAGATATCTTGCTGCTCCTGAGTAGTGGTAACATTTCTATTCAAATTTTGCACAATGAGATCCTGTCTAAATATTCTTCCATAAAGCCATGCTTGTCAGCCAGTTGTCAAACAGCATCCAAACACCCTTGGTTAACTGCATACGTTTTAGAGTTTTTTGGGTTATGAGATATCTTTGAAATTTGTTCCACTTCTGCTTGAAGCTGTTGCATTTATACAGCGATTATAGAGTTTTTTTCTATCAAAGCATAAGAATATCATCAGAGTAAATATCCATAGAAGAATTTACCATGCTAGCATTTCTAAGATATCTGATTTCCTTGAGAGTACTATTTTTTCATCATGTATTTTCCTCATTAAAAGACACTCAAAACAGTGGAATATCTAGATCACAATTCAAATACTGAAATGTATGGCAAATTAATTCCTACTCTGAGATCTTGCTACACAGAGAAAAAAAATACTAAAAGGATTTGATTTGATTCACTTCAGTGTTTTATATCTTTAGTACTTAATGCTTTCCACTGCTAATAAGCAGTAGTCAACTACTCTTGGATCAATACTTGAATGACGAACAATTGTCCTCTGTCAAAATTCTGTTCCCCAAATAATAGAATTAGTAGTAATTTTGACTAGCACAAAAATTGATCCAACTATGGAGCTGCATGCGTAGGAAAGACAGCTTCCTGCTCTGACCTCACATAAACATATCATTCACACATCTCCACCATGGCAGAAGAAATGCCAAAAGGAAAGGTAGAGCCTATATTTATAGCAATTTGTGCTTTATTTTTTTCATCTGTTCACATACATTCAATAGCATAAAATATCTAGCACAAGGTACTTTTGCTTGCACTAATAGAATACACTACAAATTTTTTGTCTTTACTTTAGGTTATTGTTATAATAAAACTTTAAACAATGAAAAGATGGTAAATAAAATGAAAAGGAGAAGAAGCAAAAAAGAAAGGCAGACTGTGGGACTAGCAGTCAAACAAAAATGTACTTAAAATTTTGGTCATATGTGTGACCCGTTTTGTGTTTGTGAACAAATTTCTTAATTTTACTAAGACTTATTTTCTTTACCTAAACTTTGACAGTAATAGCCACTTACTTGTCTTGTTATGAGAATAATTAAATAATCTTTGCAAAATGTCTCACACAGTGACTGTTACCTGATACAGAGGCTCAAAAATGATAGTTATTTGTTAAATGGATGATTTGGGGTATTGATTTGTATGTGTCTTCATTATCTCATTTTAAATTTTAAGATTATTTTTATATTTTCACAAGTAAACATTCCTGATTATACGAAATAAAGTCCAGTTGTGCTAATAAGCTCAAGAAAGGATTTTCATTGCAAATAGCATCAAACTTTCATTTTGCCTTTAAGGAGTTCAGGCCGAAGTTAAATATTGACATACATAATCTTTTACCATGATGTTAAGTGTTGAGGACTGTTACAGTTAAAGCTAAGGAAGCCAAAGTTTAGAGAGACTATGGTTGGGGACAGCCAATCGGCTTGGAAAGAGGGTATAAAAATTCTTAAGCTCAAAACCTGATCTTTTAGGAATGTATAATTTTTAGGTTGAAAATTAAGACTTCTTACATTTATACAGTGCTCAAGAATTTACAAATTCTCTCTCTCTCTCTCTCTCTCTCTCTCTCTCTCTCTCTCTCTCTGTCTGTCTGTCTGTCTCTCTCTGTTAGTATTTTTTGAGACAGTATCACTATGTGGTTTAAGCAGGCTGCTTATAGCCCAGGCTGGCCTTGACTTTACTATGCTCTTCTTACCTCAGCCTCCCAAGTGCTGGTATTGCAAGCATATACCACCACATCTGGCTATAGTTTTTCTTATAATTCTCATTTGGTCCTTCTAGTAACCAAAAAGAGTTAATCACATCTTAAAGTCAATCATTCTAGACAGTAAGACCTAGAGAAACTGAAACCTGTTAAGGTAGCACATCTGGGAAGACAACAAGCCTGAACTCAGACTTCTGACAGTAACTCTGGGGCTCGCTTTTATTTCATCAAGTTTCCCATAGCTATCTGTGCTTTAGTAAAGTGTTCCTGTTCTGATCCAGGCACCATGGCAATTGACTGCATTTGCAGGTATTTTGAAGGCTGAAGTGGAGTCACTTACTCTCAGGTGTTTATGATCAACCCAGGCCACAGAGTGAGAGTTTGCTACAAAGAAAGGGAGAGGAAAAGAAAGAAGAATATGTAGCCACTTTAGAATTGCTTTTGAAGCCTGAAGTACAATCCTTAAATGT
The DNA here is from genome assembly GCA_004027455.1 of Hydrochoerus hydrochaeris. Taxonomy (NCBI): domain Eukaryota; kingdom Metazoa; phylum Chordata; class Mammalia; order Rodentia; family Hydrochaeridae; genus Hydrochoerus; species Hydrochoerus hydrochaeris. The sequence goes on along the minus strand of PVLA01004126.1, from coordinate 98,751 downwards.
CCATACTAGAACAAAACAGTCTTCACTGAGAGGAAATAGTGAATCCAGTGCTAACTAAATGAGAATCTTGTTTAGCACAATAGCAGGGCAAATTGCACTAAAAAGTCAAGAGATTGGTTCTGTATGTTTTCTGTGTGTATGGTGACAATTATCATACAAAGTTTACAAATTGCCTTGAACTACAGCAGCATATGGTAGCTGTTCATGGAGCCCGCTAGAGTATGCACCAAGATAATTATTTGGAGTGGACTAGCCTCTTTAATGATTAGCTTTATTTTGTATTTATCAAGAAATTTGTATTACTACCGGATGGGCACAGATTTCCCAAACTCTTAGGACTCATGGATGGGAAAGAGATGTTACAAAGAGTAGAACAAAGTAGAAGACAAACTTTCTTCTTGAGAGATTTGCAAGCAAGGTAGGAAGACATGACTAGCAAAAGGCAAGCATCTACAAATTTTGACCATTCCACTTGCATTGTCTAATACAGTCCTTTTGCTCATTTTCTCCATAACTACATCACGGCTTCTATCAATCACTGAAGTAATAAACTGGCTTCTTGTATGCTGTCTCAGATTTGGGATTGTAGTAGACAGGTGTGCTTCTGCAGTGCTGGGAAGCAGCCTTCTTTACTGTCACCCTAATCACCATGGACAATCGCCATTAATGCTTTTCCTTTTCCTGTGGCAACATCAGCAGATCCTGCTTTTTTGAGCCTATTTATGTAGGACCACATGCTGGTGAAGAAGCCACAGGAATTATTTGTGAAAAATATGCAGTTATGTTTTCAGTTTAAGCTTAATATTGCTTAGAGACATTTATTGCAAGTAAGTTATAATATGAAAGTCTATAAAATATACATGTTCTATTTAGAAAACAATGAAAGTAAATGTGTTGCATTCACCATTCAATTTGAAAGCTAGAACATATTTACTTTCTTAAAAGCTCTTTGTGCCCAGCCTAATCTCATTACAAAAATAGTCTCTACCCTGAATTTTGTTTTAATAGTTTCTTGCTATTTAAATAATCCCTTGCTAATATATGAATTCCTAAAAGCAGTCTTTAGTTATGCCTATTTTCAAATTTTATGCAAATAGGAACATTGTGTATATTCTTCTATAATTTGCATCTCTCAATCTAAAACTTTTGCTTTTCAAATTTGTTCCTGTAATGCTATAGGTAATTTATTTTTACTACTTCCATAATTTATTTGTCATTATTTATCAGTATTTGTTTTTTTTCTTTTTGCTGCAATGAACAATGTTTCTTTGCATATTTGTACATGTATCTTGGTACAAATAAAAGTTAATCTCTAGGGTATATGCCTATGTTAGAGTCAAACTTCTAGTCATAATATATAAACATGCTTAGGCTTACTAGGATATATTTAATTTTTCAGAGTCAGTTCACCATTTAGACCAAGTTAGACTTTAACTACTAAAAAATGATAACTCTTCTTCACACCCTTGCCACTCATGGTACCTCTAGCTTTTTAAATTTTTGACAATCTTAAGTGTGTAAAAGTGGATAGCAGTACAGAGCTTTAAATTTAATTTTTCATTGATTAATGAAATTGAGCATTTAAAAATTTTCTGTTTGGTAAAATTGTGGTTCATGTTCTTTTACCTATTTTTAGTGGATTGGTCATCTTTTTCTTTTTGTTTCTTCTTTGAGTTGTTTGACTGTCCTGGACACTAATGCCTCAACAGTATTATATACTACATAAATAATTTGCCAACAAAAGGACACTGGTTGCCATTTGGCTGTTAACAAGTCAGTGATTTTTATTCATAAAGATGCTGTGCCTAGAATAGGTGTTGTTCTAGTCTATCTCTTGATTTGCATGGGCTTCTGTTTAGTGGAAACCCTCACACCCCCCTCTTTTATTTACTGGTTCTGGTTTTCAGAAATCGTGAGCTAACAATAGAGTGCAGACTTTGGAACTGGATTAGATGAACTCAGAATTAATTGACCATTAATTATTATTACTGGGTCTTGTATAAGTTCTTAACTTGAATATATGCCACTAAATTCACCTGAGAAGAATGTTGTCTCTTGAGGCCACATGCTGCATTTAGTGATGCTTTTTGACACCTTTAACCAATTAAAAGATACTTGATGTTTACTTTTGCCTCAGAATCATTGATGTAAGTTATAGTGATACCTACAACTAAATGGCAGTAGAGTTTTTAATTATTTAATGTATTTGACCAATGAAAATAATGAAATCTATATCATTTTATAATTTAGATCTCTCAGGCCTACTTTGTTTATAGACAATTACATTCACAGATTAAATATCCTGGCAAAGTCCCTTCTATTAAGGTATGAATATTTTTATAGACTATTTGGAGAGGTAGAACATGGACTTTTCAAAAATTTAAGCATCATACTCTGCTTTGTGTAAGTGTACTCAGGAAATCACACTGATGCAGTTGATCTGCAAATACTTTCCCTTCACTTAGTAAATGCCCTTTTTCCCTCTGAAGGGAGGTTTGCTTTGAAAGTCATCCTCCACTTCTTTCCATTATCCATTTATATCCAAATTGACAAAATCCACTCAGCTCTTGATATTTCATCATTGCTCAATACGTTCAACTATATTCTTTGCCCATTGTTACTACTTGAGTCTTTCTTTTCTCTTACTCTAACATTAAAGAATATTATTTTGACAAAGATAATTTAATAATATATTAAAAGAATTATATACCATGGGCAAATGGGATTTCTTCCTAGAGTGCAAGTGTAATTTGACATATAAAAATCAATGTAATATACATTATATTACTGACTTTGTTATCAGTGGATACAATACTCTCACCTGCAACTTAAAGGAGGATAGTTTTATTTTGGTTTATGGGTGCAGTCCATGGTATTTGGACTCTAAGGCAGAAACAAGATGACAGAGGGACATGGTGAAGGAAAAGGTGTTCAACCACTGACAGCCAGGAAGCAGAAAAAAAAAGGGTGGAGCTGAAGACAAGAATATACCCTTCCAGGTCACACTCCCATGCCCTATCTCCAATCAGACTTCACCTCCTAACAGCACATTCAACTACCAAACTCACCAGTGGATGAATCCACTGATGATGATTAGACTACCATAATCTAATTGTTTTACATGAGAATTTTGGGAGCATTTTATAAATCAGCTGTAAAACACATTAGTAATATGGACAAATGCCACATGATTATCTTAAATGCAGAAAACATTTAATAAAATTTAGCATCTTTTCAAGATGATAAGAAATACTAAACAAATTAAAGAGACAACTGACTCTACCTATTAAAGCCCATATAAAAAGCTTATAGCCAATGTCATATTCAATGAAAAACTGGCTAATCTTCTTCTAAAATCAGGACAAGGCAAAGACATTTAATTTTATGATTTTTATTTAATGCAGTTTAGAAATCTTCACTCAAGCAAACAGGAAAAAAGAAGAGACATTCAGGATTGCACATTTGAATCCCACCTGGAAATCTTAGGTCTTAAAAAAACAAAAAAGAATGTGGGAAGACTTGTGGTGTAAATCAGTGGTAGAGTACCCTAGTGTTAATTCCTAGTACATATGTGTACACACATATGTACACATATATACACGAACAGCATCCAAATTGGGATGGATGATATAAATTTGTCTTTTTTGCAGATGACATTACTTTACATGTAGGAAATTCCAAAGAAAGCACTCACAAACAAAACCTGCTTGAATTCATAAATGAATCCAACAGAATTGCAAAATAAAAAATCAGTATACAAAAGTTAGCTTCCTTTCTATACTAACAATGACCAAAAACCATAAATTTTCAAATCCCATTAATAATAGTATTAAAAAGCAAAATACTTAGAAATAAACTTAACCAACAAGGTACAAAGCTTGTGCAATGAAACTACAAAACATTGTTGGAAAAATTTTAAATAGTTATAAATAGATAGAAATATGCCCTTTGTTCATGAATTGAAAGGCTTGATATTGTCAAAATGTCAGTGTTACTCAAAGAACTCCACAAACTGTCCAAATAATTACTAATGTATTTATCATCAAAACTAAATGGAGTTTTTGCAGAAGTGAAAAGTCCATCCTACAATTTATTTAGAAATGTAAGAGAATCAGTGTCCAAAAAAATCTTGAAGATCAAGAATAAAATTTCATACACTTTTGGATTCTGAAACTTACTACAAAACTACTGTAATCAAAATTATGGGACTGGCATAAAGAAGGCTCACATACATGAATGGAGATTTCTGAAATAATACTTACCTGTATAGTCAAATGATTTTCAGCAAGGGTGCCAAAAACACGCCTTGAGGTAAAAAAGTGGTCTTTTCAAAAACTAGTTTTGGAGAAATTGAAGGTCCACATGGAAAAGAATGAAGTTGGAACTTCCCAGTATGTACCAACATTGACTCTAAATGTATTAAAGTCCTATACTTAAGAGTTAAATCTATCAATCTCACAATAGAAAACATAAGAGACAAGCTTCAAGACACTGGATTTGGCCACACGCAAAAACAAAAGTTAAGATAAATAAATTAGACTTCTTTAAAATTAAAAATTATTCTGCTCAAATCACAATTGACAGTAAAAATGTGACATATGAAATGGAAAAAATATTTCAAAGTCATACCTATGATGAGGGGATCACAGATTATGTAAAGAATTTAGCAACAAAAACAAACAATAACAACAAAAACACTTGATTTGAAAATGACCAAAAAAAGTCAGTTGATATTTCTTCAAGAAATACATTCAAATGGCCAAAAGCACATGGAAAATGCTTGCCATTACTAATCATAGAGAATGCATAATCAGAACAATGAATTACCATGTTACATCCATTATTAATTATAACTAGTATAAAAAAACAGAAAACAGTAGTGTTGGCAAGGATGTGAAGAAATTGGAATCTTTGTGCATTATTCTTGGGACTATAAAATGCTATGAAAACAAGTATGACTTTACTAAAAATAGAATTATTGTCTAATACAGGAAGTGTATATATCAAAAATTGTACATATCAAAAAAATCGAAGAAGTTTTCTCAGAAAGATAGCATCATTTATAATATGTAAAAGGTGGAAGCAGCACAGTGTCCAATGAGAAATTCATGAAAACAAAATCAGGTATATATAAAGAAAGCAATATTTGTTATAACATAATAAGGAGAGCAACTTTGATACTTGCTGTAACATTAATCGACCTTAAGGGTTTATGTATGCTAGGTGAAATTATGCCTGTTGCACAAAGAAAAATACTGCATGATTTCTTTTTATGAGTTACATAGAGCAGCCAAATTTGACAGAAAGTAGCATGACTATTGCCAGGGAGTGAAAGAAAGGGAAAATTGAGAGTCATTATTAAATGAGTGGAGAGTTTCAGTTTTAAGTACAACAGAGTTTTGGATAATGACTGAGCAAATTGTGTAAGTATTTAATACCTTTGAAATAAAGACAAAAATGACTAAAATGGCAAATTTTATACCTGTGCATTTTGGACAGAGGTCATGACAAGCAGACTTCCTACCTTTTACATCTGACAAGGACATAGCACTTGTTAATTAAAAATAAATAAACAAAAACTTTCTTGTTAATAAGTGCTAATAAAACATTTTGACAATTAAATAATGTGAACCAAATCACAGCAATTTAATAGACTAAGACTGGATGTGAGAAAATATAATGGGCTTATTTTTTGCCTTCATATTGCTTAAGAGTGAGATTTATCTGTGGACTCAGAAGGGTTTCCTGTGAGAAATTGATAAAAGCTGGCTTTTTATGTGGCTAAGCCTGGCATCATGAACACGTAATGATGTCCATGTTTCCTGTCTCCAGCAAGTTGGTTCCTTTATAAAAATGCACTGTGTCAACCTGAAGGTATGCACTAACTTTGTCTTATGATTAATCAAGTAAGAGTTGATCATAGCCAAAAATTATCTGCCAAGCACTGTTTGATGCATTTAAAATACATCTTCTCACTTAATCAAAAATGCTATGAAAACTGTGAACTTATTTTTAACCTTTAATTGGTTAAGAACCAAAGGCACATAAAAATCTCTATAGTCTTCCCAGAGAATAGAGCTAGAAGGTACATTGGATAGTGTAACTTAGGGTCTCATTTTTTTTATGTTGATGGTAAAACATTATGGTTAAAACATGAATAAAGTCAGCATAGATTGATTCTACAAAATTTGTGAATCATCCAATCATCTATTTTTTCACCTTATTTTTCAGACAGCAAGTCACCATATGATTTTTTATGTCTCAATCTTTCCTACCTCTGGTCTACAGCACATTTTGTTCTGGTATATTATGGAATATCCCACTGTATGATTTTTGGTTATTTCGTATTTCTTTTATTCAATAATCTTCTCATTACCAGTTTCTCACAATTCTGATCCTTTATCTGTTCTTTCCATGGGGTTTATAGGAGCTAGGACAGTAAAGGTGATAAGGGAATTTGAGTTTTGAAGCCAGACAGCTGTGGTCAGATCATGTTTGTCATTTATTAACTTTGTGACAGTAAGCAAAAATAGTTAACTGATAAACTTGTGTTATGTGTGTAAGGTAGAAATAATAATGTCTATCTCGCTGTTTTCTGAATTTAAATAAGACCATTATGCATATTTCACTGTTGAGCACACAGTAGTAAATTCTCTCCACAATTTAAATACTTTATTGATTCAAGATGTTTATTGTGGGTTTAAAGACTAAGGACAATGCTGGACATAAACAGGGCCAGTATTGGACAAAGGACTGCTATGTCTGTGATATTAAGGCTCTTCCTCATAGACACCTTTGGAAAATTGTAAGAAAATTTACTTTCATAAATGTCTTTTTGCTAGGATTCTACTAAGGAAAACAATTACTTTGTTAAATAGTGTTTTAAAACTATGATATATAAGAGACTAAGCCCAAATAATAAGAGTTCATTTTCCAATTCTGTAGTCTTAAATCTAAGGAAATCAATCACTTTCAACACTTTTAGCTAATTTTACTGGTATTTTTTAATTCATATTTGAATATAATGAATTTATGCTATTTCTTTGTTTAATAGTACTCTAACTACCTATTGACTTGAAATAATAAATAAGAGCTGAAGTCTTTTTCAAATGCCTCTTCTATTTGATGTTTCAACAAAGAAGTATAAATGGCCAATTTTACATGAAGAAATGTCTAGCATACTTGGTTATTTAAAAAATGTAAACTAAATTAAAGGTTTTATCTTTAATGCAAATTAAACTAAGATTTTATTTACTTCAGAGAAAATAGCCATCATGAAGAAATGAAATAATAAATGCTGGAGAAGCTGCGGGGGAAAAAGAATTCTACATTTCTGTTGGGAATGTAAATTAGTACAATCACTGTGGAAATCCATATGAAGATTTCCCATAAAGCTAAAACTAGAAATTCTATTTGCTCTAGCATTCCCTTGCTGGGTATCTTCCTGAAAGAGTTACAGATATACTACACTGATACATGCATACCGGTGATGATAGCAACACAATGCATAACAGCTAAATCATGAAAGCAGCCTATATGTCCATCAACAGATGAGCTGAGATTATCTCTCCTTTTGTCCTTCCTAGATAGATATTTCTATGACTTCAATTAATATTTTGAATAATTTTACATTATTATATAAATATTCTTTATTCCACAACCAGTTAGCATGCAAGATTGTATTCTTATGCAAATTCATGACTAATTTATGAAAATGTTTGACTTCCTAGGATTTTTTATGTTATGGAAAAAATGAAGCAAAAGTTCAAAACAAAGTACAATAACAAGAGTTAGTACATTGCATATTGTCATCTTCAAAGAAGTTACTCAGGGTACAAGATATGGGCATAAAAGTTCTCCAATTGGTATTAGCATAAACATTCTTTTTCAATTAACTAAGAGACACTAGTAATAAAATGAATTTGCACTTTTTTTGTTCCTTTCTTTCCCATTTCCCCCATCCTATTTCCTTTTGAACAATTTCTTCTCATTTCAAAATATATATTGTACATTTTAGACCTTATTTATTATTTCAGCTTCTCCCATAAGGGATACAAGGTTTAACCATGTGAGTCTTAATTATTTGATTTATGAGTATGGTCTCAAACTGCATCCATTTATCTATATAAGTGTTTTTGGTTTTTTTTGTCTTTTTGAGTTCTTTGCAGTTCAGGCTAAACTTGAACTCACTTTGTAGCCCAGGCTGGTCTCAACCTTGCAGAGATCCTCCTGCCTCAACCTCCCGAGTGCTGGGATTACAGACATGAGCCACCATGCCGGGCCATTTACCTATATAAGTTTTAAGGCTGTCCTTCTTTATGGCTGAGTAGTACTCCATTGTATAAAAAGACATCATTTTTTATTCATTCCTCAGTTGACTGGCACTTAGATTGTTTCCAAGATTTAGTTATTACAACTCTGCTGCTATAAACATGGATGCACATATATCACTGTGGTATGATTTTTTAACTCTTTCAGGAAAATACCCAGAAACAGAATACCTGGGTTGAATGGAACCTCTAATTCTAGTTTTTTTGATTTCCACAGTGATTTCCATACTGATTTCCACAGTGGTCGCACCATCTACACTCCCACCAACAGTGGAAAAGTGCTCCTTTATCAACACATCCCCTTCAGCATTTATTAATAGTTGATTTTCTGAAGTTGTTCATTCTTTCTGGAATGAGATGGAACCTCAGTGTTGTTTTAATTTAGATATCTTGAATAACCAATGATGCTGAACATTTTTTCGTATATTGATTGGCCATTTGTATTTCTTCATTTGAGAAGATGCCCATTTTTGGATTGAATTTTGAATTTTAGGGTCCTTATTTTTTTAAATTCTCTATATGTTCTAGATAGAAGTCCTTTGTAAGAGGGACAGTTGACTAAGATTTTTTTCCCAATTTGTGGGTTTTCTTTTCATTCTGTTGGAGATTTCTTTTGACACCCAAAAACTGCTATTATTTCTTTAAATAGTCTTATGACACTTGTGTTGGCCTATGCTTTTTCATTTACACCTATCTGTCTTATATTGTTTCTCTTTGCATCATCTTGCATCTTTTGGATTGTTGTTTCCTGGTTCCTTCTTATTTTTAAAAGATCTTTTCTTTCATTATCATATGTTTCCATCCTGTCTTTAAAGCCTGAGAGTCTACCTTCAGTTTCATTCAAGTGGTTCTGTCAACTTTCAGTAGAATTTTTAATATCCTGCATATCCCTTTGAATCTGTCTCCTGCATTCTAATTCTGTCTTAGATGGTTCATTCATGGTTTCCAACATTTTCTTATACTGCTCTATTTTTTAAATCTAGATCTTTTTTGGATACATTCAACATTTGTTTCATAATATTTTTATTTCCTTTTTTCCTGGGAGATTATTTCTGATCTGATTTTCTCTGTAGTTTCATGGAGTTATTTCTTTACTTCAGTTCCTATCATTTTTGAAATGTAAATTCCAGTGTCTTCCATTTTAATGTCTCCTAGGATTGTTCTCAATGGGCTAGAGGCCTGAGACTGCATCTTGCTCTTTCATTTTGTCATTTTCCTCTGGGACCTGTGCTGCTGGTTAGGTGCCATCCTGATGGATTGCACTGGAATGCTGAATGGGGCAGAGCTTCAACCCTTTCATATCTGTGTGGCTAGCTGAGATGTACTCCTGAACTGTGGTGCTGGAGCCTTGCACTGTGTTGGGCAGAGTTCAAACTCTTCAGAAGCCATGCACTAGGCTAGTTACTCTCTGATGGCTGGCTCTGGGCTGGGCAGGGCTTGGCACCTCTGTGACCTGTGAGTCTGGCCAGGTATTCCTCTGATGGATTGCACTGGGATGTTGGGTTTAGCCGGACAATTCTTCTGTGCAGCTAGCAGGCTGGCACCCCTGGAGTGTGGCACCTGGATTCTGTGCCTGGCTGGATGAAGTTCAGAACCTCCAGGATCCAGGTGGCTAGCAGCGACACATCCCAGAGTGTGACACTGGGGTCTTGCATCTGGATGGGAGGAGTTCAGAGTCTCTGGACTGCATGGCTAGCTGGAATGGCCCTCTGGAGTATAACACTGAGGCATTGTACTTGGCTGGGTGGTGTTCAGAACCTCCAGGACCCACTGGGCTTACTAGGACAAACCCCTGATCCATGGCACTGGGGACTTATGTTGTGATGGGCAGAGTTCAAAATCTCTAGGACCATTGGCTAGACTGGTCACTCCCTGATGGACAGGTCTAGAGCTCTGGGCTGAGCAGGCCTCAGTACCTCTGTGACCTGTGAAGCTGGCTTGGCTTTCACCCAATGGATTGTGCTGGGATGCAGGGTTGGGCAGAGCTCAGATCCTCTGTGAAGCTAGCAGGAATGCACCCCTGGAGTGTAGTGCCAGGGCCTTGTGCCTGGTTGGGTGGATTTCAGAACCTCTGGGAGAGAGGGGGTGAACAGGGATGCACCCCAAGTGTGTGGCATCCCAGCCTTGTGCCTAGCTGGTTCTTCTTTGGTAAATATATCAGCTATGTTTTGAACAGTTTTTGTCTGCTTGTCTAATTTTTCATTTGTATTTTGATACTAGGAATCAAACTCAGGACCTTGTGCTTACCAAGCAGGTACTTATGCTATTGTGCTATATCTCCAGTTTTAATTTGTGTTTAATAATTTCATTTTCCTCTTTTTGTGCCTATTCTTTCTTTGGAACTACTATTAGTTGGCTGTAGTTTCTTAGTTCACTAATTTTATATCATAATTCTACTTTGACCTATTTCCCTTAAAGTCTGGTCAAAGCTTTATTTAAATTATTTTTTATTTTTTTAAATAACAAAATAATGAGATGAGTTTCAGCTTAAAGGCATCTAGGCAAGGTTTCTTGTACTCTTACACTGCAAATACAAATGTGTCTTTACATTAATTGTAACAACTTCTACATCTCTACCTGCAGAGCTTTTGAAGGTGTGATGCTTCACAGCACATTAGTGTTGAACTAAGACCTAGATTTGACATAAAAACTAAAATTATTTAGGAGATAATTTTTTGGTGTCTCCTTTTGCAGGCCATTTCTACCCCTTTTAAGTCATCTTGTGGCATATATCCAAACCTTCAATATTTTCACACTGATCTGGATCCCTGTCAAGAAAAATACTTTGATAGTTTACCAATAATAATTACTGGCTTAGTATTATACCACTTGGTCTACTCAATAGTATTCTAATTTAAGATACTGTATAGTCAACAAATTCAAGGGAATGATGCATAGTAAATTTCAGGTGCTACATTCATTCATGGAGCATTGATAACTGTGCTATGTATATGTTAGAGAAATAGAGAAGATACCATTCTAACCTTTGAGGTGCTTCTTGAATCACAAAAGAGACAGAAAAGATATAAAACTAATTGTACAATACAATCAGTTTTAATCACAAGAACAGGAAGAGGTGGTGATTCGTTACACATGGACAGAAAACTCATGTGGGCGAAACCACAGGGGGATCAAGGAAAAAGGGGCATCTTCATAAAATAATCTATGAAGTTAATAACTATGAGAAGTGTGAGCAGCCAGTAAATTCAGAAGTTGAAGCTGATTGTCCTGTGGGAAGGGAAAGAATTTTAGGCCAGGACTCCCTTGGACACAATTGAATCATATCAGGTAGATGAACTCTCATCCCACTAGCCCTATAGCAGCACAAAGAGCAACAAAATCAGAAAGTGATAGCAGAGCCAGAAATGACAAAGAGCAGGAGGCATTTTACTTAGCTCTCTCTAAGGGAAACAGCAATGTCCATAACATTAAAAAATATGGAGATGACTACTCCCCACCCTCGCAAGTCCAGATTTATTAAGTGCACTAAAATGATGCTGCCAAAAGGAAATAACTGGAGAATTTTCTGGAGCCAACACGGGTAGAATATGCAGTGATGAGAAGTTGGAAAGCAGCATTATCTTTTTCCAGGCTGAATTTCACTTTGTTCCACTTCAAGTAATGGCCACCTTGGTCCAACACAAGATTTCAAAAAGACCATAGCAAATCTTTTTCCAAATGAGAATATGGAAAATCACAACTACAATAGAAGTAAGGAAATCCTTCTTCAAGCCCATTTGGCATAAAAAGGTGCTAGGGTAGGGCAGGGAAAAGGTGGAGAGTCAAGAAGGAAAGAGTTTGGAACCAGTGGCTGAAACTTTTACACTGAAGCTTTGTTCAATATTTGAGTACACTCTTCAAATGCATAATGGTCAATTATTTCTTATTTCAGAATTGACTTTTAACTGTACAATTATTTTGGTGAATTGAAGCCTCCGTCTTGGATCTAAGACCTCACCCATTAGTGAGTGATAAAGAGAGGGAGCTGTGAATGTGTGATTGTGTTTGTGATCTATAGGTTGTGTCTGCAAGAAACATATGCAGAGCCCAAAATGGCTTACCTTCTGTGTTTGGCTGTCATGACTACTAGATGTGGAAGCTACACAGATAACTTGCATTTTTTGAACTGAATATCATTAAAGAAATTTGTTAGAAAGAAAATTGCTCACCAATATAATTGATGTATCTAACTTTGCTAGCCAAAACCAAGCAAAAATAATTTTCTATCACCAATTACTTTGCTCAATGCCTTCCTTATGTTTAGTTCTCCTGAAAAATTTCACTTACTTTTTAAAAGTCTTTCTTAGCATTGTACTTAAGCACTTTGTCTGTCACTTGAGGGGCTAAAATTAACTGTGTTTTGTTTTTCAGAGAACTTGGTGTCTAATAGTGAAATATGTATAAAACAGTACAGAACTTGATGAAGGTCTTGAAAAAAGACTGTAGTCCCTTTGCTCTCACCATCACATGAGAAAAGTCTTACTTCATTTGTGGTACCACATGTGATTTTTGTGGGGGAAAGAAAGACTTCATTTGATCTTGAAGGAGGCAAAATGCATGTAAAATAGGGGAGGGGATGGGCAAGGTCACTCAGTGAAGCAAACAGTGTGTGTGAACAGAGACCAAGATGCAGGAAAAGTCAAAATGAAATTGAGACAAAGACTTCAGAAGAGACGTCACCCAGGGAGTAGTGGGAGCCAGGGATATTAGCTAAGGATATTAGAAAGGTGAAGAATCATCAACATATTTTCAAAGGCCTTGAAAAATAGGTCAAAGGATTTAAACTTTTTGTACAAATATGCAAAACTCAGTGACATTATATTCAATACCATATAATGTTTATTTCTATTTCACTGGATAAGGACATTTGATTTGAAATCTATCTTTTAATAAATAAAATTTTAAATAAAATAAAATTTACAGTGTACATTACAGTACAATGTTGTTACAGGCATGCAGAATATCTCCATAGTTTATTAAAGATTTATATCTGAAACTTTATAGTTCTCACTTAGGGAAACTCTATTTCCCTCTCTTCCAGCTCTTGGTGATCATGATCCTATCCACTAGATCTATGAGGTATGTTACTGGTATTTTCATTGGGATTGCATCAAATCTGTATAACAATTTTGGGAAAATGGCCATTTTCACAATATTTATTCTTCTTATCCATGAACAAGGGATGTCTTTCCATTTTCTGAGGTTCTCTTCTATTTCTTTTTTTAGGGTTTTATAATTTTCCCTGTATAACTCTTTTACTTCTTTCATTAGATTCATTCCTAAGTATTTCATTTTTTTTGGATGCCAGTGTGAAGGGTGTGGCTTCTCTCATATTTCTCTTGGGGATTTTGTTGTTAGTGTATAAGAATGCTGTTGATTTTTGTGTATTGACTTTGTATCCAGCTACTATGCTGAATTTATTTATTATATATAGGAGTCTTTCAATGGAGTTTTGGGGGTCTATGTAGAGTATCATGTCATCTGCAAATAATGATAATTTAACTTCTTCTTATCCTATCTTTACCCCTTTTATTTATATCTCCTGTCTAATTGCTCTGGCTAGTATTTTCAGCACTATGTTGAATAGGAGCAGTGTTAAGGGACATCCTTGTCTTATGCTTGATTTTAAGGTAAAGACTTTAAGGTTTAGGCCATTTAATATTATGCTGTCTGTTGGTTTGCCATAGATGGCCTTTATCATATTGAGGTAAAGACCATCTATTCCAATTCCTCTGTAAGGTTCTTATCATGAATGAGTGTTGGATCTTATCAAAAGCTTTTCTGCATGTACAGAAATGATCATGTGATTCTTACTTTTGGCTCTATTGATATGGTGGATTACATTTATTGATTTACATATGTTGAACCATCTCTGCATGCCTGGGATGAATCCCACTTGGTAGTGGTGTATAATCTTAATGATTTGCTGCATTCTGTTTGCCAGTATTTTATTGAGAATTTTTGCATCTATGTTCATTAGGGAGATTGGCCTGTAGTTCTCTTTTTTAGTTGAGTCTTTGTCAGGTTTTGGTGCTAGAGTAATATTTGCTTCCAGGAATGACTAAGAAGAATTGCTTCCCTTTCGATTTCATTGAAGAGTTTGAGGAGTGTCAGCATTAAGTCTTCTTTGCATTTCTTATAGAATTCTGCAGTGAATCCATCTGGGCCTGGGCTCTTCTTTGTTGGTAAGGACTTAATTACATTTTCAATTTCATTAACAGAAATTGGGTTATGCAACAGTTTTACATCTTCTTAACCCAGCTTTGGTAATTCATATGTTTCTAGGAATCTGTCTATTTCTTCAGTGTTATCAAATCTATAAGAGTAGAGGTTTTTAAAATAGGTGTTGATGATCTTCTGCATTTCCACAGAGTCTGTATGATTTCACCTTTTTCATTCTTTATTGCATGAATTTGAGTCTTTTCTTTCTTTTTTAAAATAAGGTTGGCTAGGGCCTTATCAATTTTATTTATTCGTTCAAAGAACCAACTCTTTGATTCATTGATTCTTTGTATTGTTTTTTAGTCTCTATTGCATTAATTTCTGCTCTGATCTTTATAATATCCTCCCTTATTTTGGCTTTGGGCTTGGGTTTCTCTTGTTTTTCTAAATGTTTGAAGTGTAGTATCAGGTTGTTTATTTGTGTTTGTTCTGTTTTCCTGATGTGGGAACTCAGTGCAATAAGTTTTCCTCTAAGGACCGCTTTCATTGCATCCCACAGATTGCAGTAAGTTGCAATTGTTTTTTTTGTTTGCTTGTAGATATTTTGTAATCTCTTCTTCATTTTCCTCTGTGACCCACTAATTGCTCAAATGTATTATTCAATTTCCATGTGTTTATGGGGGTTTTACAGTTTCTTTTATCATTAATTTCTAGTTTCATGGTGCTATGATCCGATAATATGCATGGGATAATTTCAATTCTTTTGCATTTGCTTAAAAATGTTCTGTGGGCTAGTATATGGCCTATTTTGGAGGATGTCCCATGTACTGCAAAGAATAATGTATACTCTGAAGTTGTTGGATGGAACACTCTGTATACGTCTATCAAGTCCATTTGTTGACAGATGTGACTCAATTCTGTTATTTCTTTACTGATTTTCTGTCTAGTTGATCTGTCCCTTTATGTCAATGGCATGTTAATGTCTCCTGTTATAACTCTGTTATTGCTTATTTGATTTTTTCATTTCTATTAATACTTGCTTTGTATAACTTGGTGCTCTGGAATTTGGTGCATATATAAGATTGTTTTCTCTTCCTTTTGAAGTTTTCCCTTAACTAGCATGTAGTTTCCTTCATTATCTCTTCGGATCATTCTTGGTTTGAAGTTCACATGGTCTGCAAAGAGAGTAGCTACCTCCACTTTTTGGGGGGTTCCTGTTGCATGAAGTATTCTTTGCCATCCTTTGACTGTCAGTCTATGAGTTTCCTTTTGGGTTACATGGGTTTCTTGTAGACAACATATGGTTGGATGTTGTTTATTGATCCATTCTGCCAGTCTGTTTCTTTCAATTGGTGAATTGAGACCATTTACATTAATCCTTATAACTATTATATGTTGGTTTATTGTTGACATGTTATCTTTCTACTGTTGTATCTTTACCTTTCCATTCTGTTTAATTGTCTGCCTTGCTTAGTGTTTTTTTTTCCTATGTGTATCTAGAATGCCTTTCAGTATTCTTTGTAGGGTTGGTTTGGTGATCATGAAGTTCTTCAGCTGTTCTTTGTCATGGAAGTATCTTATTTGTCCATCCATTTTGAAGGACAGTTTTGCAGGGTACATCAGTCTGGGTTGGAAGTCGTTTTCCTTTAGGATCTGAAAAACTTCACTCCATGCTCTTCTTGACTTCCTTGTTTGTGCTGAGAAGTCTGCTGTGATTCTGATAGGTTTTCTTTTATAGGTGATCTGTCTTTTCTCTCTATCAGCTTTTAATAATCTGTTCTTATGTTGGATCTCTGGGATGGTGATTATTATATGTCTGGGTGTAGTTTTATTTTTGTTATGGCTATTTGGATTTCTATATGCTTCCCGAATCTGTATGTCAGTTTCCATTCTCATGTTTTGGAAGTTCTCAGCTATTACTTCTGTAAATAGCCCTTGATATCATTTGTGTTGTCCTCTTCTTTTTCATTTATCCGTCTTAATCTTATATTGTTTTTCTTTGCATCAGCTTGCAGCTGTTGAACTGTTATTTCCTGATTCCTTGTTATTTTTAAAAGATCTTTCCTTTGCTGTTCACTAGCTGCTATCTTATCTTTGAGATCTGAAATTCTATCTTCACTTTTGTTGAGGCAGTTTTGGCAACTTTCAATAGAATTTTTGATTTCCTGTATATCTCTTTGAATCTGATTCATGCATTCTGTTTGTTTCTTATACTGTTAATTCAGGTGTTTTATCTTTTTGATTTGTTCCTCTAATTTTTTAACTGTGTATTCTTTAGATTTGTTCAGTATTTCTTTCACTACTTTTATCATTTCTTCTTTTACCTGGGAGATTATTTCTAATTTGATTTCCTTTATAGCTTTCCATACTTGCTTCTTTATTTCAGTTGATATCATTTCAGGTATTTCAGGTGTATGACTAGTATTTTCTTCTATGTATGTGGCTCCCAGGCTTTCTTGGGATGGGCTGAAGGTTTGAGATTGCATTTTGGTCTTTCATTTTGTCATTTTCCTGTATATCAAGTGATGTTCCAAAACTCTCCTTGAGCATGTTGGAAATCATCTCCTGTGCCCTTGGCTCCTTGGACTGAATGAACATCATTGAGTGTGGCTCAGTCATGTCCTGAGCCAAGTCCAGTGTTTTAGGAAGGTGGGCGGGTACTTAACAGCTGGGAGCAATGGTCTTAAACTCTCCCTTGGTCGGGGCTGGTGGGAATGGTACTCATCTCATGTGGCTTTGACTCCCTCACAAAGCTTTGGCTCCCACATGACCCCCGCCCCATTGAAAGAAGGTCACTGGGTTTGGTCCACTCAGGCCAGCAAAAACTCCCAAGCCTAGTCCAGTGTTTTAGGGAGCTGGGCAGGCATTTAAACCTAACTGCTGGGAACAATGGTCTTAAACTCTCCCTTGGCCAATACTTGCGTGCTGGTACTCCCCTAGCATGGCTTTGACTCCCTGGATTGAAAGAAAGTCGCTGGGCATGGTCCACTCAGGCCTGTGAAACCTCTGGAGCCTACTCCAGTGTTTAGGGAGCTGGGTGGGCACTTAACCACTGGGAGAGATGGTCTTAAACTCCCCAGGCCAATGCCAGTGGGCTGGTACTCACCACGCGTGGTCTTGGCTCTTGGGATTGAAAGAAGGTCACTGGGCATGGTCCACTCAGGCCCACAAAACCTCCAGAGCCTAGTCCAGTGTTTTAGGGACCTGGGTGGGCACTTAACTGCTGGGAGCAATGGTCTTAAACTCTCCCCGGGCCAGCACAGGCTTGCTGCTACTCCCCCCACAGGCCTTGACTCCCTTGCATGGCCTTGGCTCCCTCACACAGCCTTGGCTCCCTGGATTGAAAGAAGGTTGCTGGGCATGGTCCAACTCAGGCCTGCCCCATTTGTTATTTTCAAGACATCTTTCTTTTCTTGATCACTAGCTGAGATCTTGTCTCCAAGATTTGAAAGCCTATCTTCATTTTCATTCACGCAGTTATGCCACCATTTAATGGAATGTTTAATTTCCTGAATTTCTGTTTGAATTCATTTCATGCATTCAGTTTTTTTCCTTTTTTATTTTAAAGAGAAAAAGATAAAAAAAATTCAAAACAAGATAATAGGGTAATAATGGTTCAAACATTATCGCTATCTTTAAATTAATTAGAGTAAAAGATAGCAACATTTAATTGATCAAACACTATTAGCATAAAACATTTCTTTCAATGAACTATGAGAAATTAGTATTACAACTATCTCAAATATATATATATATTTAATATATATATATATATATATATATATATATATATATATCTTTTCTTTTCATTCTTTTCTCTACTCCCTCATCCCAGTTTCTCTTTCCTTTTGAGGTATCTTCACATATTACAATATCTATTATACATTTTAGATTTTATTTACTCTCTGTGCTTCTCACACTAGGGAGACAATACGATGTTTACATGTCTGGTTTATTTCACTAATGGGCATGGTCTGGAATTGCAGCCATATATCTATAAAAGTCTCCAGTTTATTCTCCTTTTGGCTTGAGTAGAACTCCATTGCATAAAAAATCATATTTTTTATCCATTCCTTGGTTGTGGGACATTTGAGTTCTTTTGAAAATCTAGCTATTACAAATTGTGCTATTATAAACATGGATGCATATATATCACTGTGGTATGCCATTTTTAATTCTTCTGGGAAGATACCCAGAAGGTGAGTAATTGGATGGATTTGGACAATTTATCCTAGTTTTGTGAGGAATCTGTACACTGATTTCCACCGTGGTGGCAGCAATCTATGTTCTCAACAACAGTGGAGATTTCATTTTAGCCCCAAACCCTCTAGCACTTGTTGTTAGTCAATTTCTTAATAATAGCTATTCTTTCTGGTATGTAGATGGAATCTGTGTTATTTTAATTTGTATCTCTCAAATGATCAGTGTTGTTGAATGTTTTTCATATATTTTTTGCTGTTGAAGTGTGTATTTATGTCAGATGCTCATTTTTGGATTGAGTATTTATATTTTGGAGGTCTGATTTTTTAATTTCTTTGTATGTTCCCAATAGTAATCCTCTATTTGTCAGGTGGATTAGTGGTAAATAGTTTTTTTCCACACTTTGGCTTGTCTTTTCACTCTGAGGTGGTTTCTTTTGCTGTGTAAAAGTTCTTTAATAAGTTGAGATCTCAGTGGATTCTTTGTGATAGTTCCTATGCAATCAGGGCTTTATTCACAGTCTTTGCTACACCAATGTCTTATACAGTTTTGCCGACTCTATCCTCCAGCACAGTTAATGTTTCTGCTTTAATAATTAGACCTTTGATTCACTTCATATATAGCTTAGTGCATGGTGGAAGACAAAAGTTCAGGTTTAATCTTTTGCAATTGCAGAGCCAGTTTTTCCATTACCATTTATTGAAGAGGCTGTCTTTCTTCCAGTGAATGTATTTGACATCTTTTCAAAGACAAGGTGACTTTGTATTTCTGGAGTTGTTTCTGCATCTTCTAATCTGTTCCATTGTTCTTTGGGTCTGCTTATTTTTGGCCAGTACCTTTTGTTTTTCTCACAGTAACTTTATAGTATAATTTCAATTAAGAGATTGTGATGCCCCTGCTTTTGTTGCCCAGAATTGCTTTTGCTATTATTCTATATCTCTTGTGGTTCCAAATGAATTTTAGGATTATTTCCTCTAATTCTGTGAGTTTTGCTTTTGGAATTTGAATTAAACTGCATTAAATCTGTATAAGTTTTGGAAGTATGACCATTTTCACTATATTGGTTCTTCCCACACAAGAGCAAGGGATATTTTTCAATTTTATCATATTCTCTTCAAACTCTCTTTTCAGAACACTGTTATTTTCAATGTAGAAGTCTTTTATGTCATTTGTTGGATTTATTCCTAGGTATTTCATGCTTTTTTCATCTACTTTGAAAGGTATTATTTCCCTCACCCATAGTCTTGTCATCCTAGTCTTGTTATATTTCTGTTGTTGTCTCTCCCCCTCTGTCCACCCTCCCACTGTTTAACTGTTTGCCTTGCCTGGTGGATTCACTGTGTTGGGGTTGATTGAGTTATAGTCCCTGTTATCTCTTCCTAGAATGTCCTTGAAAACATTTTGCAAGGCTGGTTTGGTGGTCAAAAATTTTCTCAGATTTTTTTTTTTTATTATGGAGGTATTATTTCTCCATCAGTTTTGAAAGATAGTTTTGTGGGTTTGGTTTGTCAGTTTGGTTTGAAGATTGTTTTCCTTTAGAATTTGAAATATTTCACTCCAAGTTCTTGTTGATTTGAGTGTTTGTGCAGGGAACTCAGAGCTGTGATTCTGATGGGCTTTCTTTTATAGATCATTTGTTTCTTTTCCCTTCTAGCTTTTAAGATTCTACTCTTGTGTTGAATTTCTGGGATCTTGACTATAATATACCTGACTAGATTTTTCTTTTGTTTGTGGCTTATTGGAGTTCTGCGTGGCTCACTTATCTGTATTTCACATTCATTTTCTCTGCCAGAGACATTTTGTACCATGATGTCTGTGAACTTTTTTTTAATATCATTTGTACTATCTCCTCCCTTTTCATTGATTCCAATCAATCTTAAATTTCTCTTCTATGTTTCATCTTGTAGTTGCTGGGTTGATTTCTCAAGGTCCTTTGGTATTTTTAAGAAATTTCTCTTTATGATCTCTAACCATAAGGCTATCTTTTAATCTGCTGTGGATACTTTCAATTGAATTTTTATTTTCCTGAATACCTGCTTCAATCTGCCTTATGGATTCCATTTCTTTCATATGCTGAGAATTTATGACTTACATAATTTTTTAAAATTCCTCTATATTTTTTGGTCCATATCTATTTGTGATTTTCACTGTGAACATCTCTGCTGTTATCCAAAAAATTGTTTCTGATTCAATTTTTTTCTGGAACCTCATTCAATTGTTTTGTTGTTATCACTTCAGAGATGCCATGTGTGTAGTTTTTGGATACTCCTACCTGATTTTCCCCTGGACTTGTCATTTATGAAATGGATGTCTGTGGTTGCTTCTTGTTTACATGTCTTCTCATTTTCTTTTCTTTTCTTTTAGTTTAATTTCTGGGGTGATGCTTGTAAATTGCCTATGTTGTGTTGCTTTATTGCTAAATTTTGGAGCTCGAAGGAAATGACTACTTTCCCAAGGTATCTTCCAAGTGTAGCTGGATTTTGTGTTTTGATTCTGTTGTAAGATCCCACTTCTTCAATTTGTTGGAATGAGAAATTGCTGCATTGGAATGAGAAATTGCCCTGGTTCTTTGGCATTCTTTCACAGAATTTTCTGTGACCCTTAGGGAATCTCAGTCTGTTTAGAAGAATTATCATAACACAGCCTAGAAAATGAGAAACTGAGCTAACCACTAATTTATCATCTTTAATCATATGAAATATATTTGTGTTTATATAACAAAGTCTAAAACAAACCAGAAAATTACATGCAGTACATGAGTCCTTAATATGTCAATTTTGCCCTCAGCAGTTGCCATTTAAAATGAGTTAAGGAGAAACTAGAGAAGTGGGGTTCTCTAGTTTCTAGTGTGGGGTTCGCACTAACTTTAGGAAACTGGTGCAGAAGACTGGAAGGAAATAGAGAAAGAAGAGATAAAAAGAACAGAACAGAACCACAACCACAATGAGGCTAGAAACTACATTCCCAGCCATATAAAAACAAGATCAAGCAATGAGTGAGAAAACGAACAAAAACAAGATAGAAAAACTAAACAATACTGCAAAGATGGCAAAAAACAAATAGAGAGAGAGAGAGAGAGAGAGAGAGAGAGAGAGAGAGAAAGTCCACTTTCAGATTTGTCTCTGCTGTCACTTGTAGAAAACTGGAGGGGTCAGAGTCCTGATCCATATTGATTTATTACAATAAGCTAGCAGTAGAGTTTTGGGTGAAGTGGTAGGTAATTTAGTGACTTTCAGAGAAGGTCTTTCTCTGCTACTTGCCACTCTATGATCTTTCTTTGTCTTTCTTTTATTGATTATTTATAGTTTCCATGCTCTTCAAACCATCTTCTACTTTTTATCTTCCTCTACTCTAGATTTGGTGAGAAATTCCTTTATAAATGTTGACATTTCTTTTTTTGTCTGAGAATTTCTCCTCCGGTTTCCTCTGTAGCTTCATAGATTTTTCTCTTTACTTTGGTTGCTATCCTTTCAGAAATTTATGGTATGTGCCCTTCATTGTCTTCTATCTTGTTTCATAGACTTGTTCTCTGTGGACTTTAGGGCTGAAGTTGCATTTTGCTTCTGCATCTTGTCATTTTCTAGTTCAAAATTTTTATTTTGTTTTCTGTGTTGATCCTTTTAAGTTTTATAACAGATAGATTTATGTCTAGTATGCAGGCCTTTCTAGGCAAGATTTGTTCTTTGAGAATGTGTTCTTTGTGTAGGAATTTCTTGTTTTGTGTCTGTCTTAAGATTATACTTTCCTAGTTAATTAAGAGTCAGAGGTTGTTATCTTTTTGGCTCAGTTCCCAGTATTTTGGTGCTGGGTTCTAGTGAGTTTATTATCCCAGAGCTTCCCAATATTGTTACAGAAGGGAGAACAATTGATTACAACTGATATGACATCCAAGCTAAAATAGTGTGATTAGCAATAACAATAGCATCAATCACATTTTAAAACCTGACAAACTGTTGTAGCTATTAATGTTGTACCTTTAACCATAATATTAAACTCTACAATTATGTTACAGATTGGATCATTAATTGGGAGTGTGTATGATAAATGTTTCCCCTTGGTAGAGTGGTTTTACCCTGTAGTGGGGAAATTTCAGAAATATAGTTGCTAAAGATAACTGAAAAGAAAGTAGGAGTGAGGCTGAAGGACAAAGGATGATCATGCAAGCTTTGGGAAACTAGAAAAGAGGGCAGAAGAGAAAGGATGAAGGAGTAAGCAAGGAATTATCTAAAGATGGTCTCTGGATTTGGAGGATAGAATTAATTTTCTGTGACTGGAGTTCTCATCAACCATTTAGAAAACATAAAAAAGATAAGAAAAAAGATAAAGGAAATAAAACAGAAATGGGGAAACCCCATTCACTTGCTTCTATTCTATTTGTCGTCCTTGTTCCCAAGCACTATGCTGGTTCACCTAACTTAGAACCTGTTGGTTATTATTGTTACTGTTCTGATAACTTCTTGCTGCTAGTCCATCTGTCCAACTCGGGCACCCTGACTGGGGGCTGTGCTGTATGGCAGATGTTCCCACCAGTCTCTGGTCCTTCTCATTGTTCTTTTTAGTTGGATTCTGGTAGCTGTGATGGAAGGGGTCAGCTCTATGTCTTCTCATGCTATTCACCTGGCAACTTAACATATGAACAATTCTCCCACAATAGAACCTGTTCATAAGTTGGGAACTTCTTGTGTTCACACACAATAAGTACATATATATATATATATATATATATATATTTTTTTTTTTTTTTTTTTTTTTAGAGGAGTAGCGGTCAATCTTTCTCCACTGAGTATGACTCTTGTGGGTATTCTGTATATGATTTTTATTGTGTTTTGGTAGTTTCTTTTTCTTAGTTTGGTGACTGTTTTTCATGAAGGGTGTTGAATTTTGTCCACCAGTTTGTATGAATCAATAGTGATGATCATGTGTTTTCCTGTTTATCATGCTAATATGGAATATTATATTGATGACTTTTTTTGATTTTAAAGAGGGTAAAACGGAACAAAACCAATCTAAACAAGCCAGTGTATGAGATGCAGGATTTCAAATATTATAAAATCAACAATAGTTACCATAATGCCCCTTGACATCTTCAAAATAACTGCAGATAACATCAGACATAGTAAAAATCAAAAAGAACAGACTAGAATAGAGACAACAAAAACAAAACAATGAATGCAATAAAGGACTTCATAACAAGCCAATAACAAATCCAAAATTGCTACCATATCTTTCTAACTTTGAAATATCTGCTCTTGCCATTGGATTTAATATAATCAAACAAAACAGAACAGAGTAAAATCCAACCCAACAAATCAATGGAAATGATATAGGACTTCCAAACAAGACCATAGAGAATCAACAATGGTTACAACCTTCAGAGGATCCCCCTAGAAGCCACACTGTGTACCGCTATCCTCTGAACCTATGATCAGATCACTGGCCTAGACCTGCAGTGTTAGTGAGCACTAAAGCACCGCAGGCAGGGATTTCACCTCAATAGCTATCATCACGGGCTGTGTTTCTCTGCGTAAGCTGGTTGCTTATGACGGGGTGGGGGTAACTGATACTTCTTGTTTTTCAGCCCACAGGCTCAAAGGGGCTGGAGTCCAGTTGTGTTCCCAGTCTGAGGGTGTCCTGCACATGGTGCTGATTCCCAGACTGGGATTGTTTCCTGGGGTGGTTTTGTTCTCCCTACCCCCAGTCTGCAAATGGCCCATCGACCCATTTTTGCATTTCATGTATAAATATAATTTGGTTATATTATATAATTCTTTAAATAAACATAATTTTGGTTTGTTAGCATTTGTTGAGGATTTGTGAATCAATGTTCATAAAGAAAGGTTCCATAGTTTTCTTGGAAGGTTTTGCTTGGCTTTGGTATCAGGGAAATACTGTCTTCATAAAATGAATTAGAAAGTCTCACTCCTCTTCAATTTATTGGGAATGTTTGAGAAAATTCATTATTTGTTCTTCTTTAAATATTTTGTATTATTTCCTGATATAATCATCAGATCCAGAGCTTTTATTTTGTTTGGATATTTTTGATTAATCATTCAATCTTCATATTAGCACTAGGTCTTTTTCTGGAATCTCTGCCTTTGATGTTGTCTTGTTAGATATTTTGTTCCTAGAAATTTGTCTGGTTTACTTATATGTTTCAAATTTTGACATAGACTTTTTCATAGTGTCATAATCTATGTTTTTTTCAATAGAATTAATAGTAATCATCTCATTTACATTGCTAACATTAGTAATTTGAGTCTTCTTTTTCTTTGTCCACTTAACTACAGATTTGTTAACTTTGTTGATCTTTTCAATGAATCAGTTATGATTTCATTTAACTTCCTTGCTATATTTTCTTTATGATAATAATTTTCTTTCTAATCATTATTATTTTATTGCTTTTTCTATCTTTGGGTTTAGTTTTTTCTTTTATTGATTACTAAACTTTTAAAGTTAAATCATTTTTATAAGATATTTCTTATGTTGTAAAGTAAGCATTCGCAGCTATAAATTTTCCATCAAATTGCTTTCAATATATCTTGTAAGTTTTGATATGTCATATTTTTCATTTTTACTTTTATTCTTCTCTAAATCTTTCTAATATTCTTTATCATTTTGGTTCATTATTTGAGTATGTTATTTAATTTCTAAAAATGTTGACTTATCTAGTTCCATTATTTTTTTATTGCAAACTTCATGTCAATATAAAGAGAGAAAATACTTTTATTAGGCATGTTTAATCAGTGACCAAAAGTTTGGATGCAGTTACTGTGATTTCTACTGTTTTAACCTATTGAGATTTACTTTGTGGTTTGGCATTTAGTCTAACCTGGAAGATATTCCCATGTGACTTGAGAATATGTGTGGCATTCTCACTGAGTAAAATGTATGACATATATCTACTAGCTCTCATTTTTGTAGCATTAGTTCCTCTATTTAAACATAATCTTTTCTCTGTTACTTTATCCATTATTGAGCATGCAATATTAAAACCTCTAGCTTAACCATTATTGTAGAAATATTCACTTATCCTTTTATGTCAATTTTTTGTCTTTATAGTTTGATGGTTTGTAAATTTTTACAATTGTTCTATCTTCTTATATATTAATCCTTTCATTATTATAGAATATCCTTCTTTGTCTCTTTCTTGAAAGAATTCTATGATTTTATTCTCTTTTTTCTGATAATAATCTCTCTTTTGGTTACTATTTGCATGAGATGTCTTTTTTCATCCCTTTATATTCAGTATATTTGCGTCTTTCCTTCTAAACTGAGAAAGTATGCAAGTGAATCAGATGTTTTTATGGACTCTGCTTATCTGCATATTTTGTTAGAAAGTATTATTGCTCGCATTTAGTAATTACTGATAAAGAGGGAATAATTACGCCATTGCAAGTTATATAAGCCTTAGAGCTGCTTTTCCTTTAGTTTTATAATTATTGTCTTTTTTGTATGTTTTATTTCTGAACAGTGAAATGCTTAAATTCTATTTAAATTTTCTTTTTAATATATTTTATAGCCTTTTGTGGTTATAACAGGGTTACATTTAATGTTCTGAAGTTATGGTGCTCTAATTTGAAGTGATAGTAGTTTAGCTGTACTATCATCCTAGAACTTTGTCCTTTACAGCATGGTTGTCATCCCTTTTGATTTTTCAGATCATAAAATTATGTCTTTAAACACTATGCAGCCTAAAGCAAAACTTTCTGTTTTAAAAGAAGTGAATTAGTCTTTTAAATTATGTAGTTAACAAAAATTTAGCAGCACAAACTTTTTTACCATAATACTAGGTTTGTAACCACTTGTATATTTGTCTCAGTAGGCTCTTCATTTCTTCATGTAAACCTGAGTTATTACTGTCCATTGTCTTCTCATTTCACCCTGTATTCATTCTTTGGACTTTTCTTACAAGGTAAATCTAGAGTTAGGAATTCTTTCGGGATTGTTTACTTAGTAATCTCTTAATTTATTCTTCTATTCTATGGACAACTTTACAGCATATAAGATTCTTTACTGACAATTTTTTTCCTTAGCACCTTGAATATATTGACCTGTTTTCTGTCTTTTCATTTTTCAATTCAAAATTTGGTAATAATCTCATCATATATACAATTTGCTTCACTCTTGCTGGTTTACAATTCTTTGTCTTTCAGAAGTTTGATTATAATGTATCTTGGCTTGAATCTCTCTTTATATCCATCTCCTTTGGTGTTTATTGAGCTTCTTAAATATGTAGAGTCATGTTTTTCATAAAGTGGAGAAAATTTATGTCCTTATTCTGTAAATATTCTCCCTTTCTCTTTCTTTCTTCTACTTTTGAGACTTCCACAATACATATGCTAGTCTGCTTCATAGAGTCACATATGTTCTTCAGTTCTGTTCATTTTTGTTTATAATCTTTTCTCTTTTGTTCCTCAGATATGAAATTTTCCATTGTTTATGCTTCAGATTCACTGACAATAGTTTCTATTAGCTCAAATTTGCCTAGTGAAATTTTAAAGTAATTATTATATTTTCAGCTCTAGCATTCTTTGGGGGTGATTCTTTCAGATTTTTTTCTTCTTATTGATATTTCTAATTTATTCCCATAAAATATTTTTGACTTTCTCCATATTTTCCTTTAGTTCTTTAAACTTTTGCAAGACCATTGTTTTAGTCTTCATCTATTCTATCTTAGATCAGGTCTTTCTGAGGGACACTTTCTTCAGATTTGACTTTTTCCTTTGAGTGGACCAGTGTTTCATATTTTTGGAACTTAAGACTTTTTTGTTGTTGAAAAGAGAATGTTTGAATCTAGTTGTATGGTAACACTGGAAAGCAAATTTCCCCCTTTCTCCAAGATTTTAAAGTTTTTATTAATATTATTACCAATATTACTATTGTTGCCTGTCCCTGTGCCAAGTATAAGTCTACTTAAGTGTTTTCTGAGTCTTTCTCTGAGTGTGAAGAATCACTTCCTAATGTTCTCTGTAAGTACAGTTACTTTGAGTTTCATCTTCAATGTTTAATTCTCAGTAGAAAGTGACAAAACAGTGAAGAGGAGAGGAAAGGTGACATCCCTTTAAACTCACTGGATGTCTTGTCAGTTGTAAAGAGAGGGGCTTGAAACTATGGAGGGAAGCGCAACAATAATCCCCACTTGTTTTTAGTACCTTTGCCATGAGAAGCTGTAATCAGAGCACAGAATGTCAACACTGAGGGGAAAGTTTCTCTTTGCCCCTCCTGTTTCCTGCATACTGTTTTTAAGCTATGCCAGGACCTTGTTGTAGAGTTGGTAGTGAGGAGTAGTTTGCTATTACTGCATGAAGGGCAGATATTTACTGAAATCAATTTCATCTTATTACCCAAGCTTTTCTCTGAAAGTTGCAAACCCTCAATATATTCTGAATTTAAAATAATTACATCAGACATCATCTTCCTGTGCAGTTGACATATGGGTGGGAAATAGATCTCAGTGCTTTGTATTACAACATCTTCCCAGAATTCTCTTCCTCAGTCTTTGTCTTTATCTATTCTTCAATTTTGAATTGTAGTTTTTCTAGGTATTGTGTTCTCTGATGAAAATTATTTTTCCTTCAAAAAAAAATTTTTTTTTAATATATCATCCTACTTCTTTCTGGCCTATAGGTTTTCTGCTGAAAAAATCTGCCAACAGTCTAATAGAGGTTTCTTTGCACATTACTCTGATCTTGCTGATATAAAAATTCTTTTTGATTTTAACTTTTGACAATTTGATTGCAATCTGAGTCTCTCAGGACATCTCAAGTGGTTTGTTAGTTCTCATATATCTGGATGTCCATTTTCTTCTATATTTTGTGGTCGTTTTCAGTCACTATTTTAAAATAACTTTTTATTCATTTCTGAACTCTCAGAATGACCACTTCTTGTCAAGCTTACTGCAATACTGTCCCTAGCTGATCTACATGCTTTAGTTCTGCACACCCTACAATCTTCCCCAAATGAGTAGATAAAATGTAGAATGTGGCTGCAGACCTCTGTTTGCATTGGTGTAACATTCTTGTTCTGCAGAGGCTACCTACCAAACTCACTTCTGGTTGACACATTAAATTTGGATTGGTATGGCTCTGTGCCCAGAGCAATCTGGTTTTATTCACTAACAGCAGCTCACAGTTTTATTTGTACCATTAGAGAAAAATGTATGGAACTTCCCCAAAAGTACAATGGCATCATATTATGAAAGAACTGCAGTATTTCTTATAGAGCCTTTAATAATGACCAGCTAGGATTAAATGATTCTTGGTCAGTTTTGTTGGGGTGGACTATGGGATGGGTGAATCATTTCAAAAGTCTGAACTATATTGCTCACTTATTGGGTACACTTACATTCATTTACATACTGTAGTTTTCTATTAGCTTGTCTTACACTTGTGACCATAGGATTATTAAACCTATTTTTCTGACTAAAATCACCCATCTTGGGAAACCCCTTTTTGTTTATTCTGAGGAGAAGCATTTGATTTTTATCCATTTTAATAAATTACATAAATGTCAATTGTGATACCACATGTGGTCCCACTACATTCACCCACTTGCTGTGTGGCTGCATATATTAACTCTGGGACTATTATCTGTCTCCTTTACCTTTAACATGAATATTTTCCTACTTAATTTTCAGAGCCCCTTGAGGTATGGTGTTACTTGCAAGACATATAAACTGACAGAAGAGTGAATATCAATCAATCAAATATTTATTGAGTGCTTACTATGTGTAAGGTACTGTGCTAAGCTGGGTTTAAGCAGTATTAAGAGGAGTTGGAGAAATCTTTTCTTTTCTTTTTTTTTCTCTCTTAGAGGTTTACTGTCAGACAGATGGGAAAAGCTATACAGAATAATACTTTTCCAGACTGGAAAATTGTGAATTAGTTGCATTCATGTCCTTGGGTTATTTCCTTTTCTTGATAAGTCTTCCCTTACATCTTTCCTTATTTTAACAGGCCCTTCAAGTTCTCCCAAACTATATTACTCAGGCCGGACATGATTTCCTGCAGCTGCACTGGCCTCACACTTACTAAAAGTCTAATTTTAGATGCCTTCCAATTGGGTAAAAATCTGCTCCTTAGTCTCATCTATAAATTAATGGTAAAAAATCATGTAATATGTTTATTTATCATGATCATTTACATTTTAATAGGTATCTTACACATGAAAATATTTCCTCACAGAAGCTCCTCAGGACTTTACTAATGGCCTTAAATTTTCTGCAGATTAGAGGGAGAGATTGCTTTTAGGTAGGTATGAACTTCTGGAATCTTTCAAATCACACATCTCTTGACAGTTATTTTATTCTAAAATAGAATTGATTCTACTCACTGCTCATTCACTTTTTTTTTCTCCCATGGATTCAATTTAAAAGAACTTTCAATTTCTTAAATTATCTAATTTCTCTTTCACAGTTTCTTTTAACAGTTTTCTGAAAAGGAAAATAAAAACGATTGCATTTTAGACTCCAAAAACCCAGAGTTGTTTTGATTTCATTTTCCAGTGTTTGGGATTCATCCTCTGATGTGCAGGTGAACAGTTCTTTAGATTTCCAATAAATCTCACCTGTATTTTCCAAATCAGAAGCTTTCTAATATGAATGGCATGCTGAAGTATTAATGGGATGCTAAGTAGATTTCAAAACTATTGCACTCTGTTAAAGTTGGTTATAATTTTAGAAAAAAAAAACCAAAAGCTAAGTATATGAAAGATGAGATTGAAGGGCCACACAGAAAGATCACAGCCAGAGAACTTCTGGTCATCACCAGGTCTTAAGAGAGTAAAGCCTGATGAAATGTGTGCACAGCATGTCTCCATGGCTCACATGCATGAAATTGCCTGTCCGCTCGGCTAGAACCCTGAAAGGAATAAGAATAGAATCGTAACCCAGGTGTGATGGAGCAAGCCTGTAATAGTATGTGAAATAAATGTATTATTTGGTTGCTAATTTATGTAGACCATTTGTCAGAAAGAAGAGTACAATTTTAGATGTGGGATTTCTCTGCATAAGCACTTTTGACATTTTGGGTTGGACAGTTGTTTGTTGTAAGGAGATATTTTGTGTATTGTAGAATGTTGAACCGTAAGTAGTCCAACCATCTACTCACTAGATGCTAGTAGCTTTCCCTATAGTTATGAAACCCCAAATGCTGACAGACACTTCTAAATATCTCCAGGGAGACAATCACTGCTAATTGAGAACCATGGCTTTACACCAACTGCATTTATCATTTTCTTCTACTTTTCCATCTTTTAAGATTTCTGCTTTTGAAGGAGGAAGAAATCAAAACATGACAAAAGAAAAAAAACAACAGATATTTATTTAAAATAATACCAGTAGCATTTTACACAGTATAATCATTCTAGCTACCCCATTCACGATATGAGTGATTACTTAGAACAGGTTATCAGCAGTCTCCTGCACTTGGGCAATGCTAGAGCCTTTTGGGAACATGAGACCAGACACAGTCAGCCTGTTCTCTACATTTCTTTTTTTTTTGGTCTTTTTGAGACAGGGTCTCTCGATGCAGTTCAGGCTGTCCTTGAGCTCACTTTGTAGCCCAGGCTGGTCTCGAACTAGCAATAATCCTCCTGCCTCAGCCTCCCGAGTGCTGGGATTACAGGCCTGAGCCACACCCCTAGAGCTCTACATTTTTCACCTGTGTGTGTGGGCAGTGAGATTTCAGATCCTACTATACCATTTCCCAACAGTAGAAAACTCTCCATTATGTTCAACATGCTATATGAAAAATGGTAGGGAGTCATTTCCTAAAAACATAGATGAGATTACAAAGGTTTTGTACAGAACCTTCAGTTGATAAATTAGTGTCCTGTAAGTAGTGACTCATTCCTTAAATATTCTATTTATTTGAGGAAGTTGTTACAGTCTCAGTAATAATTGTTCCTCCATGATATTTTGGCAAATAATGAAAGCAAACCCTAGTACTAGCAAGAGCTAGTTCATTGAATGATATTTATTTCAGCATAAATTACCACCTGATGAAATCTACAATCCCAAATCTTGCCAGTAGTTTCGGGTAAATCTGTTTGTAGTTATTATTTACTGGTTATTTCTTCTGATGTTTCACAGCTCTGTCTATTCCCTGAAAATGGTAAAAGTCAATAGTTTTCTCCTTCATTGGAATATTTCTTCTCTTTAAGCAGTTTCATTCCTGGCTCTCACATAACCCTTTCAGTGAAAACTTTTGAGTCAAAGGTCTAGTTAAAATCTGAACAACACCAAATGGCTTTTGGCAATCTGTAAGTCCAGGGTAGCAGGACATTTTCTTTTGGATACTGCATGTGCCAACTACTTCACTGCCATTTTCCTAAGCAGCTACAGATGCTGAAATTTTTAAAAATTGTGAAATTGCACATATGTGATGCAAGAAATCTTTGTTTATTGTTATTTTTGTTTAAAATATGAGCCTTTGCTGTATACAATAAAAAATGAGGTAGTGCTTCAGTTTTTCCCCTTGTTCTTCTCTTTCTCCTTCTTTTCCTTCTCTATCTTTTCCTTCACCACCTCCTCCTATTCCTCTTCCACCTCCATCTCCTTCTTTTTCATTTTTGGTGGTACTGGGGAGACAAAGCGGAGCCTTTACACTATCTATATACTCAGACTTCTAAATTTTATTTTGGAGCAGAGTCTTATTAAGTCACTAAGTTGCTCAGGCTGAGTTCAAATTTGTGATTGTTTTGCTCCCCAGAATGCCGGGATTGTATGTGTGCACCACCGTACCTGGCTATTTCCTAGTTCCTTGATCTTATCTTCTCTGCTTAAATATATGTCCTCTAATTTTAATAATGTTTCCCTTTAAAGTCATCCTAATCACCATCATTGTGCTTGGAACAACAGATATCTATTGCATGACTGTTACATGTTGGACACTACACTCAATAATTAGGATGTCTCATTTTCTTGACTTTATTTATTTATTTAGGGGTAGTGTCTCACTACGTAGTTCAGGCTGGCCTCTAACTTAGTATCTTTCTGCCTCAGCCTCCTAAGAAAACTTAGAAAGTCATACATTAGATGCTTATTTGGCTGTTATACTATTGTCCTCCAAGAGAGCAGAATAGTGAGGATCGGGAGTATTGGTTAACATTGTCATTCTTGAAGTTCTTATGTGACCTGTAAGATTCAAAAGGAAAATGAATGCCAGTGTTGGATTGTGTTCTGGTGTGAATGCACTTATCCAGAAATGCAAATTAGTGATAAGGTTGTCAGGCCTTGTCAATAACCACTTTTATTTTCATCTGAATATCTAGTGAGAGAGTCACTCCCTCATCCTGCTGGAAGCAAAGTGCAAGCATAACAGAAGCATATTCAGTATTTTCTCTTTGCATCCATTATTTGCTTAATTTGCATTTTTAGTGCAGATCTTTGCTTTGCTTTTTTTCTTTTCTTTCTTTTCCAAAGGACAAGAACTCTGATGGTAGATAGATAGATAGATAAATAAAATGATTTGCTGATGATGTTGTTTGATTCAATGATTCTCTCATACTGTTGTTGTATATACCGTTGGTGATTATTGTTCATCATCTTCTATCTGATTTCTGTAAATATTTTGAAAATTTAATTTCTTCAACAACCACTTGACCAATGGACATAAGAATTTTGAATCTTGCCTTTGTTTACTGCTGTCTTGTACAATCCCTTGAGGGAACATGAAGTAGACTTGTAGAGGCTCTTAGCCCTGTCAGGGTACAGAGAGAGATGAGAGGTCTTAATTTTGTATTCATGAACTAGAAACCATGAATTACATGGTAAGAATTCCCATGTTTTCTTTCATGATTATGATAAAAAAAAACAGCTTAAGTTCTCTGTGCCTCTACTTTTTTCCCATTCTGTCTTTCTTATTAGAAAAAATATATATATCAAGTTATTTAATCTATTTAAGTCTCAGTTTCTGTATGTGTAAAACTGAAAGAAATAACAACAATACCTACCTCAGAGGGTCATTGTGAAAACTAGATGAATTAATAGATGCAAAGAGCTTGGATAAGTTAATATGTAAAAGTGCAAAATAAGTATGCACTATTGTTATCTGGAATAGCCTTCAGTATGAGGGATTAATTGAAGAAATGTCTCTAATGGTAATAATTTTTTAAACCTTTCAACAGAGGCCACTGACAATTGAATTGCAATTAGCTCTGCTTCTCTAGAGAAAGCACCAAAGCAAAAAGTCTTTTTAAGGGTTTTAAGATAAAAGCACTTTTGGCTTCTAATGACCAGTATTATAGAAATGTTGAGAATATTGACTAAACCTTATGCCTAGTATTTGGACTTATTTCAAGATATGCAATAGAAGTTGAAATCATATAGCTAGTTAGTAATGCATGAAGTAATCTTAAAAATAAAATATATAATAATTATATTATAATAATTTAAACACAGAAAATCTGTATTTGTATTGAGTCATATTGTACATAGTAATTTATAGAGATACTTCATGGAAAACTTACTTATTGCGACAATTCATTTAACAATTAGTGGAAGCTTTGTCAAATGCTAAAATGTTAGGAAAAAATATTATACAGCACCTTCAAATGAGTACTCACAGAAAAATTTTCCTTGATTATAATTATTTCGTGCTCTAGTTGCAGAATGAAGTTATTATCTTCTTCACTTTATTTCATCTCAATTTTCAAGGAACTGAAAAGCTATATCTCATAAGATGAAAAATGAAAGCAGGAGAAAAGTCTGTAACAGATACACCATAAAATACACCACAGTCAGGAAGTGTGGACTGGAAGTTTGTCTCTGAGCTTACTAATAGTGAAAGCAAAGGAGAATACATGAACTGCAAGGTTTTTTCTGACCATATAATAAATAGACCTCTAAGTTTCTCAAGAGAAGAAAAGAATTTCTTAGCATTGAGGTCTAAGACAAATTTCTCTAGTGGATTCTTACAACAGAAGTGCTGAATGAGGAGGTGGACGTTGTTTTTGGTCCCCTAGCAACCATAAATACAACAGTAAATATTATAAGATTCTTTCTTGGATCCCTTAGAGAGGTCAAGGGCTGAACATTGACTCACTTCAGTAGAAAAAACTCTGCAAGAGTATAAAGTACGGTGGCTGGGTTACATATGATACTCTAACTGGATGAAGTGAGCATTGCTTCTTATAGCTGAATTTTAGACAGTCCCTGTGCAAAGTTGAAAAATGTTCTAAAGCAGGAGGTACAGTGTCTGTCCTGGTCTGCTCCAGTCCCACATATGCTTCCCAGAAGCAAATTCTTGGACTTGAATTCAGATACAAATCACCTGTTAGGCTAGTGCTCTCTGGAAAGTCCAGTCAGGAATTTGGGAGCAGGACAGGACAAAGGCAGAAGCCAACAAGTAAGAGTGCAATTTTGGGAGAAATAGGTGCCTTCGCCTAATCTCTAGAAGTTAAACCTCACTTAAGAATTTGGTTGAAGGTAAAGCCCTTGAGATTTGCACCCATACATCCAACAGTTCTTGGCTATTCTAGTTGAGTGGGCTTCAGTAGTGGGGGAAAGTAAGTCAAGTTTCTCAGATCCTGTGAAACTGTAAGACCTCTAAGACTCACAGGAGATTCTCTAAAGGACCAAGGGCAAAGTGTTAGCCACCAAGCAAAGCTGAATCCTTTGAGTGAAGTACCACAAGAATACTTTTCAAGTTTTCTGGGCCTCAGAACTTCATGTATAAGATAAAATGGCAGAATTTGAAGATCTTGTAGGTATTGCTAGCAATGATCATAAGGGCATAGCTCCAAGATTGCTTTTTAAATACCATGGCATCTTGTTTAAATTACAGCATGACTATGTGGCTTTAAAAATAGAAAGGGAAGAATTCTGATCCTGTAATAAAGCAAAGGTGAAATGTCGAACTGGATAGATTGCTGGTCAATGTGGAAAGGCATCCAAGACACTCTGTCTTGGTAGATCCAGAGAGGGAAGGAATGCTTTCCAAGGGGAAGGAGAAGGTAGGGAAAAGCAAAGGCCTGAGCCACTGCTAGAAGTTGGCACAGCATAAAGTAGGTTGAAAGCTAGTTATGATGGATGAAAACTGGTTTTACTTGCAGACACATGTTCAGACCAACTTTTTTTTCTACCGGTAAAAATGGACCCACTTTCGATGATAATTAGTGGGCTGTTGAACTATAGCACCACCCTTTTCTATCAGTATAAACCAAATCCAACTGGAAGTGTTGTATAGATCCCAGGAGTCTCTGACTCCCATCTTCTGCTGGTTATTCACTTCACCTTCATTCCATGCAACACAAGAACATAGGAGGAGGTGAAATAGCTTATTTGCATTTACTTTATATATGAATGAACCTGACATGTAATAAGCATGATTAATGTTATTCTCATGTATAATAACAATAATAATCAGAAATAGATGTGAGAAAAATATTCTATTGAAACAATCACACTGTAACAAAGACTAGATAATATCTAGAATAAGTTTTTTAGAAAAGTGTTTTTAAATGAAACCAAAGTATTTTAATTAAATGATGTTTTAATACCAACAGATATTTTTTCCACAAAGTCCAGATAATATTTTTGGCTTTGTAGTCCATATGATTTCAGTCACAATTATTTATTCATCTCTGCCACAACTTTACAGTAGAAGTATGAAAACAACTATGGACAATACACTAATGAAGATGCTACTTAAGTTATACTTTCCCAATCATTGATTTAAAATAAGTGGTACAAGATATCATATCCTTGAAAGAAAAAAAAATTGACAACATACAAGTGCATTTTTTTCAAAATAGGAATAAAGACAGAAATGCACAGAGGATATAATTACATCAGAATAGTTCAAAAAGATTAGTGTAGTTGAAGACAAAGTGCAGAAATAACCTCTTCCTCTTCTCATTCTGAGCCCTATTTCTGTCTGCTTATTTATCTAGGAAAAAAAGTAAGGATCAATATTCATTCTACAAATAAAATTTTCAAACTTAATTAAAAACTCTGAAGAAAGTTGCATAAGAGCCAGGGATTTAGTTGCTCAAGTACTTGCCTGGTAAGTGCAAGGTCGTGAAGGTGATCCCTAGTACGGAAGAAAAAAAAAAAAAAGGAAAGTTGCATAAGACATATATAATATTTTAAAACCAGAAAAGGAATCCTAGAAACTATAAAATAGAAAGTATTTTTACCATACAAAATATAAGGACATTTGCATAGTAACAGATCCTATAGGAAAGAGCCTATAAGTAACAATAGCATGAGAATGCTACTTACCCTGCATATGAAAGACAAACAATGTTTAAGAATCCAAAGAGTTTTTCATATTGTTATTAAAAAGTAAAAACTTCAATAGAGACGGGAGTAAGGAAATTCAGAGAAATGAAAATTCAAAATGTTACTAAAATATAAATGTATATTTAGCTTCAGTACTAGGTGGAATACTCCCCTATCAGACTGCTCATATAAGGGTGTTCATCAGAGCACATTTTGTGAAGGGAAAAGAAAAAAAAGGGTTTCTTAGTCCACTTTTCCCCCCTATAACAGTATTCCTAATTCTTAAGCATGGAAAATTTATGAAGAAAAAAGTTTTATTAAACTCAATTTTGGATGATAAAACTCCAATCTCAAGAGATCTTACAAGGCTAGGCCTTAATGAAATAGTGGGAGACCAGGCAGAAAAATTGACATGGCAAGAGAGGAAGGAAGAGGCTTGGGGGCCAGGCTTACATTTTATTTTTATTTATTTGTTTTTTTTTATTTTTAAAGAAATGCACAGAGGATATAATTACATCAGATTAGTTCAAAAAGATTAGTGCAGTTGAAGACAAAGTGCAGAAATAACCTCTTCCTCTTCTCAGTAAAACAGAACAAAACAGAACAAAGCAGATCAGACGAAAACAATGTAAGTGACACAGATTTCAAAGCAAGACAACAGGAGATCAACAATGGCTGCCATAATGTCTCTTGTTCTCTTCAAAATAGCTGTCCACACCTTCATGTAGTTGAAATTAAACAATACAAAACAGACTAAAATCACTGTGAACAAAGAATAAAAGCATTACTGGATTTCACTGCATGACGCTACGGAATCAGCACTGGATATCTTAATGTCTGTTTTTCTTCAAAGTAGCTGCTCATTTCATTACACATAATATAATTGATTCTCATAAACTGTTTAGGAGAAGTTCTACACATGTCTAAGCCTTTACATGTATACCTATCCTTTCTGTATCAAAGGGAAAAACCAAAACAAAACAAAACAGATTACTAGAAAAACACAAACCAAAAAAGACAAATAACAACAGCAAAGAGCCCAAAACAATGATGATATGATATAAACCTTCAAAACAAGGTAGTAGGAACAGAACTAAGGTTATTATTTTACATAGTGATCTTCAAGAGTTCCTCAGATCACCAGACACAAGCATGCACAGTTGTTCCAGTCCTATGAATGTTAGCTGTTTTGTTCCAAAAACTTACAGAATTTTTAGCACAATCATCTTAGCTATCCTAAGTGCATTTATACAAATTTAGATACTTTTTCTTTTCCCTTCCTTTTTCTTTTTTCTCCTTTTCCCTGAGATATTACTTTTTCCCCCTTTGAGCAGGCTTACATTTTAAAATGCTGACCCACTATTGCAGGAAATAACTAGACTGCAACAAAAACTGCTACACTAATCCTTTCCGAAGGCAGTGCCTCAGTGATCTGACTGTTTTCCATCAGTCAGTACTCAGTATCATTATATTCAAGACCGAACTTCTAACACATAAACCCTTGGGGGATGCACTCAACACATATCCAAACCAGCACAGAGCAAATGTTTACCAGTTGCAGAATGGTCAGATATATTATGCTATATCTAGGCCCAAAATTCTATATGGAAATTAAAAAGAGTAAGTGATAGTTTTTGGGTTTATAAAAAGCATTTATAAATGTTAAGGAGAAAAGCAAAATGCAAAGGAATATTATAATATGATCCTTATATAATGAGCTTCCCTAAATATTATTTTGCATAAATGTAGACATTTCTATGTAAATTATGTCAATACAAAAAACTATGGAATTTTAATTACTTAGAAGGACAGGAATGCAGAAGTTTGTAAGGAGCCAAGGTGCATGGACTCACACAGTGTGTAAGGAAAAAATATTTATAATAAATACAAATCTCATTTATGCAAAATTTTATATATATATCAAGGAGTGTATTAAAATATTTAACAACTGTTACGGCACAGAAACAGACCAGAGCAGATACTGATTGGTATACTGAATGGGTATGTACTCAATGAACATCAACCCTGACATTTTCTCTCATACTTGTGTCTTTATTTCTGTGGGATAGATTTCTTGGAGCAGGACTGCAGAGTCACAGGGTATATGTAATTCTAATTTTAAAAGAAATTGACATACTTCCTTCTGAAAAGACTTTAGGCATTCACAAGTTTTTCCAGTGATGTATGAGTACACATTTCCCCCCACATCCCAGAGGCAGTGGAGAGCATATCAATCATGGAGAAAGAAAATGTTCTAAGATAGGCAGGTATTCTGTCTCCCAGCTGGAAGTCTCAGCTGTTGAAAAGAGTGAAAGGAGCGTGTGGTTTAAAGGAAGGTCTCTGACATGCTAATCTTAAATTCTGACTGCCTTGTGCTGGAGGTAGAATGTGGGCCAGCTGCTCCAGCCTGCCCCCATTGAAATCCCCCCCAGTTCCACTTTAGGCCTTGCCCCCTCTTCCTGCACCGAGGTGATAATTTTATTGCTGTGGATGTTCCTATCTTGGAATTATGTGTTGCCATTTAAAGGTTTTATCATTAAACCCAGGATTTCTTGTTTCCCTCAGCAAATGGATACGATAATAACTTTCTATTTTTAGTAAACAAAAGTTCAGATCAGAAAAATTCCAATGACAAGGGGACTGCTGTGGGTAATGCAGACTCATGGTCTCTGGTGAACTTGTGTCGAAATGGTAAAGAAGTGAATGATTTCTCTTTATAGAAGTTAAACATAATTCTTTGATTTGGGTATTTGTCCCACTGAGCATACAAAACTCTTAAAAGTTTGAGGGGTACAGAAAAGAAAAGTACAATTGAGTTTTCTGCATGGCTGATGAAATAAGTAGTGATATGTTTATAAAGGGTAAAGATAAAACTTAAAAAAAAGAAATTAAGTTCAGTTTTGAACATTAACTTTCACCTAAAAGAAACATTTATTATGAGTCCTCTCAGTTTTGGTTCTGGAGATACAGAGATACATGATACAGTCCTAACCCTGGAGACACTGAATCTAGATCTATGAATGGATAATTGAAATATGTTTTTCATGCTTTTGTTAAACTGAATATTTTATGATATTACAAGACAAAATAAAAGATACTCTATTCTAAGTAAACGATCCTGGCACTCTTTCCGGCAACGGTGGTGCTAAATTTATGTTAGGAACAGTGTGAGTGAGAGATGTAGTGAGATGTAAGGAAAGGACATTCTAGGAGAAGGAAAATGTGTACAGAGGTAGGGCCAGTGGTCGGGTATAGCTGGAATTTGAGCTCAACAAGGGCAGCAGTAGCAAGAAACATAATAAAAAGTAGAATAGTGAAGGGCCTTCTAAGCCATGTTAAGGAATTTGAATTTTAATCTGAGTTGAGGTGACTACAAATATTAATAAATCAGGTAAATGATGTACAAATTTGTGTTCAAAATAGACCGTGGCCTCTGCAGGAAAAATGGAATTGAGAAATAGATTTGGTGGAACTAGACACCAAAGGCCCCAACATTAGCACTGCAAGCATCTTGGCAAGAACTGAGAGAATCCTAGGGCAGGGTGGAGGCAATCACAGTGTGGGGCCCCTTTTCACACTGGGTACCTTCACGATCCTGGGTGTCTTATCACCCCACACTGTGCATTGAAGTGCACATCACTGTCCTTTCCATTCCTGCATGTTTCTATCTGTCAGGGCCTATCTTCACTAAGGAATGGAGTAAGTAATACGAAATGTAACATTGAATGGTGAATAAGTCACAGGCTGACTTTAAGAGGACCACCCTTAATTCTAAGTTGAGGGCATTTCAGGTAGGCTATTTAGTTAAAAAGCATATTTTGGGGCTGTGTAATGGTGTCATTTACATTTCATAGCTGGACACCTGCTTGGCCTGCTTATAAAATCAGCCTTGTGCTGTATACATCATAGTCAGAGGTGAACAAGTAAGATTTTTTTTTTCTTTCCCACATTTTACAAGGTTCTTATATTAGTTTCCTTGTTTCTCTGGTTGAAAAAAACCAAAAGCAATTTTGGAGAACTTGAGAAAAAATAGAGATTTTGAATATAACATGGGGAGAATTTCTTGGAAATGTATAGGTCAGCTCATGGAATTAAAGGACAAATTGAACAGCCAGGATGGAAAAGTAAATAGCTCTAGTGATCTTTGGGGTCAGGAACTGATAGTATCCCTCTGAAATACTGTCCAAAAGATAACTTGACTCTCATTTTAGGTTTCAGAAGGAAAACACTTGATTGACTTGTTTTGTTTAATATACTCATTTCTCAGGAAAGGCAGGATACTTCAAATCTAATAATCCTACATAGAGTGGAGCAAAGAATGTGATATCTGTCATAAGAAGGAACAGGAAATGGATGTGGAGGCCATAAATACAAGAAACATCAAGTGTAGCATCATAGTGTTAAGTTATAAATGCAGGGCACTAGATTTTAAAGTTTTATTCTTCCTCTGAACTTTTGGATATGGCTTACAACTTCTGAATGCGTGTTCAATACTGTGATTACTCTCTCTCAATACTTACTTTAATGAAATGATTTCAGCTTTATTTGCTTGGCTTTACCCAGTCTGCACAGAAGTAACAGTGTCTGCACGCTGAATGTTTCCAATCGGTTTGCAGCAATAAAATAAAATCTAATGTTTAAGGAATGAAGCTATGAGAGAGGCCCTTACAGAGGTAATGGAAAGATATGTTTCCTAGATTCCTGCAACAGGGGCCATTTTAGAAATTAGGTATGTCATAAATACAAAGTAATAAATATTGGGGCTGGGGATGTAGTTCAATAGCTGGGCCCTTGCCTGGCAAGCACAAGGTCCTGAGTTCGATTCTCAGTACTGAAAATAAATAATAAATAAATAAAGTGGTAAGTGTGTATATTTTCTTACAGGTTTTTGTGTGTACATTATGTGTGCACATGTTTCAAAATTGAGATCAGAGTATAAGTGAAATTTTTCTTGCTCTTTGCATAGCATTCTATCTGTACCTCAGGTCATTAATAGTTTTGAAATATTTGGATAGCTGTATGACATGAGTCCTTAGAACTATTCAGGTTGTTCTTCTTTTTTGCCTAACTAAAGATGGGCTGTAGTAAACACTCTTATGCATTAGAAAACAAAAAGTAATTAGCATTGAGTAAAAATGTGAAAGCTTCAGTTTCAGGAATTTCCATTTTGTAAAGAGCAAGAATATATACTAATGAGATTATTAAGATACAGTTTTTACTCTCTGATCAATTAATTATTTGCAGTAGAAGTTGTTTAA
The DNA here is from genome assembly GCA_004027455.1 of Hydrochoerus hydrochaeris. NCBI lineage: Eukaryota > Metazoa > Chordata > Mammalia > Rodentia > Hydrochaeridae > Hydrochoerus > Hydrochoerus hydrochaeris. The sequence continues at coordinate 56,578 of PVLA01004126.1, read as the reverse complement.
TCAGTTTCTGCGTATGTTAGTTGTAACCGCCACAAGGAGTTGCGGACTGTGAACCTTGCTGCTCCAGAGCGTCTGGCATGGACAGCCTGGGCAGCAGCCGTTCTTTCTTATAGCAATAGCAGATGCTTGGCACAAGTAGATGTTTGCCTCCATAAGTTGCTTTGTATTCAAGACCATAAGACTCTTCCTGGCACTGTTCTGCCTTCATTGTGGAGCTTCTTCATTAGAGATGGGAGTAATTCTAGTGATCTGAGCTCTGGCTTTAATTTGTGAAGTAAATTTCAAGGAAGAATGGTGTGCGTGTCTTTGATTCCTAACATTTCTTCTTGTCTGTATGTGACTAAATCTGAAATCATAACCTTCTATTATTTTCCCCTTGAATGATTTTTGACTTGCTTTTAACAAATAGGAGGATAAGCTAACCAGCATGAGAAAACCAGTGTCAGCATTAGAAAACCATGTGTAGGAGCAAATGGAAAACCAACTTCGACTCATAAAAATTAATGGCAGGGTGTGGCACACAGCTGCCTGGCTGAGGAGAAGGCAGCTATACTGTGAATTGCTGGGGAATTAACTATTGTAAGAAGAGAAGCACAGTAATAGTAGATTTGAGCTTGTACCATCAGAGGAGAGAAATATTTAAACATTTGCCTGAGACTCAGTGACTTTCTGTGATGCATAAAGAGTTTCAGCATAGACATACTTTGTGTTAATTATAGGAGTTATGACAATAGCTGCTGGTTAAATAGAAAAACTAGAGTATTCTGAGGAAAGGAAGGTTTTCCTTTATTAGCTGCCTCCTATAAATTTTCATATGTAACAGATTCATTATCATTCATTTCTAAATATTTTCTAATTTTTGTCTGCCAAGTTTGACAGCAGATTTTATAATCTTTACCAGCTCAGCATGGTATTTCAAATGTATTTATGTAATATTGCTAATTATATTTTTCATCATATATATATATATATGCTTAAATTACTCATGACAAATCTGGACTTATGATTTTCTTCTTATAATTGTCAATTTAAATATATACATTAAATTTTATTATAACTTGCCAACAAATTAAATATTGTTTCAGCTCTATGAACTGTATATTTTTCATTAGGTAGTGACTCTCTTTAATGTTAATAACAGTCCTTGACTTAAAATATATTTTTGCTTAGTATTAATATGGTTATTACAGTTTTATTTTACTTAATACTTGCAGATTGTGCTTAACACATTTTATTCTTTTATGTGCATTCTTTTCATTTTCCTTTGTTTAATTCCATTTTAAGCTAAATTTTATTTTTGTATTTCAATTGAAATTTTCCTTAGATTTATTTAGTTCATTTACATTTATTGCGATTGTTGTTACATTTGGATTTTTCAACTATCTCATTTTAGATCACTTTTTTTGGTTTGAGATAAAATAAGCTTGAATCCAAATCTACATGAGAGTAAGTTAACTGATCATAATTAGTGGAGCATTCAAGCAAACATACAATATTACTTTTCAGTTCTTTTACCAGTAAGTAGATATTTTCTTCCAGCTTCTCCTTACACAGAAGATCTACCTTTTTAGAAGCTCAAATGTTATTTGGGTTATTTAGTTCTCCTTTTGTCTCTTTGGCTCAAGGCCTTATTTTCTGTCCATCCATGGTAACTGCAATCCAAGTTTGCAAGAGATTAATAAATAACTTCAGGTTACAAAGACCAATTCTAATTTTTACCTTCCTCTTTGATTTTTGGTACAGGGCTTTTTAAAAGACAAATTCAACTGTAAAATTAAATGACATATTTTAACCAGCTTTGACGATGTTATGAGAGATACAATAATATTTCTTCAGCATATCTTATTCATTATTTTTCTGGTGATGGAACTGCCATTTGCTTTCATTTCTTTTTTTTTAAAAAAAAACAAAACTGTGCTTCTACCCTATCTTCATCATGTCTTCTTTTTTTCTGAAATATATACATCCTATAAACTCCTTGTTGCAGCTATAGCTACTAGTTTCTTTTTTAAAATGAACTCAATATTTTCTATTACTTTTCCCTAAAGATTTAACAAAAAAAGAAGTATGTTTATGCTCCTGTTAAATTGTGAAAAGATCTTCACAGATTTCTAGCATCAGTATGAATTTTTATTTTCTTTTATTTTTACTTGTTTAGTATATGTTTGCAATACATCATTTTATTCCTCATGGTGGACTGGCACATGCTTGTCACACTTCTCAATTCGTTTTGTATTCTCTTCCCCTCCCACCCACATCCCTTGATCCATCTATTGATCCCCTTCACTGTTACAAAAATCTACCTCTTTCCTATTATGTTTTTTTGTTTCAGACCTTAGAAAAAACAATTTTAGCTTTTCCTCATTTAATGTTGACTATGGGTTTTTAAAAAAATTTTATTTAAAGAGGGGGAAAAAAGCAAAACAGAAAAAAGGGTAGAAACAATACAGAATTTCAAAAAAAAACAATAAGAAATCACTAGTTGATACATTACATATTGTCTTCTTGGATGTAGTTGTTCAAGTTACACAATTAAAGCATACAAAGTGGACATTCAAACAGTGAGGCTGCAAACAGTTTTGTTCATGGATCCAACAAAAACTTAGCAATATGGTTATCAATCCTACACACTCACATATACATGCAGTTATATCCTTTAGACCACTGTCTTTGCCTCCTTTTGCTTTTTTTTACATTTTTTTATTTAAAGAGAAAAAACCACAAAGGGTAGAAATATTACAGAATTTCAAAAAAAAGATAAACAGTAAGAAATCACTAGTTGATAAATTACATTTTGTCCTTTTAGAAATAGTTGTTCAAGTTACAAAACTAAAGCATACAAAGTGGACATTCAAGCAGTAATACTGCAAATAGATCTGTTCAACAATCCAACAAGAACTTAGAAATATGGTTAACAATCCTACACACTTAAATATACATGCAGCTATATCTTTTATACCACTTCCTATTTCTTCTCTTTGTTACAATAGAAATTACATGGTTTTTTTTAAAGAAAAACAAAAGCATGTAAAGGGTAGAGGTAATACAGAATTCCAAAAAAAAAAAAAAAGTTAAACAATAAGAAATCACTAGTTAATAAGTTACATATTGGCCTCTTAGAAATAGTTGCTCAAGTTACAAAATTAAAACATACAAAGTAGATAGTCAAACAGTGAGAGTATAGACAGCTACACATGCATGAATTTCTGCATGTATTTCTATACTTTCTGTATTAGAGGGAAAAACAAAACTTAGCAAGACAAAACAAAACAAATTCCTATAAAAACATGAAACCAAAAAATTGTATAAAATCACAGTACAAGGTGATCTACAATGATTACTGTATTGTTTCTTATTATCTTCAATAGAATGTCTCTATCATCAGGCATAATTGAATATAGCAGTATGATTGAGTATAGCAGTGAATAACAATATTAGTAAAGATAAAATATTGTAGACAGTATAAAACTTCAAAGGCAGGTAATAATCAAACCATAGTGGATATTCTAGTGGATCTTGTTATCTAAAGTGCAGTTGCCTATACTCTCAGACTTGAAATTATCAATCATAACAGCTTTGAATAAAATCTATCAATACAAGACAGCGCTCCAACAAACCAGATTTGATTACAATCGGTCATGGTAAAGCAGTGTAGGTTTTACAGAGCTTTAGATTAGGTTAATAGGAAATTAAGTATGATTACCATACTATATCCTGTTATTTTCGAGATTACTGTCTGTGCCCTCAAATCTAGTACAGGTAGAATGACTGGAACAGAACATAATACATCTAAGCAGAGTAATATGAGTAATGTGGGTTTTAAATCCTGGTGCACTGTTTACAATATAGCATATCAAGGCCATCTATGTTAGAGTTTCTAGTTATCCTTCTCTGCCTTATTTCTGCTATGCTATTTTTTTGCCTTTGTTTGTCTAGTTTTCTCCTTCATTCAACTTCCTGCCCCTCTAACTGAGGCCTTTCTTCCACTGTTCCTAAAATCCTGGTATTCTCTTTTCTCTCTCTCTAGAATATCCTTCAGTATTCTCTGTAGGGTTGGATTGGTGGTCACAAACTCCCCCAGTTCCTCTTTGGCATGGAAGCATCTTGTTTCTCCATCAACTTCTAGTGACAGTTTTGCAGGGTACATCAATCTGGGCTGGAGGTTATTTTCTTTCAGGGCTTGGAACACTTTACTCCAACCTCTTCTTGATCTGATGGTCTGCATTGAGAAGTCAGCCGTGATTCTGATGGGCTTACCTTTATAGGTAATCTGTTTCTTTTCTCTGATGGCTTTTAATATTCTGTTTTTATATTGAATTTCTGGCATCTTGATTATTATATGTCTGGGTGTAGATCTGTTTTGGTTGTAGGTGGTTGGAATTCTGTATGCCTCACACAACCGAATGTCATTTTCTTTTCCCATGCTTGGGAAGTTTTCCTTAATTAATTCCGTGAATAGCCTTTGTAATTCACCTGTGTGTATTCCTGCTTCTTCGTTCAAATTTCTTATTCTTAAATTGTAGATTCTCTTGTCATCTTCTAGCCTTTGTATTGCTACTGCCTGTTTCCTTGTTATTTTTAAGAGATCTTTCCTTTCATGATCACACACTGCCAACTTGTCTTCAAGTTTTGATAGTCTATCCTTAGTTTCTTTTAAGGAGTTTTTCCAGCTTTCAATGGAGTTTTTAATTTCCTGGTAGTCTCTTTGAATCTGCTTCATGTATTGTATATTTTCTTTATATTCTTTATCGAATGTTTCTCTCCTTCTTTTGTGTTCCTCCCTTCTTCCATCTATATCATACTGAGAGATGCTTCCTGAGAGCATTTCTTTTATTATCTAGTCATATCCTGCTTTACCTGATTTAATATTTCAGTTTTGAGCTCATCTATAAGGTCCCGAAGATATCTCTTAATGTCCATTGAAGCCATGTCTGATGTTGTGTGTTTGCCACCCTCAGTCTTGCTTGTTTTTCCTTCTCCTGGATCAGTGTTCTCAGAGTTCTGGGCTGGGGGCCTCCTCCTGCCTCTCTCTCCTGTCATGGCCCTGGCTTCCTCCACACAGGTTACAGTGCAGGTCCCAGCCCCCTTCCCTATTGGCCACGTTTCCTCTGAAGCACGCTGGCGAGGGAACTTCACCCTCTCCTGGTTGCTTTTGCCACTGAGGTGTAAGTAGTGGCTGCATAGCCTGCACCTCCCCACTGGGCCAGCCAAACTTCTGGTGCCTTCACCCAGTTAGTGCATGCTAGGTGCAGGGAACCAATATGGGACGGCTCATTGGGTCCTGGCCAGGGGCACAGTCCAGTCAAAGCAAATCCCACAAATCTGCTCTGGGGAGGGAGCAACCAACTGAAGTTACTGTCACTCCCAGTTCAGGCTCCTCCTGCCCGATTCCAACATGTCGCCCATCTGGCCGCACCCCTCCCGTGTGTGGGGGGTCCCATTCCCAGCATTGACCATGGATCAATGAAGGTCCCTTCACAGGCTCCACTCTCCATTGGGCTCACCAACCCCAGACTTCAGCACTGCTGTGCTTCCTGTGAGTGGGGGTAGGAACAAGTTTGGGCAGCTCTGCCTTCCAGCACGGAATCAAACTGGCACAAACTTGGCGAGTCACTGTGAAAGAGCTGTGTCCCATAATTTTTAGCTGTTTCAGTTGTAGTCCCGAAGTCTTTGATGAGCTTTTTTACGTTTTAATTTCTTCCTGTGTCAAGAGGATCCATCTCCCTCTGTCTGGGTCTCTCCAGGGTGTTTTATTCTGGCACATGAATTGTTTCTCCCAGGAGGCTCTGTATTTTGTTGCTCACTGATCAGCTATCTTGTCTTAGAACCCAGCTATGGGTTTTTTAAAAATAGTTTTTATTATGTTGAGATATAATCCTTCTATTTCTAAGTTGTTTATAGTTCTTATCATCAGTACATATTATATTTTAATCAAATAATTTCTCTGCATTGAGATTATTAGATGATTTGTATTCTTCATTCTATTGATGTAATGTGATACAGTTGCTGATTAGTTTATTTTTAATCTTCCTTATATCTCTGGCAGGAATCCAACTCGATCCTAGAAACTGGCGGATTGAATGTGATGTTGGATTTGATTTGCGACTACTTTGTTGATTTATGCACATCTACATTCATGAGAGGTATTGTTTTATCATTTCCCTTTGTTGTGTCTTTGCCTGGTTTGATTATTGGAGTCATGCTGACCTTGAAATTTAATTGGAAGGGTTCCCTCCATTTCAGCTCTTTTAAATAATTTCAGGAGGTTTAACATTGGTCATTTTTAAAAGTTTGTGAAAATTTAACAATGAAGTAATATATTCCAGGATGGTTCTTTGTTGAGAGACCTTTATGGCTGATTTAAACTCAGTACTCATTTTAAGTACATTTAGGTTTTGTTTATCTTTATAGTTCAGTTTTGATAGATTGTATGTGCCTAGAAATGCATCCATTCTTTTTAGATTTCCCAATTTGTTCCTATGTGCTTTTCCATAATAGACTGTAATAAACCTTTGTATTTCTGTGTTACAAGTTTTAATGTCTCTTTTCTCACCTCTGATTTTTTTTATTTGTCTTTTTATTAGTTTAGCTAAAATTTTGTTGATAAGAGTTCAGCTTTTCAAAAAAAACCTATTTGTTTCACTGATCTTTAGTAATTTTTTAGGCTTTTACTTATTTCTTCTCTGATCTTTATTCATTGTTTCCTTCTCTAAATTTTGAGTTTCATTCATTCTTGCTTTTCTTAAGTCCTTGAGATGAATTTTTACTTTTTTTGTTTTTCTTTTTTTAAAACAGGATTTCACTATGCAGTTCAGGCTGGCCTCGAACTCATTTTACAGCCCAGGCTGGCTTTGGACTTTCGCCTTAACCTCCTGAATGCTGGGATGAAATTATAACTGTGCCAACACTCACAGCTGTTGTTTGTTTGAAATAGTTCTTTTTGTTTTCATATAGATATTTATTCCTTAAGGGTTTCCTTTTAGTGCTGCATTTTATGTTTTGTCCATATACATTTGTTTCAAGACATTTTTAAATTTATCAATTTCCTATTTGATTGGTTCTGTGGTTCACAATTTATTGAACCTACATATTGTCAGTCTCTATGAATTTGTGTACTTTCTAAGGGTTTTTGTCTTTAATTTCTACTTTAATCTTATTGTGGTTAGATTTGCATCAATGTGCACTCTCATTACTGGAGTGTGACAGTTTTGTGGGCGCCACTTTATTTCCACTCTTTTTATTCACAGATGTGGTTATTATCTCCATGTGACCTCATGGGAACCCCCAATGCCTGATGCTGATGATTGCTGAAGAGTCAACCATGTGGCTTCATGGGTTCAGGAGTGACACTCTGTGCAAGTGAACAAAAAAGAACAGCAGGTGGAAAGACAAAGAGGATGGAGGACATCTGGACATGTGGTAGGCTAGACAAACTGTGCAGGGGGGAAAAGCACAGAGGTGACCATAGAGTTTGCCCCATAGGGAAAGGAACAGGAGTGAGGGCACCTTGGCAGAACTCTAGAAGAACCAAGTGTGAGGCCAATTACACCGGACTTTCCCCTCCCCAAATAAACTGTGGGGGTTGGATTTTAGTCAGAGAGTAAAAGTGAATTTAGCCATACCTAGGGAGATGCTTGTGGCCTCTGAGAGGTTAGCCTAGGGAGGTTCCTGATCCAGACCTTGCTCACAGGCCAGCAAGTAAGCAAACCACAAACCACAGTGCAGGGAAAGGGCAGCTCTTAGAACTGCGATTGAACTTATACTGCAATTTAAATGGATCTGTGAGTATAATTTGATTTTGTAATTACACAACTGCATGAGGTATGTGTGTGTGTGTATGTGTGTGTGTGTGTGTATGTGTGTGTGTGAAGGGATTGCTGCTGATTTTATTTTTAGAAAGCTTTTTCTCTTCCTCCCTCCCTTTTTTTTCAGATTTCCCCCTGTAGGTTCCTGCTTCTTTTTTCTTCTCCATCCTTTTCATATTCACTTATCTTCCCTCTCTTCCTTTATAACTTTAATCTGGCATATATTTAGGAGGTTCCTGGATATGTACAAAAGAGAATAAGAATTAGCTAATGCATACACTTAAGTAATAGCTTTCACAGGTACATCAGGATAACCCTCATCAAAACTGTAAACAGAAGATCTAAACATAAACCAACCACTACTGTATTATTAGGTTTTGGCACTATCATAGTTTCATGCAATTTGTCATTATATTTCCTTCCCTCTAAATTTCGTCAACTCTTACAAATATAAACAAAATACAACTCTCTCAAACTCCCTTTACTCCAGCCATTAAAATGCTTCCAGGGCCAGAGACAGAGCTCAGTGACATAGCACTTACCTATCAGGTGTGAGGTCATGAGTTCCATCCCTGGTATTAAAAGAAAAAAATTCCAATAAGATCTGAACTTCTGTCTGTTTATCTCTTATAGATGTTTTTCTTCTTTTCCTTCCTTCTTACTGACTTACATTTTCTTTTCCCTTTTCTGCTATTTCTTTCCTCCTCCCTTCACATCTTTGTCAGCAGTATAATGCAGTCATTAAGAGGCATTGATAAAATTGTGAAATTGATAAATACAGTGTAATGTACATAACTGATGTAGTGACAAATATGTTGATATTGTTTTAGCCAGTTGAAATTATCTCCTTACACCCAAGGGACTGAATTCAGTCCTACTTAAAATGAATAAGTCAAAGTTGTAGATAATATCAAGATGCAAATAAAGCCAAGGTCACATTATTGAAAAGCAGGCACTAGTTAAAGAGATTGACATATTATCAACAGAGTCTTCTTCTAGTTGATCCCCAATTGTCAGTCAAAAAAAATGCTTGGAGTGCACCTCAACCTCCCACATTCCCCAAGGCAGACCCAAAGAGCATCAATGGGGAAGAAATCAAAACTTTAATTACTGCATTATAAAATATGAAACAGGAATGAATAAAGAAATTCAATGAGTTAAAAAATGATAAAATTAAATAGATGATAGACTTAGTAAAGAAATCGATCAGTGAGCTTAAAGATGATTCAAATAATAATTTAGCAAAATTAAAGTCATTCAAAACATGAATGACCAATTTAACAAAGAAATTGAGTTTATAAAAGAAATTTCTGTGAAACAGAAATCTAGGAGATAAAAACTTACCTAAAACTAATTGAAGTTATAGGCAGCATAAATGTCATGAAAATATCTGTTCACAGAAATCATAGCAAAAATTTTCAATCATGGAAAAGAATTCAATATATAGGTAAATTATTCATACAGTATTTCATAGAGCCATGATTTAAAAAGAACTTCACATTGTATCATAGTCCAAAGTACAAAATAAGGACAGATTCTTAAAAGTTCATAGAGAAAAACAATAAATCACTGATAAAAGTAAACCCCTTAAGATTATAGTAGACTTCCCAAAACAAATTGTAAGCCTTGGAAAACATGAAGTGAAGTGTTTTAAATGTTCAAAGAAAAACCTTTTAATGTGGACTAAAATAACCTGCAAAACTCTTTCAGAATTGATGAAACAATTAAGACTGAAACTACTTTAACAAATTCATGGTCACCAAACCAACACACCAAAACATTCTCAAGGATATCACAGACAGAGATAATGAAGCAAAAATGCTAAACCATTTGATGGAATAAATACATCAGGAAGTGTGAGCAGTTCAGCAAAAGGAAAAAAAATAAAGGAAGCAATAACAGAAAAATAATGCAGTAACAAGAATATGTCAACAGTTTTTAGTAATAACTGAATGAAACATACCAATCAAAAGACACAGTTTTGCAGAATGGATCAAAAAAGCTTTATATAACCTATAAGAGACACATTTAATCCAAAAAAAATTCATAGACTAAGCATCAAAGAATAGGAAACAATATTTCATATAATATAAGACCCCCCCCCAAAACAGGGGTAGTGTAATGTTTTCAGATAAAGTGGACTTCAACCAAAGTTAATCAGATGAGGCAAAGGCCATTGAATTTTTATGGAGTGAGCAATTCAGTAGAAAACGATGACTATTATAAATCTATATGCACTGAATCCCAGCACACTCAACTTCATAAAATAAACACCATGAGATAAAAAAGATCAAATAAGCACTAACACAGCCATAGCAGAGGAATCTCAATACATTATTATCAAAATACAATAACTAGGCACATATTTAAGAAAGAAATGTCAGAACTGAACCACATCTTCAAACATATGAAATTAATGGATATCTACAAAGCGTTCCACCCCACAATAGAATGCGTATTTTCTTAGCAACACATGGAACTTTTGCCAAAACAGGCAATATACTAGACCATGAAGTATTCTTAAATAAACAGCAAAGAATCAAAATTATCCTATGTACATTATCAAACAGTGCAATGAAACAAGAAATCAATGTCAAAGCACACCACAGAAACTTTGCAAACGCCTATAGATTAAGTAACACAATCTTGAATGATCAATTCATTACAGAAGAAACCAAGAAAGGTATTGAACAGTTCTAGAATCAACTGGTAACGCCAATACAACTTACCAGAATTTCTGAGACATGATGAAAAACATCCTAAGAGGGAATTTTATGTCTGTGAATGCCCATATCAATAAAACAGAGCATGACTAAATAAATAACCTAATGATGTACCTCAAGGTCATAAGAAAACAAGAGCAATCCAAACCCAAGATTATAAGGGAAGAAATTATAAAGATCAGAGAAGAAATCAACAAATTTAAAACTAAAAAAATGCAAAGAATCATTGAGTTGAAGAGGTGGTTCTTTGAAAGAATGATCAGAATAGACAAACTTTCAGTGAATCTTACCCAAAAAAGTAAAAAGAGACCTGAATCAATGCAATTGGAATTAAAAATGTGAAATCACAATGAACATTGCCAAAATTTTTAATATTATTAGCAATTACTTCACAGACCTGTATGTCAATAAATTGGAGAATTCCAAAGGCATGATGTTCCAAATGGAACACCATCAGAAGACTCTTAGAATTAATAACTAAATTCAGCAATGTAGCAGGATACAAAATTAACACACCAAGATCAATAACATCCATGTATCACAATAATGAACTCAATGAGAAAGAATTAGGGCAAAAATAACAGTCACACAACATCAAGAAAAATTAAATACTTAGGATTTAATCTAATCAAGAAAATGAAAAACCTTTATAATGGCAACTACAGTACTTTTAAAAAGAAAATTGAAGAAGACATCAGTGAATTCAAAAAATATCCTCATTATTTAATAAGCAAGATAAACGCAGTGCAAGTGGGAGTACTTCCAAAACTTAAATATGCATCCAACATAATTGCTCACAACATTCTTCGCATAACTGAAAAAAACTGTCCTAAAATTCATGTGAAACCAGAAAAGCAAAAGTAACCCTGGGAAATAAGAGCTAAGTAGGAGGTTCATCACAATCCCATAGTAGAAGTTCCATTACATAGATATAGTGATAGAAAGAGCATGGAACTGGCACAAAACCGATAGATGGATCAATGGGGAAAAGTAGAGAATGTAGAAGCAACTGCCAAAGGGACAACTCTCACCACATACTAAACTGCCAAAGGGACAACTCTCACCACATACTAAACTAAAATCAAAATGGATCAAAGATCTAAATGTTAAAAAAAATACATAGCCTAATAGAAAAAAATAAGGAAAGCTCTTGAAGTCATAGGCATAGGGGAAGACTTCCTGAGAAAAACCACAAAACCCCAGTTGCACAGCAAATAATACCAAGAATCAACAAAATAAATTAAATTAAAAATCTTCTCTATAGCAAAAGAAAGAAAAAACAGAATGAAGAGACAATTTACAAAATGAGAGAAACAATTTTTCAATTATTCCTCAGAAAGATAACTAATATTTATTGTATATAAATAACTCAAAAATAGACCACCCCAAAATAAAAGAGCTAATCATATAATAAGCAACTGTAATGAATAGACAGTTCTTGTGAATACCAATGATCAATAAATACATGAAGAAATGTTCTAAGTCATTGCCATTAGACACTGAGATTTCATGTTACCTCAGAAAGAATGAATATCATTAAAAAATAATAGTAGAAAATCTTGTGGGGGAAAAAGAAAATTTCTACATTATTGGTGGAAAAGCAAATTAGTATAATCACTATGGAAATCAGTGTGGAGAGTTCTCAAAAAAATTAAAACAGAAAATTCCATTTGATTCAACTCTTCCCCTTCAGCTAGCTTCTTAAAAGACTTAAAGACCTCATATTATAGTGAGACATGCATATCTATGATCATAGCAGAATAATTTGAAAACTAAATATTGAAAGTGACTGGTATGCCCTTTAACAGATCAATCAACAAAGAAAATGTGGTATTTACAAAGAATGAAGCACTACTCTCAATAAAGCAGGAATAACTTGTATTGTTTGTAGAAAAATGGATGCATTATTTGGCTAATGCCAAATAAATATAGCATTAGTATTGAATTTTATAAGATATTCAGTGGAGTTTTAATGCCAGTCATCCTGAAGCTATTTAATGAATTAAAAGAGGAACATTTTCAATCTCATTCATGGAAACTAAACATTACTTTGATTTCAAAACCAGATAAGGACTCAAGTAAAAAAGTAAATTATAGGCCAATTTCTTTAATGAATATAAAGTGAAAAATCCTCAGCAAGATAATAACAAACAGATATAACAAATCATCAAGAAGATCACACATCTTGATCAAGTTGGATTTATCCCACAGATGCAAGAGTGGCTAAATGTGTAGAAATCAGTGAATGTAGCACAAATTGCTTTTAGCTCTTTTGGATAAAATCAAGTGTAGTAACAGTAAATGTGATACATCACATAAACAGAAATCAGAGCAAAACATCACACAATTATCTCTTTAAATACAGAGAAAGCCTTTCACAAAATCCAACATCCATTAATGTTGTAACCTAAAGAAAATAAGTTATTAAATCTTATCTTATTATAAAGCTTTTCACAGCAAGAGAAACCACCAAAGGAGTGAAGAGACAACCCACAGTACAGAAAAAAAAGTTGCCAGCTTTCCCTCTGACAAACACTATTTTATTGACTATATAAATAATGCAAAGATTAGACTCCCCAAAACTTAAAGATTCAATCCAATAAAGTACATCTGAAATGAATAGTCTGAAATGAAGAAATGGAAATGCCAAATAAATATATGAAAAAAAGTTCAACATCACTGAACATTTGAGAGATGCAAATTAAAACAATGCTAAGATTCCATTTCACTCCAGAAATAATGACTATTATCAAGAAATAAACCAATAACAAATGCTAGCTGAGCTCTTGAGTAAAAGGAACTCTTATCTACTGTTGATAATAGAGTAGACTGGTGCAATACCTGTGGAAATCAATGTGATAATTCCCCAGAAAACTAAAACTAGAGGTGCCATTTGACCCAGCTATTTTCTTTCTGGGTATCTTCCCAAAAGAATTAAAAACATCATATCACAGTGGTATATGCACACTCATGCTTATTGTAGCACAGTTTATAATAGCTAAATTTTGGAAACAACCCAAAGGTCCATTAACCAATGAGCAGAGGAAGATGTAGGGATTTTTTTTTTATCACTGAATACTACTCAGTAATACAGAATGATAATCTTGAGACATTTCTATGTAAATGGATCCACCTTGAAACCATACTCTTAAGTGAAATAAATCAGGTATACATGTTTAAATACTACATTGTTTCTCTGGTGTGACATAGTAAATATATAAATAACCAAAATTTTCTTATTAACAGATATTGGGAAATGGAAAGAAAATATTCAAATGGTAAGGTAAGCATGGGAGGGGAGATGGAGAAAGGAAGTAAAAGACAAGAAATAAGAGAATAAAAGCAAAAAAATGGAAACAATCTTTTGTAAAATAAGGAGAGAAAGAGGGATTGAAAGGAGGGAAAAAGAACAGGAAAAAAAGAGGCCAGGAATATATCTCAGTGGCAGAGCTCCCGCTTGGAAAGTACAAGGTCATGAGTTTGATTCCCAGTACAAAATTCAGTGTAAGTTTTGGGGAAAACAAACCAAATTCAAACCATAGTGATTGGAAGCTGTAAAGAATCACCCAATGATTTCAAGTAAAGTTACATAGCTGCAGAGATAAAACAGCACAATTCCTGCACAAAAACAGACATACAGGTCAATGGGACAGAATAGAGTAGCAATTTGTAGTACATTCAGTTCAAAATTTTGCTACAGTTCTGGTATTTGTTAGCTAATTTTTGGTCTATTAGAGCTATCTCTTTGTGACAAAGGAGTAGTAAGGTCCCCTGTTATAATTGTGTTATTGTTTATTTCATATTTCATGTCAGTAAATACTTGCCTTATATAGTTGGGTGCTCCCATATTTAGTGCATATATATTTATGATTGCTATCTCTTCCACTTGAATTTTTCCCCTACCAAACTTGTAGTGGCCTTTATCTCTTTTGCTCATTCTTGGTTTGAAGTTCACACTGTCTGCAAACAGAATAGCTATGCATGCTTTTTTCTGGGTTTCTTTTGCATGGAGTATTGTTTTCCATCCTTCTTTCACTCTGTGAATTTCTTTCTGAGTTAAATGTGTTTCTTGTATACAGCACATTGTTGGATTTTTTTTTGGGGGGGTACTTGGGATCAAATTCATGACCTCGTGTTTGCCAAGTGGATGTTGTTTCTTGATCACTTCTGGCAATCTATTTCTTTTGATTGGTGAATTGAAGTCATTTACATTGATATAGCAGTTATAACTGATATGTATTGGCTTATCTTTGTCATGTTATCTTCCCTCTGTTGGTTTCCTGCTTTTCCTTACTGTTTAATTGCTTGTCATGCTTGGTGTTTTCTGTTGTTCTTGGAATTGTGGTCATTTTTATCACTGTCTAGCATATTTTTCTGTACCCTGTGTAGCTCTGGTTTAGTGGAAATGAATTTCTTCAGTTTTTGTTTGTCAGGAAAGTGTCTTATTTCTCCATTAATTTTGAAAGGTAGTTTTGCAAGGTACATCAATCTGGGTGGAAATTGTTTTCTTTCAGGACTTGAAATACTTCACTCCAACCCCTTCTTGATTTGAGGGCTTGTGTTGAGAAGTATGCCATGATTCTGATGGGCTTTCCTTTAATAGTGATGTTTGTTTTCTCTAACAACTGTTAATACAAAAATGGGCATCTGAGATGAATACATACTTTCCAGATGAAGAAATATAAATGGTAAATAAATATACAAAAAATGTTCAGCATAATTGATTATTTGAGTGATGCAAATTAAAACAACACTGAGAGTCCATCTTGCCTTGGAAAGAATGGCTATCATCAAGAAACAACCGGCAACAAATGTTGGAGGGGCTCTGAGGAAAAAGGAACTCTTCTTCACTGTTGGTGAGAGTGTAGACTGGTATAACCACTGTGGAAACCAGTGAGGAGACTCCTCAGAAAAATAGGATTAGCAATTGATTGTTATTCCCCTTCTGGGTGTCTTCCCAGAAGTATTAACAGCATCACACTACAGTGATATATGAGTAACTATGTTTATAGCAGCATAATTTGTAATAGTTAAATCCTGTAAATAACCCAAATGCTCATCAACCAAGGAATGGATAAAAAAATATTTTGAATATGGATGAATAGAGTACTATTCATACATAAAAAAGAATAAACTTGATACTTTTATAGGTAAATGCATTCAACTTGAGAACATAATCATAAATGAAATAAATCAGTCTCAGATATGTAAACATCATATTGTCTCCCTAGTTTGAGAAACTGAAACAGCAAATAAGGTCTAAAATGTACAATAAATATTATCGAATGGGAAAGAATCATCCCAAAGAAAGAACTAAGATGGGGGAAAGGGGGAAAAAAGATGGTTAAAAGGGAAAAAATGCAAGTTAGGTAAAAATATTAGTGTCTCTTAGTTCATAGAAAGGAAAAGTTTCCATTAGCATCAATTGGAGAATTTTTCATGCCCATATCTTATACACTGAGTAACTACTTTAAAGATAATAATATGCAATATATTAACTATTGCCATTCTACTATCATCTTGTTATGAAATTTTGTTTTACCTTTTCCCTTAAAAAAGAATTAAAAAAATGAAACCCCCTAAATAAAAGTTCTAATCAAAAAGTGAGTAATTGAAATGAGTAGACACTTCTCAGAAATACAAGCAGCCAGTAAATATAGAAAAACATGTCCAAACATCACTGGTCATGAGAAAATGCAAATTATACAATGTATAGATTTTATCTTATTCCAGGAAGAATGACTATCACCAAGAAATGAAATAATAATAATTGCTGATGAGGCTGTGTAGTAAAAGGAAACCCTTGATTTCTTTTTCCTTTTTCTTTTAAAAACAAATAAAGAATAACAATGATGTTAAAAAATTTAACAAAATAATAGATTAACACTGGTTAATATATTGTATATTGTTATATTCGAAGTAGTTGTTCAGACTACAAGACATAAACTTATCTATCTTGTGCATATATCTAAAACTGATTAGTAGTACAATTATCAATTTTTTGCATATATAATAGTTATCTATTATATAAATACACACAGAGACATATAATATTCTATTCTTTATTTTCTTCCCTGGAATCTGGAAATCCGTAGAGAGATTACTCAAAAACTAAGTCATAATAGTTAAAACATGTAAGCATTTTATACATCCATCAACAATAGAGTAGATAAAATACGGATATAGATACATATACAAATACATATATGTACTATATATTATATAATTAACACTACTCAGCCATTAAAAGGAAAAAATTGAGTCATCTGTTGGAACACGGATGCATCTTGAGACCAAAATATTAAATGAAATGAATCAATCATAGAAGCACAAATGTTGCATGGTTTCTCTTAATGAGAGATTTAATCTGTAAATAGCTAAAAGAGCAAAATAAAGGATAGATAGTCAAAAATAGGGAGGTGGATTCTCCAAAAATGAGAATGGGAATGGCAGATGGAGGGAAGGGGAAGGGAGGTAAGACAAAGGGAAGTGAAAAAAAATTAATGTGTTATGTGCATGTACCAAATCCCTAGAGTAAATGTAATCATTCACCAGAGGCCACCAGTCCCCAGGAATAGAAAATATATAGAAATAAACATTACTGCATAGTAAGACAAATGTTCCTTTTTAAGTATGGTATTATGCAGAGAATTTTAAGCAATTTTATATGTACTTTTCAGTACAATTAATGTCTTTGGTCAAGCTTAAATAAAATGCACATTAAATAAAGAACCCATTGGCAGCACAGATTATGGCATGATGAATGCCTCAGCTTTGATTGCTAACGTATAGGATGCTACTTTCTTCTTTTCTTAATACACTTAAAATCAGACACATTTTGGCTATGTATAGCCTCAAATTCCTCTAACAGAAGAATCAAAGCTAATGTCAGGTAATTATTTTTCATGTGTGTCTAATACTTTTTCTTCATCTGCCCTAGTCAGTTCTATTTGGTGAGATGAAAACTGTAAATACCTTTTCCAATCTTCACTGCTGCAAATTCCTGAAGCAGATCTCTATCCATGTTTATCTAGCAACCGGTGTTGTGTTGCTATGATGAGGGTTACCCCACATGAACTTTTCAATCACCAGGCCTGACATAGACCCACTAAACATACTAAATGCTTGTCAACCCCAGAAAAGCCACATCCCAGGCACACAAACTAAATGAAAACAGGGCTGTCCCCTACTCTGCTCAACTAGCAAGGGAGATGGAGCTGTAAGGACATTTACATTTTTTAAAGATGTGATACCATTTAGCACTACTATTTCTTAGTAATCAATGTCATAATAACTGTCAGATGTCCTTTAGATGCAGAGCATTGTGCAACCTACTCTATTGATCTAGGATTGAATAATTCGAATCATACTGTCTTCTCTCATGAGAAAGGACTTGTGTTTATTACTTAGCTACACTGACCTCCTCAAATACTACTGAAATAAAGTTGCTCTTTTCTCTATAGCACTTCAGGGATTCTTATACCTTGCAGGATAAAATATAAATCTGAATTTCTTAACATGGCACCAAAGCTATTTACCATATTTTTTATAAATATGGTTTGTATTTTGTATTCTTTAGGACATATGTCTTTCCACTCTTTGCTTTTCCAGACTTGCAGGTCTCTGCACATGCTTTGTCACCTATTTATAGTAGTTACATCCAATATTTATAATATGCCATGAGGTTCCTTGAATTTTAGTGAATTTTTTAAAAGGCTTCCTTGCTAAGTTTGGAGAGCAAGTGGGTAACTCATCAAAGATTTTTTTGTGTGTGTGTTCCTTATTGTACATTTCACAATATAGGTACAGGGTGAGTAATTTTTGATGAAAACGAGGATAAGTACAATGGTTAGTATTTGTCTATACTTCATAAGAATACTTAGAAATTTAACATTATCTCATTTTTTATTCTGTCCCTATTTTATGAGACATGTTATGTTAATGTGCATATGGCCATTTGAAAAATGCTTTTATTGCAAATACTAATGGAATTCTTATGCATGCATTTAAAATAAATAATTATGTGGTATACATATTGGCCACAGTGGTCACTAGATGGCACACCACAAGTTCCTGTGGGACAGTTACACAAGTTAACCCATTAGAAAGTCTGTGAAGATCCAGGCAATTTTTAAAGAAAAATGTCATCAGACATGACATTCCTGCTTACTTTGAAAAATTTTTTTCAAGGTAGAAACAAATTTACAATTTATTTTCTGACATCTGTTGCTATAATAGAATACTTAAGACTGAGAATTTATAGTCAGAAGAAGTTTGTTTTAACTCACAGTTCTAGAGGCTGGAATTCCAAGAGCACAGAACTAGCATCTACTTAGATTTTGGGGAGGGCATTATGTTGCTTTCTAGTATGAAGAAAATCAACTTGATAAGAAAGGATATGCAAAAGAGGCAAGAAGAGAGGCCCCACTCTTCTTTATAACTCACTCTCAAAGTAACTAAGTGACCTAATCCCCTCTCAAAGGTTCCACCACCTCTTAAGAGCTTTACATTGAAAATTAAATTTCAAGATGAGTTTTTTGGAAGAACAAATCATAGAGATAGGAAGCTGTAAAGAATCATTCAATGAATAATTATTGTATTAAAAATGTTACGTAAAAGACACTGTCAGACCCTGAAGAAGACACTGTCAGACTCTGAAGAAGATAGCATGGTAAGATAGCATGGACTTGGTTGACACATACCAGAGACAAAATGTAAGTCTGCACTATCCTCCCAACATATGGATATTTACCGTGATGAGGAAGCAAGCAGGGCTTCCTTCTAGAGTGAAAACTATGATTTAGTGTTATCACACCATGGTCTTTTTTGAAATACAATTTGTGTTTTTGAAGTTTAAAATGGAGTCTAAGTAACACTTTCAGCATTTCATAAATACAATGATAATGTTTAACAATGGCTTACTTTTTTGGCCTTTATTCTTGTTTGTGTTTCTGTACTTCATGTCATTATTTTTTTTCCAAATAGATGTATATTTAGAGTGAGTTTAAAATACAGAAGACTTATAAGAAGAGATGAGAAATGTAGAACATGTCAGGAGACTTGTGCTTCCCTAAATTCTAGCTTCTAGGAATTATTTTGTTCCCCCATGGATTTGCTCTTTGATGGCCTTGGCACTCCCCGTTACCTCCTTAGATTTAAATATCATTTCTGGGTAAAGATTTGCTCGGGGTCTATGTCCTGGTACTCTTACTTGCACTATGTCTCCTCACTTCTCTTTCATGCTGTCCCCCAGTTTAAAATTCGTTATCCTCCTCCTCTGAATTTCAGGATGAAATCTAGCATGTCATTCAGCAGAAAAATCCCTGCCTGATTTTGCTGCTCTCTACCTTTCCAGCTTCATGATATACTACTTCATGGTATCTTGAAAATAGCGAAAAGGTACAATTTGGTGTTCCAGACAAACTGTATTCATGTATGTTTGGTACTTTTAGCTTATTTTTCTCAACAACTTTTGTCTTCCCATCCCTCATGCATCTGGATAAGTTCTTCTTAGATTTCCAGTTCCTACTAAGAAATTATGTTTCAGGTACCTTCTTTAACTTCTGTATTTATAACTAAATTTATTAATTCCATTACATGCCTTTGCATACATTTTCATTTTCATTAACTATAAGCTTTCAAGGTGAATAACTAGATCTCATACATTATCACGAAATTTTACACTGTGCCTAATAACCAGGCTTTCAATAAATGTTGAGTGAATGAGATTCCTGTAGGCAAATTTGGAAAATTATTTTGGAGATTACTGAGAGATGATTGAAAATACTTAAAGTACAAAACTTAAAAAATACATTGCATTCCAAAAAGTGACATTTGTTCTGAAAAATAAGCCAAGAGCAAACAAAAAATAGATTGTGTAATGCCTGATAAATACCTGACAAGTAGAAAACTAGAAGGCAAAGTCCCAATAATCTACAGTGTAATCTAATTTCAAAAGAATATTTTCTACATTAATAAATCCAAGGTCAGTCTGTTATGAAAGGTTTACATTGATTTTTGGCTGCACAAATGTAGTACTTCACGGATCTCTGTACAGAACTGTAGTTATATGTGCTTTATATAACCAGCACACAGCACAAAAATAACTCATAATGTAGTTACCCTGAAATCAAATATTCTATGTATAGTGGGTGATATAAATGTGATGAGTGTTTAAATTTTGAAAATTACTATAAAATCAGATGTACGTGTAACTATCGCATTGTCTCTCTGAGGTGAAAAACTGCAAGTGTCAATAAATGTATAATAGATATTGTGAAATAGGAAGAAATTGTTCAAAAGGGAAAGGGAACAGGGAGGGGTTGGGAGCTTTTCCTCAACTTAAAATGCTTATGAAGTGTTGTGAATCATTTTAGGCCACAACAGTGCAACTAATGCCCTTTATGTAAAAACACTTCAAGAAATCCTTCAGAAATGGCAAGATGATGGAATAAGTGTGTTTCAGGTGAGTGGAGAGCACTGTGAGGAGGATTAATGGCCAGGCACATATTTCTGGGATAATTTTTAAAAAATCAAACACATCATATTTCTGATCATATCTCACATGAGAATGTTTGCTGTGGTTCTCAGCATGTGGTATCACCTAGAAGGAAAACATTTCATTATGGTGCTTAAAACTATGTTCACAGAAGCAAATGATCCCACTGTCCTCTGTTAAGGTTTGTATCTAAAGCATAAAAGTCTTACGTGAATAGAAAGTGATTACATCATAGGGGTCTATACTCATCAGTGAAGTCATGCAAGATGAGTTCAGTAGCTCTGTGAGCTATTAGCAGATGGGGCCTGGCTGTAGATGGGCCTCTGGGGTGAGATCTGGAAGAGCATATTCTTGTCCCTGCTCTTGCTCTGTTTCCTGGTTGCCATGGGTTGAACAGTGTTTCTCCACCAAGCCCTTCCACAATGACATTTCTACCTCTGAAACAGCAGAGCAAGACTAAAGCCACAAGCCAAAATAATATTCTCTCTTCCTAGAGCTAGAATGCCTCTTATCTGACCTGTATAATCTTTATGTTCTGTAAAGATAAATACGATGTAGATAAATGTAATATAAAAAGGTATTATATAATAATAATTTATATTGTTTGAATGATTACCTGAATAGATGGTTTATATGATTAATGCAGATCAATTGTCTGTTTTCTGCTTCTAATGGTTATATTAAAATTTCAGTATTAAAATTTCATTTGAAGAATGATGCATTTTATGTCTGCCATAGGTAGTGCTCTATTAGTATAGTAATAAACTATGTCTTTATTACATATATTTAATCACTTTACAGGTAGGATCAGACTTCTTATGTTCTTACAAACATATAATTGTATATGGTGAACATCAATCAAATATTTTATTTATACACTTACAGAGACTGATCATGTTCACGAGGAAAGACATATCTTATATGCAGTTGGAAAGGAAAAACTAAACTGACAAGTGTGTAGCAAAGTGTGTTTGTGAGGTGGGCAGGAGATAGTCCTCTATTTGTGGATCCAGAGGCAATATTTTTGCTGAGTATTGGTGAACTGATGGCCATCCCAAAGAGTCATACTATCAATACTTTTCATTCAGTCTACACATAATCCCCCAAGGTTTTTCATTCATTTTGATTCTCACATTCTTTGTCACTCATATCCAATCAATCACCTTATCCAAGTTTCTCATAAAGAAAATGAATGAAGATCACTTCTACTTTCTCATGTCCTCTCCCTCCTTGATTCACACACTACCTCTTGTTAGTGCTTGGTCTAGACTGCAACTGTTAGGTGGAAATTCATTAGACACTTTTCAATTGTCATCCCACTCAACCATCTGAGTTCTTAATTCTGATGATCATGAAACCATCTTCTCAATCAATACCAACACACCACACTCTCCTTGCTTACCTTAGTCTGACTTAACATCTGTGTTTTCTTCAGATGTTATTTCCTGGATTCCACCGTTTTTCTCCTCATTCATGCTGTGGTCAGCCTCTTTTAACCTACATTCAAATTCTGCCTCAGCTTTAGTTTTGTGCTAAATAAAGTTTGAGCAGAATGCCATGTGTCCAACACAATTAAAATGTTCTCATGCCCATAGAGTTCCAGGTTTAGAAAGCCCCTCCATTCTTCTTCCACTTTCATTGCACTTAATCTTACAAAATCAAGTAGATTTTTACCTTCTCTAAAGTTCAAAATTAACGCCTTTAAATGATATAATGTGCCATAGTACAACTGGCATCAGAAAGATGAAACTACTTATCACATTACCTTTTACTGAACCTTGCACATGGTGGAATGGAGTCAAATTACTTCACACTCAGAAGGTAGCCATAAAAAAATACACAGCAGGTCGTGAATGCCAGCTATTATGAGGAAGCCACTGTGTGACTTAGGACAGTATAAAACTTGAATGAAAATGTAGAGAATGGAGAGAGATGAGTGATAATATGCATTCTAGTGTGAAATACAATGGCATCTATTAGATTTGACTCCCTGAAATTTAATCAAGTCAGGTGAAGCTACCTTCTTCTGTTGAAGATATGCTTTAGACTTCTTAGAATCCTGGGATACAATATAAAAAGAAATGTGTAAGTTTCATTTAGTGAATATCTTTAAAAAATGAAACATTGAGAATATGTCAGATTTTTAATTTAGAAAGTAACAGGTGCTGATGTTTGGGACAGTCTATTTACTTGGTGATACTTAAATTGTGGAATCATGATTAATTTCCTGACCTCACACAATGCTGTTAACACCATCCTTCTGTTTTAGTTCTACTCTTCAGTGATGATAACATAATAGGATTTTAATCACTTTAATTTAAAAATGACAACTTATTTTGTCAAATTGCCATAATTATTAAAATACTGTATGGAAAAATCTATTTTTTCAAAATTTTTGAGATGAAAAAACTCGGTATAAAGTCATATGCCAAGAACTCCTTTAATGTTAGGAAAACAATTCCACTCAATGGATTAATAACAGAAAGTTTCCTGGAGAAATGAGGAAGAAAATGATTGTGTTGATAGATAAAATTAAATGCAGTCATTTCTCCTTAGCTGTTATTTACAGTAAAAGACCACCAGAGTGGGATTTCTGTAACAGATGCACATTAGAAATATAGGGACAAAGGGAATCAGGCAGTGTTTAAGCACAGATATGCTTTAGAATCACTAGTGTAGTGTGTGTGTGTGTGTGTGTTTGTGTGTATCTGTGGTATATGTAAGTTTGTCTACGTGTTGAGAGCTCTGGACTATTGAACTGACTCAGAGATGGAAAAATAACTCTACTTTTTAAAAAAGATTATATATAGGGTTTTCTGGGAACCACTGGTCTATGTTGGATATCCCACAGATGGGGTCAGAACTGAAGCTGACAGATGAGAAAAGGTCTGAGAGGAAGAGCAATTTTCAGGTCATAGGTGTGTTTCTACTGTGTAATGCAAAGATATATTCAAAATACTGTGACCATGATAATGATAAATGAATACATAACGTTAATGCACGGATTACTAAGATTTTCTACGCCGTGATGTGTGTCATCTTCTAATTTTGCTGTAGTCTAACTTCCTGTGAAGATAACACATTGTTTCCTGACAAATAAAAGTGGGCCTATAGCTGAAGTAAGATACAAGAAATAAACATCAGTAGAAAGAAAACAAGGAAAAGAGTACTTTTATATTTGTCTAGAGATAATTCCAGAATAAAATGTTGATGTCCACCTTAAAAAATAAATAAAATAAAATTGTACGTCTAAGAAAAATTGCAACTTCTGGACAGTTATCCAAGGTTGCCTTTTTTTTTCCAGGAAACTCACTGAAAAATTCCTAAGGGTCTTAAAGGTACAATAACCCAGTAAGTTTGACCAACACTTTGCACCTGTAAATTGAGTCTGAGGCTTTCCACAACCTACAACCATGAAGGCAGCACTGTCGGGGTGGGGGCCCTATCTCTAAACCAAAAACACATGAAAACTGCTGGCACTGTAACGTAGCCCACTGGACAGAAACCAGGCATACACGTCCTAGGTCACTCATCTTGAAAATACGCTCCAAACCACACAAAAATCCTCAGCCACAGATCACACTCCTTTCTTTTCTTTTTATTTCAAAGAGGAAAAAAATAATGAAAATAATAATAAAAAATTTCAAAACAAGGTAAGAGAGTAACAATGGTTAATATTTGAGTGAGTATGTCTTTAATTTTGCCTTTTTATGCCTCTTAGTGAGAGTCTAATAATTCTTTCCTGTGACTTAAGTTAGGAAACCTACAACAAGCTACCCTGTTGATGTGGAGAGTTGTGGTCACCATTCCCTCTTTGGGGGGCACCCTTAGATCCCATCCAGTGACAGAGATAGACATCATCAGTTGGGATTCATAGCTGCAACCTAATAAATGTACCTTAACTAATTTAAGTAAAAAAGTAATTTATCAAATCTTATTTGTTATTTATAGAATATCTAGAAAGTTAAAGCTGAGCCCGACAAATGGAAGGGGTTAAAGTGGCTGGGAATCCAGTTACACCAGACAACTAAAGCAGGGTCTGCACAAAGGAGATTTGGCCTGGGGGATCACTGCCTACCATTGTCTATACCTTATTGCATCCCTCCTGCCCAAGCTGCCCAAAGGGATCATAGCTCTTCCTGCTTCTCTGTGGCACCAAGACTCATATCCAATGTCTGAGGCAAAGGAATTTGGTGTCTAAATACAAGCTATATGCCCACATCCATGTCAGAGTACAGGCTGGAACAGAAAATATTTGGTCTTTTCAGCCTCCATAGTAGGAAGCAGCTTTGGCTGCATGTAAAACTCATACGGTGGAGGACAGAAATAGAAAGAGGGTTTAGATATGGAGCACGTGTTGAAGGGAGGAGTTATATCGGTTATTGTTTGAGGAATATGGTCTTCTGGTTAGTAGGATTTTCTGGTTAACTTGTAACTTGATATGGTAAATGTTTCTGAGATATTAGCATGTTTTCTTCTTTAGTATGAGAGATAATTTTGTGTTTGAAACAGCTCTACGTATACTGTTCACAACTATTTAATCCTGAACAAATTATGACTTCATTATCTATCTTTCTTCATTTGTAAATGGTAATTTTAGTAGGTCTTACCTCTCAGGGTTATAGCTCAAATTGATGTATTCTCAGTGACTTGTATTTCATTTTTCTTTTTAAGAGTAGGAAGAATTTATTGAGAGAAAGAAAGCTTGTATCTAAGAGGGACTGAAAGGGTCCCAGAAAGCTGGTTGCTTACCAACTCCACTTGTGTTTTACTGAGCAAAACTACGAGGTAAGGAGGGCTTAAGGTGAGACAAAACTGTAATCAGTCAGTAAGATTAAAAGGATAGAATGACTTGTATTTTAAAAACACTAAACAACTACTCATCCTTGTTATGATTCTTCTGGTGTATTGTTTCATTAGTTTTAACTTCACACATTATGGCTACAGATACAGAAAGTGTAGAAAATTTTCCTGGAAATTTGTCTTTCTCCTAAAATTAGGGTATGAAGAATTATCATTAAATGAGGGATATGATTATCTGAAATCTGATTAAGAGTGGGATGGTATGTGGTAGTAGCTTATTATTTGATTTATGAAATTACTGATTATTGGAATTAAAATCTTTTGGTGGTGTTACATACTATGGTTTCAGTTCATTCAAATTTTCACTCATTCTTTGTATAATATTTAAACATTCTTACCACATGCCTGATACTAGGGATACTAGATGATTTAAACATAATCTTCATGTTCAACAGATTTTAGCCAAGTGTGTTTGTGGGGGGGGAACACTAACAAATACATAGGAAATTATAACACCTATATTATTTCATTAGAAATGTATACTTTGAAAAAGGCATTTAATGTACATATTAAAGTCACTGTAGCTGTTCAGATTAAGATAAGATTTTAAATGTAAATTTGGTGTAAGTAGTATGAATCATAACCCTGAAGTTTTTGTGCTAAACTTGAATTATTTACAAATTTTCAATGCAAGGTTTTGTGAAATTAGACAAGTATTACTTTGACTATTCATGATTTGCACTGACATAGTTATTCAGATTTGTGACATGAGAATAGAATGTTTTATAATGTCAGTTAATTATATTTTTCTGGTCTAATTCTCTATTAAATTGTTTAGCAACAAATATGTGGGGTTGTAAGCAGAGGGGCGATCGTTACTCCAGCATTTACGGGAAAGTGAGCTGGGGGTAACAAGGGACAGTATAGGGGTAAGGATGCTGGAAATTAGAGTCCTTGGTTAAAAAAATGGCAACAGAAGTGAAAGAAAAAAACTTGCAGTTGAAAAAGTACAACAAAGATACCTATGTATATTATCCTGAAACCAGTTGTTTCCTTAAGGAAAAAGTCTTAAAGGGGAAATGCTAAGTACCAATAACATATATTATATAGTCATTTAAGAAATGACTTAGAGGAAGCCCTGTAAAATGTTTAAAAGTAGAGCACAATATCATGCATTAGACTGGTTAGAAAGAATTAAACCTTATCCAGTTTTATTATAAAGATTATTCAAGAAAACATCATTATCTGACCCAAAGTACATTTTTTGAGACAGGGTTTTTACTCTGAATCAATTGAACCAGATTTATACCTTAGATCTTTCTCTAGCAAAGCATCTTGAGGCAAACTACTTAGCATCCCTTAGTCTCATTTTTCTCATGCTGTTCCACCAGATTATAGAGTACTTTTATCATTAATTTTTTAGTGTGGTGTTAGGATTGAATCCAGGGTTTTGACTATGCTAGGCAAGCATTTGACTACTGAGTTATATGCCCGTTTCTGTAGTATATTTTTAAACAGATACTGAGCCCCTTAAAAACTATTAAGTAAAAAATTTTAAACTTAAAAAAATATAAAGATAGTTGAAATTGTAGCATGGCAAGGGTAGTGGTAGCATTAATTATCTGGATGATTTTTAAAACTGTTCTACTTCAATGTGTACTATATACCCAAAAACTGAAGAAGAATACATTTTTAAAGGTTTAGTTGTTTATTTTTCTTATTATATTTTAGTTTCATCACCTGGGTGAAGCCAAGATGTACTGGGAAATTTCCTGTAGGTCATTATGTTCCCACACAAGTGATGCAATACAAAAATAACACACAGGCAGTGGAAATGATTAGATTTTGTTATTGCACAGAGAAGTTTTTGTTGATTGTGTCATATACTGGAAATATACCTTAGATTCCAATATGTCACAGCTATCTCTTGTCCATTTAATTTTTTTTATCTGCCTAAAGTTTAGCGTCAACATAAAATACCTTGAAAATGTTTTTTTTTTTAAAGTAAAATTCATGTAGAAGTCTCAATGTTTGGAGTTTTATGCTGGAAGATGTTATAGGTAAAACTGCTGAAGGGTTTGGTGTAGGCAAAGACTTTATGAATAAAACCCCAATCACAAAGGAGCTACCACAAAGAAACAACAACAGGGATCTCATCTTGTTAGAAAGCTTTTTTTGTGGCAAGAAAGCCACAGAGTGAAGAGATAACCCACAATGTGGGAAAAAATGTTTTCCACCTGTCTATAAGACAAAAGTTACTATCGAGAACATTTAAAGAACTCACAAAATTCAGATTTAAATCTCAAATTTAAAGACTCAATCCAAACATGGGCATCTGAGATGAATTACACATTTGTCAGATGAAGAAATACAAACAGCAAATGAGTATATAAAAAATATTTAACATTACAGGTAATTTGGGAAACACAAATTGAAAAAATCACTGATAATCCATCTCATCCTAGAAAGAATGGCTATTATTAAGATATCAACCAATATCAAATGTTAGAAGGACTGTATGGAAAAAGAACCCTTTCTCCACTGTTGGTGATATGTAGACTGGTGCAACCACTGTGGAAATCAGTGTGGAGATTCCTCAAAAAACTTAGATTGGAGGTCCCATTTGACCCAACTATTTCCATTTTGGGTATCCTCCCAGAAGAATTAAAACATTGTATCACAACAATATATTTGCACCCATATTTATGGCAGAAGAATTTGTAATATTTAGATCTTCAAAACAATTTAAATGCCCCTCAAATGAGGAATGGATAAAAGGTCTTTTTATGCAATGGAGCACTACCCAGCCATAAAGAAGGATAAACTGGAGACTTTTATAAGTAAATGAATGCAACTCAAGACCATACTCATAAGTGAAATAAACCTGACATATATGTGTAAACATCATATTGTCTCCCTAGTGTAAGAAACTGAAAGAGTAAATAAGATCCAAAATGTACAATAGATGCTGTAAAATGTGAAGATACTTCAGAAAGAAAGAAACTGGAATGGAGGAGTGGAGAATAACTGTAATTTCTCTTACTTTACTGAAAAGAAACAGTATTGTGTTAATATTGTTTGGACAATTAAATGCCAGCATTTTATACTCTGAGTAACTAATTTAAAGATAACAATAAACAATAATTTAAAGATAACAATAAACAATGTATTAATCCTTGTTAACCTATTTTCCTGTTTTGAAATTTTGTTTTACTTTTATTCCTATTTTCTTGTTTTGAAATTTTGTTTTACTTTTATTCCTCTTTAAGATGAAAAGAAAAGTTAATGCTAATATCAAAATTAAATGCCTATGTGTTGTGCTCTGAGTAACTAATTTAAAGATAATAATACACAATGTATTAACCATTGTTCCTCTTCTATTATCTTTTTTGAAATTTAGTTTTATCTTTTTTCTCTTTAAAATAAAAATTTAAAAGATGAGCCATTTTATTTATTATAGCCAAAGCAGACATAAAATAAAAATTATAAATATTGGGTTCCCATCAACCTCATAGTTCTCCTTAATTATCACTCACAGCTCCAGTGCTTATATAGGTATCACCAAAAAGACCATTTAAAATATGTTTTAAAATGTGATATTGATGAATATATTTCTCACACAATCCAGTTTGTTTCACTTACTGTTGGTGCTTTAACTCAAAAGCATTGATACAATTTGACAGTAAAGTGTTATTCCAGTACTATAAACTATGTCCTTTTTTCTACTCTTTTTTTTTTTTTTTGACTCAGGATCAAACTCACAATCTCATGCTTGCCAGGCAGGTGCTTCCGCCACTGAGCTAAATCCCTCAGGCGCTAAATCCCCAGCCCTTTTGTACTCTTTCTAGTCACTTTTACAAATATGTTCTGTTAGTTACAAGGAAGAAGGATGTTTCTTTGCCAATTTATGAATAACCATTTTTTAAATATAATGTATCTTTAGAACTCTGTAAGAAGGCTGCTTGAATTTACTTTTAATTTTTTTTTATTTTAAAGAGAAAGAAAAACACAGAAAAGAAATACAAAAATCAGGAGACATACAAATATCTACAAGAACAACAAAAATTTCAAAATGATAAATATATGCTTTTGAAACAAGATGGTAGAAATTTAACAATGGTTGTAATATTGCATATTGCTGTTTTCAAGAGTTCCTTAGGTTACCAGATATCATACGAGTATTAACTGTTCTTTTCCAAGAACTAATAGAATTAATAGTATAGTCATATTAGCTATTTTATATATATATAAATTTATTTCTTTTTCCTTTTCCCTTCCTTTTCACCTTTCCCCTATCTTATGAATAATCTTATCTGAGAAGAAACTCATTTATAGGCAGTTCACTATTAAATGGTCACCTGAAAAACAAGTAATTGTTGTCTTAGATTATTGAACTATTTAAATATTTCTTAAGAAAAGACAATTTGGTGCCTGAATTTGATAATTGTGTTGTGCATGCATGCAACCTACTGTTTTATAGCTAATGATAATCTGCATTTTAATCTCAAAATTCAAAATAGAATATTCATACCTTTAAAAGATACGATTTTTACCTGAGTTTTTCATTTTTAAAGTAACTGTCTTATTAGAAAATGTATTATCTGATGATTTGTGGAAACATGGGAGTGGAAATGTGCTCTTAAAAAATCTTTTTGTGGTACTTACAGGTCTGGTTGAGTTCATCCATCTTTCATGTTAAGTTTTTGTTTTATAAGGTTGACTGTAAATAATGCAGAATTCATTCGATATCTTATAGCTCCCTGGTTAGATATAATTCAATGTTCCTAGACAAGCAGTTAGACTTGCCTATTATTATTTTGCCTTTAAAATATTGTTACTACGGCCAATTACTGGTGTAAAGGAGGATTATATCTTTCTACCTCTTTTCACACAGCAGTATTTTACACTCTGTTAAGTCAGGTAGAAAGATAATGAATGAGTACTTCTTTTTTTTTCTCCAGTTCCTTGCATGGGTCCCTGCCACTCAGAAAGGAGTAGCTAATCTAATTTTTCAGCCATTGGGATTCTTTGTGGCACATTACATGTATGTGGAGTTACTGCTCCTTAAAAGCTAAAAACAGATTCCACTTTGTCTTTTCAAAGTCTGCTTCATGGAACAGTAAAAAAGGAGCTGGTGACCACTGAATTATCCAGTTCTTGTGTTTGTCTATCAGCCAGAGGCCTCCAGATGGAGAGGAAGAGAGGGATTTAGTGATAAAGACTAACCCTCTTCCAGACTTTAAGTTATAAGAAAAAATCTACATGAATTCTTTTCCTCATTATTTTTCTTGCTTTATTTTAAGGGATGATCCATCAATCACAATATTCTATTGGATCATTAGAGAATTTTCTGAAGGCCTGTGTCCTCATTACCCAATGAAAACTGACCAAAGAATAGTTGTATCATGAATAATACAGCTTGGATATTGCAGAATAATGTTATATTTCTTTTGATATAGTTAAATGATCTAGTAGATATCTGATAAATGGTATTATATCCTACCTGGGTAAGTTAAAAAGTCTGACTGAGTAGTTAGAGAATATGTATTTTCTCATTGGTTCTGTGGATTTGCAGTGGGCTTTTGCTTATACTCTACAGTAATACAGTTGGTTCACTAATCCTTCTGTTTGTAAACAATCAGTTTGCAAACAAAAGCTTTTGGCAAAATTTTGCTTTCATTTGCAAACTTTAGAACTCTGTAAGAGGGCTGCTTGAACCACAGCCATCTTCCCCACACAAACACAAACACAAAAGCAGTCATATTCCCTCAAATGTTAAAAAATTAACTTCTTAAAGCAAGCAACCACTATATTTGTTTTGCAGTTTAATGAATAACAGCATGACTTCTAGAATATTTGTTTTTTTAGAACTAAAATTTTTATTTTCATTTATTTCATTTCAATATTGATATCCCACTGATACAATAATGCTTCAGTTGTTACTCTACTTTTAAGAATAAAGATAAAACACCTAAATTGATACTTGTCAGACATTTCAAGATCAGATTCCTGCACATTTTTCTAATATCCAGCTACAAAACGTACTTAAAATCCAATTTCAGAGAGTATAATCTGTCTTGGAGATAACATTTTTCAATGTTCTTCTTTACACTTGCTCAACTCATTTTTTCACATGTCCAATTATTCAGAACCCCTTTGTCTTTGGCTCTACAGTTGGGCATGGTGACTCTTTTCACCTTTCCATTACTTTTTAAGTGACTGAGTTCTTTCTCAGGTTTCTAAGTCTTGCTTTTTTTCTTGGTCCTGACTATGTGACTCGTGGCTTCCCCTTACTTTCAGCATTTCCTACAATCTTCTCCACAATAAAAAACTCCATACTTACTTCATACTTACCCATCTCCCTTCAAAAGGCATAGATTCAGTTGCTTGGGAAGCATAGAATTTAAAAAGTGAGTTAGTTGGAAGATCTTAATGGTTGGTGCTATCTCCTTATGTACTACATCGGAGAATCTACCAAAGGAAATAAATATTTGTACCTTTTGTCCAGGTCTTCAGAGGTGGAGAAGAGTACAAAATTCCAATCTTTTACTAACATCCCTGTTGACCATTTCTTTGATGTTAGCAACTTTATTTTTCATCACACAAGACCATTGGTGAAGTTACACTTTGGACATGATAATACAGAATATCTTTTGAGTTAGATATTCTGTTAGATATTCTAGTTAGTCTTCAATCATTCACCTATGGATTATTTCTAGAGACAACTTAAAAATATAATAATTCTAAAATAATAACTATACAGTAAGTATTAGGGATTCTTGTTATGTTATGCTCCAAAAACTCAGACATGCTAAAATAAGCATCAGTATATATCATTCTTTTGATTGTGTAATATTGCAACTAGCCTTTATTGATAATAAGCATACTATTATTTAATATAAAAATAGACAGAAAAAGAGTGGTTTAGTTTCAGGAATACATTCAATGGTTGCATTAACTTTTTCTATTGCAAGTAGTTTCGTGTCTCCAAATACAACTGTTAGTATTTGTTTAGAGCTTGCTTCTTCTAACAGCCCCTACCTTGCCTGCATCCCATAACTGTCCAACAGGGGCTTCATAGGAAGTGTGATGTAATGGTATTGGAACGTATTTTGGGACAATGGATTATTATTTCCTACCTTCTTATCATATTTCATTGTAGACTTTGATTTTTAGAACAATGATGATCCAGTGAAGTAGCTCCCTAGAAGAGACCTGATTATCCCAGACTTGATCCAGCTTCAGAAGGGATCTCAGTATTTGAACCTGGAGTTGTGCTCACAGAATTGGCAGTTAGGTGTATCTGGAACTAGTGTGAAACAACAGTGACGGTGCGGATGAAAGCCTGTGAATGGAGCACGGCGGTCACCATGAGGCAGAGTTTGTTTCTGTCACAGTGGTAGGCATAGGTAAAGGCATCTTTTCCAGAAGTGCTGACTTTCGGAGGTTGATGAAATTGGACTGAATAAATAATCCAAGTGAAGTGTATAAAAAATACCCAAAATATGAAAGAGTCAAACTGATTTTCCAGTTACAAACAGGTCCATTGGAGCCAGTTGGCCTACATCTCAAGGAGTCCTCTGTTACTCTAATTAAGCTGCTCCCTCCCCCAACACTTACAAGGGATCTAATAATTTTCATATTTAAAAAAGTTAGAACAAGGAGAAAAAAATAAAACTAAAATATTGTTCATTAGATAATCGCTCATGATTTTTGTTCCCAAATTCTATCTCAGGGGAAAACCAAGAGGTCAACTATCTCCCATTTCCACTTCTCCCAGTTATATATAATATTTTTGGAGAGTAAAGATGGGACATAAGAGAGAAAGTTTAGTTTTTAATTACTTTATCTCTATTTATATCATCCCTAAGAGTGACTGTGAGAAATCAGCAAACATTTACTTAATCTTAGAACTATGTTTAAGCTCTGTATGGTGTTATCTGATAGTGCCACTGAGACTAAACGAAGTCCAAATGCTTATGAGCCTAATTATTAAATGGAGCAACACACTACTAGGCTCTCTTTTCCTGGCTAAGACTAAAGCATTTTCACCCAACATCTAACACATTGCTTTTGGCCCAAAGGCCGGGAGACTGAAATTTGAGTATAATTGACTCTAAGTCTGGGAGTCTCATTTTCTTGGCTCTGTCTCATAAGCACCCCATTCTCATTTGTTGACTCTCCTTCACTTTCTACTACATTTCCCATCATCTTCTACATATTAGGGTTTTGCTAAAATCACACTTTCCACTTTAACAGCCAGGATATACAAATACTTTCCAGTTGACACTAAACTTAGAAAGATTTTTTTAAATGAAGAAATAACTGGATTGAATAAAAGTTACAAAGATTGAAGTTTAAGATTTTTAAGACAAATTAAATAATAATAAATTATCTTCACCACTGTATAATTATCACTATCCTGCAAGGGACTGGTTTTTTAATGTGCCCTATTTACATAAAATGGGAACTCATAGAGTATCTGAAATTACCAGGACCTAGATTTTGAGTTGGGACAATGTCAAAATATGCTGTGAAACAGCTGGATATGTGGAATGATATCAGAGAGTTCTTGGAAAGCTGCATAGTGAAAGCCAAGAGTAAATGTTTTATTTTTGAAAAAAAAAATCACAATGGACTAGAAACCATGTCTAGTGCTAGATAGATCAAAATGCTAAGGCAAGTGTGGAGTAAAGAGAATACTCCAACATTGTTGATGAGAATGTAAACTAGTACAACTATAGTGAAAATCAGACTAGACAAAATTATGCAAGAATAACTTGAATACATGGGGAAACCATGAAGAAGGAAGAAAGTCAAGATGTTATGATAGACTGCAAAGAAATAGTCCACTTTACTCAGTGTGAACTTCTCGGTGAAGCTTTCTTTAGCCATTTTATTTAAACAGCAACTCAGGCTCAACTAGTCAGAAATTTTCATGCCTCTTCTGTTTTATTTTACTTAAAGTTCATTTTACTGCCAAGTGTCTATACATGTTTACTTTATTATTTGTCATATTTCTTATGCTATTGTAATGTCTAAAATACTTCCTGACAAATAATGAATGATCGCCAATACTTGCGGAACACATGATTTATGAGGATTGCATTTCTGGTCAAATGGTACAAAGTGGTTGGTTAAAATGAATTCAGAAGAGCAACAATGCTTTTGTGATTAACAGGACATTAGTGACATTTTCCAGAATGACTGTGGTTGAAGCACAATTGTAGTGAGTTGAATAGTAAAGTTTGGGAAGCCTTGAATTTGACTCTGCACCACTGATTCTCTAGTTGTAGTAAAGTATCCACTTGTTACACTTTTGTAAAAACACTATAAATTACTAAGAAAATTAAATAAAAAAAAGATATGTAAAATACAAACTCCGAATTTTTCCTGTTATTGTGTCTGTTTACATCTTTAGCCTTTTTTCCTCTCACAGTTCATATTTAAAAGGAATATTCAGTTTGAATATCATTTGATGACAGGAGTTTGCTTTTTCTCATTGGACTGCTCAGGACAATTTGAATAAGGAAGAAATAACTTTCATTTATACAATAATAAATGAAAAAAATCAAATGACTGAAAAAGTCTATAATTGTACTGCTGAGATTATAATTGTTTTTTATTGACTTATTGGTCATTTTAAGCTAACATTATGTTGTTTTGATGACTATTGTCATTTCATGGAGTTAAGTAGTGACTAAACTTCAACTTTGTTTTACCTTTGCATGAGTTCTTAGTCTATGTTGTTTGGTTTCTTGCAGAAATTTAAAAATCAACTTATCAGTTCAATAAAAAATCCAGAAAAACAAAGTGCCCAGACTTGTACTGAGATTGAATTGAATCCAAACGTCAATCAGAGAATAGCTGACAATGTAGTTCACCTTTTTTCCATTTCTTTATCTCTTCAGTTTCTCAGTAATGTGTTCTAGTTCCAAAATGTAAAGTTCTTGAATGTCTTTTGTTAAATTTATTTCTTAGCACTTTGTTTTCTTATGCTATTAAAATTTTTTTACTAGTGTAGTTCAAATTGTTTACTCCTAATATTATATGCATGGTTGGTTCACATATCTTGTCAATGTGCTTGATTTGTGTATTTATTTTGATGGTTATTTTGCAGTTTCATTAGAATTTTCAATATAGATAAGCAGGCTGATTGTAAATAGGGGTAGTTTCACTTTTTCATTTCTGTCCCTTGTGCCATTTGTTTTTTCTTGCCTTAGTGTAATAGGTAGGAAGTCAAACATAATGCTGAAGTAGTGCTATTAGATATCCTTGACTTTTTCTCCATTTTGAGAGGAATATTTTGTATCAAGTATAATGTTAGCTAAAGGTTTTTGAAGATATTTTCCATGATGTTAATGAATTTTACTTTTATTCCAAGTTTGCTGAGATTTGTTTTGTTTTCTAATTCGTAATGGACATTAAAACTTTTTAAGTGATTTTGCTTCTTCCTTTCAAATCTTCATATCATTTTTCAAAATTCTGTTAATATGATGAATTATACTGATTGATTTTTAGCCCTTTAATTTCTGAGATGAATTTACCAATAATTATTATCATTTGTATGTATTGCTACATTTAATTTTTTTATTTAAAGAGGAGAAAAAAGGAAAAAGGTAGAAATATTACAGAATTTCAAGAAAAGATAAACAGTAAGAAATCACTAGTTGATACATTAGATATTGTTCTTTTAGAAATAGTTATTCAAGTTACAGAATTAAAGCACACAAAGTGGACACTAAAGCAGTGAGAGTGCAAACAGATCTGTTCAACAATCCAACAAGAACCTAGAAATATGGTACATTTAATTTTGTTTCTTCACCTAATTTTGTAACTATATTAATGAAAGTTATTTCTTTTTTTCTCATTTTTTCCTTTCTCCATCCTCTCTCCCCTTCTTTTCTTGTTTCTTTTTTCCTCTTTTTTTTCTTTCTATATAAAAATTTTCTCAATTTTTGATATTTGGGTTACACTGGTTTTACTACACAAGTTGTAATATGGACTTTGCTTTTTTGTTTTAATTAGTACATGATATTTGTACACTAATTGAAATATTTATTTAACATTTATATTAATTGTAATAATAGTTTAAATACTTATCTCTTCATTAGGATTTTGTAAGTTTGGGAGGCGGGCCCCTTCTTCTTCTTTCCTTGCACTTCCCCTAATCCTTTGCTTTCCCATTGCCCCTCATTCCTTTCTTGTCTGTTGTCTAACTGGCATATTTCAAGAGTTCTTCCATCAGCTTCAGAAATTATCCTTCTTGATGCAGTCTCTTACTGAGGCTTTCAATTGCAGTTTTCATTTGAGTTCTTCAGTTCAAAAGTTCTGCTTTGTAGCATTTCAAGGTCTTAATATCTTAGCTGAATTTCTTACTTATATCCTAACTTGACTTCATAATTTAATTGAATTATCTATCTATTCTTTCTTGTGTGTCTTTGAGTTTTCACAGATTCCTCCTTTTCAATTCTTTACCAGGCATTTAATCCTTACCTTTTTCTTTGATGTCTTCTGCTAGAAATTACTGTGTTGACAATGTCATATCACACTTTTTCATAATTCTTTGTCCTTATATTTATGTGCTTGTGATCATATACTTCTACCAATTTTGTAAGATATTTGTAGTGGTAAAAATTCTTCTCTTAGAGACATGTCTCAAGGTGTTGGTTCAGTAGGCTCCCTTGGGCTTAGTTCCAATTGTGTGCCATAGTGTGTTCTAACTTCTTCCATTGAAATTAGTGGTTTTCAGCATGGTGTACACAATGGTGGGGTTGAAAAACCTGTCTGAAGTTGGGTGCTCCGTGCCTCTGGAAAGTGTAATGAGCACACAGGTATGGATGGGGGACTCATTCTGTGGCTACCCAGCAGTGGCAGTGGTGGTGCTGAGGATGCAGCATGCAGTGAATGTTTCCTTATAGGCTAATGAGTCTTTGGCAATGACAACAGTGCTACCAGGAATGTGGAATTTGATAGTGGGGTTTTCAGCAACAGAAATGATGATATTTTCTCTTTCTTAAATATAGATTTTATTAATGAAATAATTGAGTCTGAAGTTTTCTCTATAAAAAGCTTTGGATAACATATATATTATACATGTTATATATCTTATGATATATATTTTTTTTCTCTTTATCCATTTTTTGTGTTAGTCATGGTAAGTTGAATTTTTCTCAAGAATATTGTCCATTTTATCTAAGTCTTTTATTGCTGGTATATGTTTTCAGAATATTTTCATATTATAATCCCAGTGCATGTAGAATTTGTAATACTCTCTTTTATCTTTATATTGGTAATTTGTGCTTTCTCTAAGTTTTTCCTTTTTGTCAGGATAGCTATGAATTTTCAATTTTACTGATTGTTTTTAAAAAATCAACTTTTGTTTTATTAATTTTATGTTGATTTTTGTCCATCATTATTTTCTTATAATTTCTTATTCTGATTACCTCTGCACTTCCTGGTTACTTTTCTCTATTAGCATTATGCACTTAGAAATCTGTAGTAATGCTCTTTATCTTTGTGTTTATTTTTACCTGATGCTAACATAGTAATATCAATTGTCTTATGTTTACTATTTGAGTGATACATATTTTTCCATTTATACATGCATTTGGAGTTTTCCTGTCATATAATATTGCTAATCTGCTATTATACAGTCTTTTTTTTTAGTAGCATCTTTAGCATATTATCTGTAGTTAGTTCTTGTCTTTCATAATTTTCATAATACAATCTTATATCATAACTAAGTTTACATGTGTGTGTGAGTGTGTGTGTGTGTGTTTGTGGTGCTGAGGATTGAACCCAGGGTTTTGTGCATGCAAAGCAAAAGTTCTATCACTGAGCTGCATCCCCAGCAAGTCTCCTTTTGCTTGCTCTGTCTGCATACTTGTTTTACTTTCTGGCATACCTGCTAAATGCTTTTGCTGTTGTTGAAAGCTGGAGATATTATATTGGGCAATGGGAACTAAATGAAATAAAATATTGGCCTGAGATTTTGTAATAATTGGCTAGGAGCTGGGCTGTGTTTAATATTTCCTATGGCTGTAAGTGCGAGAAACTTCAAATTACTCTAGGGGCTTTTTATTTGTCACCAATCTTGACTGGGGCATCCCTAACCATCCTAAACATTCCTCCTCAGGGACAGCCTGTGCCTTCCAGCACTTCACATACAATGGGCTGTTATGCTAGAGTCTTGTTGGTATGTGGTAATTTTCAGGGGGGAAGGGTGGGAGAATGAATTTTTATATTCTCACTGAATCTCACAGTTTTAGTAGACCTGTGTATCAGGGCTGTAAGCTTCAGACCTGTCGATCCACTGGTATAAGTGTTCTTTGCCCACTTCTCCTGGCTCCCTATCACCTTCCCTGGGTATAGTGTCCTAACTGATTTTCTTGACGACCTGCCGTCTGTTGACTATGCTACCGCTGCTCTTAAGTGATACAGGAAGTCCAGCTGTGACTGGAGTGGGAGGCAATTTTTTCCCCAACTGGGATATGGTTCTGGAAAAGCCTTTTCCTTGAAAAATAGACACTGTGACAGAATATGCCCTGATTATATTTCATAAAGATATTTTCTCATATACCTTCCTAAACAAGGAAGGATCTTTCTTGGGTCTTCATTGGGAGAAAGCAGTGGTGTTCCTGGAGACAAAGCCTAATGTACAGTGCCCAGGAGACTGTCATTTTCAGGCTGGCACATATTTGGCCTCCACTAAGTTATCAGAATTTACTATTTAGATGTTTACATCTTTAGCATCTTATTCCCTAAGTACTGAGATCTTGGCTTTGCTTGTAGATTTAACTGTCTTTGTAGATCATGAGATGGTAGTTTGCCCTCTATGCACCTTTCTTTGAGGGACTCCCAAAAACTTTTTGATATTCAGATCTTCAAGGTTTTTCTTATAAGGATGGTAATGATGATTCTCAAGCCATTTAGATTTACAATATCTGTTTATTTTTATCTTATTGGTGTTTTTATGCTTATGGTGTATCTTTTCTAAGTACCATTTAAGTAGGTCTTTATTCTGGTAGTCTATCTCTTAACTGGTGTGTGTGTGTGTGTGTGTGTGTGTGTGTGTGTGTGTGTGTCTGTGTGTGGTGTAGTACTAAGGATTAAAACCCAAACATTGCAAATGCCAGGTAAGTGTTCTGTCACTGAGCTACATCCCTAGTGCCTACTCAATTTAGAATTAAGGTAATGCTGCTCCCAATGGGAGAACATTCTGTTTTTTCTTCTTTGAATCCTAGTTTATATTTATGTCCAGTCTATATCTATGACTACATCTCTATCAATGTCTGCATCTATGTCTATATCTATATTTATCTATGTCAGTATAAAAAGCATATCAAATAGGCCAACATATACCCTGTTAATTTCTTTTTTTTTATTTTAAAGAGAATAAAACAAAACAAAACAAAATAAATCAAGTCAGAACAGAGCAGTGCAAGTGATACAGGACTTCCAAACAAGACAACAGGAAATCAACAATGGCTACCTTAATGTCTTTCATTTTATTTGAAATAGCTGTCCATAACTTCACACATAATAAAATCAAACAAAACAAAACAAAACAGAATAAAATCAATCCAAACAAAAGAATGAAATTATTCTAGGACTTTAAAACAAAATAATAGTAAGCCAACAGTGATAACCATAATATATACTATAAACATAATATATAAAACAAAACAACAATGGTAACCATAATATATACTTCAAAACAGTTGCCATACCATCAGACACAGTAAAATCTAACAAAACAAGACACAATAAAATGAAACCTAACAAAATTATGAGAATGATGCAAGAATTCAAAACAATAGAAAATTAACAGTGGTTACCAATTTTCCTTTTTAGGTGTTTCTTCCTCTATTAATTTTATAGTACATATTGTGTATTTTGGATCTCACTAACTCCTTCATTTTTTTTATGCTAGAGAGATAACTCAGGGCTCACCCATATGAGCCCAAGCCATTTCACCCATGAGCGTGATCTCCAGTTGCATCTATTTACCTACAAGTCCATTGA
Source organism: Hydrochoerus hydrochaeris (assembly GCA_004027455.1). NCBI lineage: Eukaryota > Metazoa > Chordata > Mammalia > Rodentia > Hydrochaeridae > Hydrochoerus > Hydrochoerus hydrochaeris. The sequence goes on along the minus strand of PVLA01004126.1, from coordinate 15,722 downwards.
GATTATCCTACTTTATAGCCAGGTTTGCTTTCCATTGCATGAAAATATAATATCTTCCTTATCCATTTTGCAGTTGATGGGCAAGCTACCTTTGCTTTTTTTCTGGTCTCCTGTTGTGTTGAACAATTGTTTTCTCTCCTTTGATTTTCACTCTATAAATTTCTTTTCAAGTTATATGCATTTCTTGTATACAGTATAATGATATATCTTGTTTCTGGATCCACTCTCCCTGTGTTTCTTTTTATTGGTGCATTGAGACCTTCTACAGTAATGTTTACAACTGCCACATTATCCTCCTTCTGTTGGCCCTTCCTGTTTCCTCTTCATTCAACTGCTTGTTCTATTTGGCAATCCTCCACCACTGCTGTTCCTGGAACCACGGTCATCTTTATTTCTCTCTACAATATCCTTCAGCACTCTCTGTTTGATTGGTTTGGTGGTCATGAATTCCTTCAGTTGTTCTTTATCTTGGAAGAATCTTATTTTTCCATAAATTTTGAAAGATAATTTTGCAGGGGGCATCAGTCTGGGTTGAAAGTTTTCTTTCAGGATTTGAAACACTTCAAACTCTGCTTGACTTGATGGTTTGAGTCAAGAAGTCTGTCACAATTCTGGTGGGTTTTCCTTCTGGGGGATCTGTTTCTTTTCTCTAACAGCTTTTAATATTCTAATCTTGTGCTGAATTTCTGAGATCTTGATTGTTACATGTCTAGGTGTTGATTTATTTTGGTTAAGGCTAGTTGGAGTCCTATATGCCTCACTTATCTGTATGCCAGATTCTTTTCCTATGTTTGGGAAGCTTTCTGCTATTACTTCTGTAAATAGTCTTTTTATTTCATTTGTATTGGCCCCTACATCTTTGTTAATACCTATCACTCTTAAATTATTTTCCTTTGCATTATCTTGCAGCAGTTGAATTTTTATTTTCTGGTTCCTTGTTATTTTTGAGAGATCTTTCCTTTCATGAAGTTGTTTCCTTATTGCAGTTGTGATCCTTTCAGAGATTTCAAGTGTGTGACTTCCATTTTCTTCTATGACTGCATCTTTCAGACTTGTTCTGAGTGGACTGGAGGTCTGAGATTGCCTTTTATTCCCTTGTTTTGACATTCTCCTGGTTTCTTCCCAACAAGTCAGTTGCAGGGTCCCATGCACTTCCCATGTTGGCTGTAGGGGAATGGAACAGGCACCTTGATTTCTCTGAACCCAGGTCCTCAGGGAGATAGCAGAGTATGAGATGGGCTTCTCCAGACCCATGCAGCTACACTGAGGCTTCCCTGGTCACCAGTGGTGCATGGTGGCAGACCTGCTTCTTCTTTCAGCCTGTGTGCCTACACCAGGACTCCCCTGATGGCAGCAGGCACACAGATGTGAGTTTTTCTGATGCTCCCAGGGGGCACCAGCTGCCTGAAGGAAGCAAGGATTTCATATTAGAATTGTAGCTGCTTTGTTAGGTGTCAACTGCCACCTAAAATTTGTTAGTTTCATCCTCTAAGTTCCTACTTCCAAGTGTCAACTCCCACCTACAATCTGTCTGTTATTTTCACTCTCAAGTACCTCCAGGTTCTTGCACTTTTGTGTATTTGTTTTGAGTTTATAAATCCTATCTTCAGAATTTAAGTGAAAAAGGAGAATCTTAATAGGTCTGTTAATAGTCTCTTTTCCAAGTCAAACATATTTGTCATTTCTTAGGCTGTTTCTAATGTTTGATTTTATGTTTGGTTACAGGTTACATTTTCCCATTTATTTACTGTTTAAAAAATTTTTAATTTTGAATGTTTTTTATTATCCTGTTTATTTTAGGAGTTTCAGGTCTGGTTTTGTGGCCTACATAGCTCATCATTTTAGAGTGAGAGTATCCTGTTTATAATGTGTGAACTTTCTGAGGGTTCCAAGTGAATATATAAGGTATTTAACAGTCTCTAGTCCTCTCTGGCTGTCACTTCATATCTCAGTCCTTTTTTTTTTTTTGTCTGTGGCATATTTAATTCAGACATAATTATTTTCTTCAGTGACTTGCAAAATCATTCCATTTATTTGTTGGGGTTTTTTTGTTTCAATATGTGTTAATTCAACATGTGCATGCAATGTGCACAGTTTAACTTGGGATAATCATCATCCCCCCCTTCATTTCTTTGTGGCTAGACACTTTGAGATGTTCTAGATCATCATAAAATACATACATGGTAGTAAAATTAATTTCTAAAAAATGAAGTACAATGCATTAGTTAATCTGAAGTTTCTTCCACTATGTAATGATTACATTGCAGATAAATTTCAGCAAAAGTAGTTATTAAACTGGTGTTCATTTCAGTTTCATTTTTTAGGCAAAATTTAAAGGGATCTTTATAAAAAACTATCCACCTCTCTGACTATTTGACTTGGAATATCATCTTTCAGTAATGTTGGGTTCTTATCTGTGCCCTTTACTTCACTATAATCAATGTACTTTCATTGAAACCCATTTTCTGTGACATGTTGTAGAAAGTGATTACAGGCACAAAGCTGGTGCAACTTGGTGCTTGTCTCATTTATTTTTCCAGGTATCACAATCCTGCACTGTATGTTTTTAAAACAAATCTGAAAATTGCTGTTTCTTATATATTTTTTTCTTTTTACAGGTATTTATAATGAAGGGCAACAATCTATGGCATAGTTATTCTATTATAGCCAGAAGAAGGAGTCTATCTTGGTACAAAAGTTTAACAAACTTGAAATTACCAAGTCTTAGCCTACAAAGGCTCTGACTAAATATGCCTTCAGTACAACCCGAGAATCTTCATGTTAGTAATCCCTTCCTTTTCATATTGGAGCAAGGAGGATTGTGAAAAACACCATTTGAAATTTCTAGATACTGAGATTAAAGTCAGATTAGAGGCCAAATGTCAGCATGACCATAACTCAAACAATACAGATGAAGTCAAGAAAATAAGCTCGTGGAAGGAGAAACTCAAAACTTTTAGAGATTGACAGTAGTCTGATTAAAATCTTGGACCACAGAAATAAAATTACTGCTTCAAATAGTAACTAGAAGTAACTGAAAACATAAGAGGACAATCTTCCTGCCAGAAGGGGATGATACCAGTAGATGCACAGATTAAAGAGGCTTTGCTCCAGTTTTAGTCTTTGGTTACTCTCAACATAATACTTGAGTACAGAAACAAGCCAGAGACATGAATCCCCTGTGATCTATGGTGCCACATTTCTCACCGCAAAACTTTGCAGCCAAATATTCCCCAGCCTAACTGGGTTGTTCTAAGCAGAGCTGCCATGCTTCCTGGCAGATATTACTGTTCTTGTCAACCTGGTTTCAGGAACTGTCTAAAAGAGCAAAAGGATTTACTACTCAAAGGAGATGAAAGATTGAAGAGCTCAGAGATATTACTCAAAGAGAACTCACTAAAGATATTTTGCCTCATCAGAAGTTATCTGCATACCAACTTGGTAAAAAGGAACATCTACAAACAACCCTACATAAAGACAGATGGCAGGTAAGAAGACACTAGTAGAATTTGTTTACCGTGAAGTTACAAATAGAATTCATGTGGCTATGTTGCCATGCAAGAATTTTAATGCAATAATTGATTTTCTTTTCAGACTTCTTACCATTCATTATTGATATGAATTTTTTTGTGAATGATTTCCTGAATTCTTGATTTTGTGAAGATTTTCCACCTTTCCTGAAACTCATAACACCCAACCTTAAATTATGCTTGAAGGCAAAGCTGGATGTGTGGAAGTGAAATAATTTTCTACACTTTAAAACGGCAAGTAAGGTTTACTCTTACTTACCTGTGTCTTCAGAGGTTAACCTCAGGCTGTAGCTCCCAAATCCTCTGGAGACTTCTCAGTGTTTTTAAGTCCCCACCAGAGCCATTCCTGTATGTATCACTGTCCTTAAGAGTTCCTGTATCAGAACCCAGAAATGCTGGCATTACAGCTCCTTGAAGCAGCCCATCAATAATCCTGCTCTCAAATCTTTATCTAGCTGCCAAACCTCACTGCAGGGTACAAAGCAGAAAGGGGATGGGGGATGCTGTCATATGAAATCACAAACGAAAATATCAACCGGTTTTAAAGGCACCAGATTATCTCCACAGTTTGAATTGCCGGCCTCTGTCAATGAGTGACACAGTGTTTTCTGATGTGTTGAAAGCAGCCCTGCGATGAAAGAAAGATAATGCCCTTATCCAGCTGAAATTCTGAACTGGATACCGTGGGGAAGTTCTGTGTACAGTGTTTGACTCATCACAATAAAGACTGGCTGCTGACAGCTCATCAACTTTGACTTCTGGCTAAGACTTCAACACTAAGATTTCTCCCCTCCACCAGCCTTCTTCTCCCAAATTCCTCCATCTCTCCTTTTTTAATTTCTTCCATGTACAGTTTAGGAACTGAATGTTTCCTTGTGTCTGAAGATAATCATGGCTCCACAGAAGCCTGGTTCACTGGCTCATTTTCTGTACCATGTTTAGTATTTAGGATTCTAACATTTGTAATATAGCTAATATTTATTAATCCCTGTGCTAGATGTTAGGGATGTAGAGAGAAACAGTTGCAAAACCATCAAGAAGGTTTTAAAATATGTTTCTAGGAACAACATCAGAGTAACTTGGATTTAGCTCAGTAGCATAAATGCTTGCCAAGCAAGCTGAAAGTCATGAGTTTGATCCCCGATCCAAAAAAAAAAAGCACAGTTTTGAGTACCAATTTAAGTGGAAAATTTCTGAGGTTAGGTGAAAGAAACTATTTTTAATGACCCCTTACACATTTTATTTCCCCCCAAACTGGAATTGAACCCATACCCAAGGTTTTCACATTGAACTACATTCTTTGCTCATTTTTAAATTTTTTACATTTTAAGACTGAGTCTCACTAAGTTGCCAAATTGCAAGGATGGGCTCAAACTTCTAAACCTGCCACAGCCTCCCAGAATGACAGGATTACAGACCTGCACCCACCTCTTCTGCCCCCTACATAATTTTTAATCACATTGAAGTTTGAAAATCACTAGTAAACATATCCATATAGAACTCTCAAATTTACAATAAAGAACCTAAACTATAATAGGACGGCACCAGGAAGGTGAATTTAAGTTGGACACATAGGTTAAAAAGGCCCCAAGTAACCAAATTTAAACCAATAAATTGGCATACAGATGTAGAGTAGGAGTCAAACATTTTTTACACTGAGTAATATCTTATGCAGAGCACCTGAGACTGATGTTTTTCTGATAACACAAAAGTCTTTATTATGTCGATGCTTTGCTAAGCTGTATACATGACTGGTGTCTTGTCATAAAAGAAATGTCCACATGTAAGTACAGTGGTACTTCCAATTTAGTATGTTTTATGATTTGCCAGATAATTTGTTTGTGCTAGTGTTTGTGTTGGGAAGATGGCTGTGGTCATGTTTGTTACCCAAGGTGGAATGTGCAAACTGAAGCCAAATTTTACTAAATGTGTGCGAAGCATACTGTTTGCAAACAGAAGTGTTCCTGAACTGAAGCATTACTACACATGTATTACTTACTCTAGGTTTAACCTTACTTCTCCATTACAGCCTAAAAATGTTCCCCAATGGGCTCTAAATCCAATCAGAAATTTTAATCAAATTTTGCCACATGAAAGTGGTGAAATTGAGTTTATAAGCTATTTTAATGGTCAAAATTCACTAAGTTAAAGTTTTATTTTTAAAGAATTTCCCTTAACTCTTACTTTGCCTTTTTTTTCTCAGCAATCAATTTATTATGTGAGAATACCTAGAAAGTACTGAAATAAAATTGACTTAAAATTATATTCCCAATCAACTGTCCTTTAAGAAGAACAACCTATTAAGATGCTTTTCAAGGAGCAACTGGGAATATATATCACAAGGAAACTTTAAAGGGAAAGAAAGGAACGAGACACTCTCAGGAAGCAGGTCTATTATATAAAAATAAATGGTGATGAAAGTAGTTGCCAAATACCTACATATAAGTAAATAACACAGTAAAATGTGACTAGATTCCAAATTTTCTTCATGAATATACATTGATGGCCACCTTTTTTATTCTGTACTTTGCCTATTGTTAATAATGCTTTGATAAACATGGGAATATGATATTGCTTAGAAATAATGATTTTATTCCTAAAACAGTATAATTCTATTTTTGGTTTTTTGAGCAATTTTGACATTGCTTCCCAAAATAGCTCCATTAACTTATTTTCAAATCAGTAGTGTATAAATTTTCCCCTTTCTTTACATTTTTGACAGCATTTTTTAAAATTACAGCTTTTTTTAACTGGGATGAAGTGCTATTTTTTACACTTTTGATCTGCATTTGCCTGATATTTAATTATATTGAAGTTTTTTAAAAGGAAAATGTGGCAATACACATAGTGAAATATTATATAGCTATAAAAAGTGGAATTTTGTCATTTTCAGCAACATGGGTGGAACTGGAAATCATATTAAGTGAAAAAAATTCAAGAATATAAAGACAAATATCAAATGTTATTCATTTGTGGAAACTGAAAAAGTTGAATTGATAGAAGAGAGTGATGGTCAACAGAGAACAGCAAGGATACAAAAACACCACAATATAGCTAAAGAGGAAGAATCATTTTGAGTGCTCTACACCTCATTAAAATAACTATAAACTGCAGAAACTAATGATATATTTCAAAATATAAGTGTTCGAGACAGAAGTGGTAATTACCTTGATTCAATCATAACATATTGTATAATTGTATCAAATAATTGTATTACATAAACATACATAAATCTTGTGTCAATTGAAAATAAAAAGTCATGTTGTAGTCCATAAATGTATTGCAATCATGATTTATAAATTTAAATAAATTACAAATGCAAAAAGAAAAATATGAAAAAATATTACAGTGATACATGTATACCATTTTTATAGGAGCACAATTCATGAAAGCTAAATCTTGGAAGTGGCCTACTTTTATAGCAACAGATGAATGAATAAACACAATGTAGAATTCATACAAAATGAAGTTCTATTCCATTGTAAAGAATGATAAACTTGAATTATTTGTAAGAAAATGGGTGCAACATGGATCCATAATGTTATATAAAATAAATCAGATACATAAGCTTAAAATCAGATTTCTCTTTTATGAGAAACCCAAAGTATAAATGAACCAAAGAATAAATAAAAAATAGACAATAAAAAATATAAGGTTAGATTTTTGGTAAATGGGATGGAGACAAAGAGACCAAGGAAAGGGGACTAAGGAGAGAAAAAAAGGGTACAAACATGATTATGATGTATTCTGCATCTGTACCAGTTCCCCACAATGAATATATATATTCATGATGTACAGAAAACATATATTGATAAAAATATATTCATGAAAAAGAAGAAAGTCAATTCAAAATGGGTAAGGACTACCATGGTGTCTCGTTTTCTTCTTTGTTCTGTTTTGTGTTGATTTGCTTTGCTTTGTTTTATTCTCTTTAAAATAAAATTTTAAAAATTTTTAAAAATGGGTAAGGAAGATATAGCCATGTCTTAGCTGTTTTTCTCTCTGTTGAGGCAAAATACCTGACACCCAAAGTTGAAAGAGGAAAGGTTTATTTCAGCTCACAGTCTGTAGAAGTTTCAGTCCATATACCTTGCTCTGGGGTAGGGAGGCATGATAGGGAAGCCTCAAGGAGGGGAAAGTGTGTGTGGCAAGCAGACGAGAGACAGCCAAGCAACAAGTTGCAACTGCAGCAGCCTTCATTCACTCTCTCCCTTCATACTCCATACAGTCTGTAAGCTATTGATTGGTGCCACCATCACCCACGGTGGGGCTTCCACTATCCACAATCTTAATCCCAGAATCACACTTGTAATCCCCGCACATCAAGCACAAAGAGAAAGAAATGTAGACAAATCCAGTAACTTCCTAAAAATAGTAACAAAACATCAAGACGGGAAATAGTAGCAAGATCTGAAAAGATAAATAACTGTGATATAGCAAACATACATAATATTTTTCACCATAAAAGTTGAGAATACAGTTTTCTCAAGAATACAATCAAGTGTATGAAAACTAATTAGAAACTTAATAAAAACTCTTCATAAAAAATTAGATGTGTCAAATCTAATTAGAAACTTAACAAAAACTATTTTATTTGGGTGCAGACAAGATATGCAAATTAAGGGACACTGCTTCAGTTAGAACAAATATTCCATTCTGGGGAGAGGAGTTAAGGTTCTTGTTATAGATTAAAAACTAGTGATCAACTTAACACCAGCAGAATTAAATCTCCATGGTGCTTAGCATAGATGTTCCACCTGAGGAAAGTTGCCAGCATAAATAGAAAAGAAGGAAGGCGTTGAGGCATTGAGGTGTTGAGGCTTTGAGGCATTGCGGGTTTCACTGTGTTGCTGTTTGAGCCCTTGGTTCTCCTGGAGAAGCTCTAGTCCTTACATCCAGCATTGTTTCCTGGCTCCAGAATGAAAGACATGTGCCACTTGACCTCTAGGACAAACTCATCACACTAGCTTCCTGGCATGCACTAGACTGTGCCAACTGTCAGAGGAGCTCCATGTCGCTGAGAATGGCTGTGGTGCTTTTCAGGACAGCCCTGGTCTTTGTTGTGAGTGTGACTTGTTGGCTCCCGCATAGAACCCTCAACCTACCAGCACAGCTCCTTCACCCTGCTGGCATAGACTTCCTAGTTTCCTCCACTGACCTTTGGGCCTTCCCAGCATGGATCCATAGAAGAGACTGGCGTGAGTCCTTCTTGTGGGCTCTAGACCTCCAGTTGGACTCATGGGAGGGACTGCCATGAGCTCTGGGTCTTCATCTGGACTCAATCAGGACATTGCTGTGGGATTCAGACCCTTGGCTAAATATTCTATGTCTTTAACATTGTGTATAGATTTCCTGCATTTTCTTGTGTTAACACTGGGTAACCATTATAAATAATATTATAAACTCCATGTCCTTATTCTAATTATTTTCCTCACAACTCCCGAATACAATAGTTCTTATAAATTCAAACGTTGGAAAGGATAAAATCATCTCACTCATATATTTCACAAGTATACTGAAATATCCAGGCCAGTATTTAGGTCATAAAAATAACTACTGGACTGATGTTCTTGCAGAAATGTTTACATAAAGTATAATGGCTTTTGTGAAGAGTCCTTTGTGATAGTTACTATCTAAACTTTTCTTACACAACCTTCCAACTTTCATTTTTTAAAATTTTATTTTAAAGATAATAAAAGAAAAGAGGACAGATCAAAGCAGATCAGAACAGAAAAATGTAAGCAACACAGCACTTCACAACAAGACAACTAGATATTAACAGTAGCTACCATAATGTCTCTTTCTTTGAAATAATTGAGCATAGCTTCACACACAATACTATCAAACATAACAAAATAGTATAAAACCATTCAGGAGAATGAAAGTATTATAGGGCATTCTGAATCAAATAATAGAAGATGAACAATGGCTACTATAATATCTCATTTTCCATAAAACATCTCATTTTCCATAAAAAATTGTTACAATATTAAATTCCAGTAAGACACATTACATAACATTGTTGCAATATTAAAATCCAATAAGACACAACATGATAGAACCAATGGAAATAGAAGAACAAAAGCATGGTAGGACTTCAAAGCAAGATGATATTAAATCAGCAAATGGCTGCCATAATGTCTTGTTTTCTTCAAAATAGCTGTTCATACCATGATACATAATAAAATCAAATAAAACAGAATAAAACCATTCCAACTAATGAATGAAAATATTGTAAGACTTCAAATGTAATGAGGAATCATGATTACCATAAAATCTTATGTAATCTTGCCATTTCTTACACTAGGGAGATGATATGGTATTTATACTTGTCAGTTTGATTTATTTTGCTTGTGAGTATGGTCTCAAGTTTCATCCACTTATGTATAAATATCTCAAGGTGATCATTCTTTATAGCTGAGTAGTACTCCATTGCATAAAAATACTGCAACTTTTCTATCCATTCCTCAGTTGATGGACACTTAGGTTGTTTCTAAGATCTGGCTATTACAAATTGTGCTACTGTAAACATGGGTGCACATATATCACTATGGTATGATGTTTTTAGTTCTTCTGGGAATATGCCTACAAGTGGAATAGCTGGGTCAATTGGGACTTCTAATCCCAGCTTTTTGAAGGATCTCCAGACTGACCTCCACAGTGGCTGCACCAGTCTACACTCCCACCAGCAGTGCAGAAGAGTTCCTCTCTCCCACAGCCTCTCCAGCATTTGTTGGTAGATTTCTTGATCCTGGCCATTCTTTCTGGAGTGAGATGGAATCTCAGTGTGGTTTTAATTTGCATTTCTCTGATGACCAATGATGATGAACATTTTTTCATGTATTTATTTGCCATTTGTATTTTTGTATTTCTTCACTTGAGAACTGTGTATTCATCTTGGATGCCCATTTTTGGATTGGGTCTTTGAATTTCGGGGGTCTGAATTTTTTTTTTAATTCTTTATATGCTCTAGACAGAAGTCCTTTGTCTGAGGGACAATTCACTAAGATTTTTTCCCAATTGTGGGTTTTCTTTTCACTCTGCTGGAGATTTCTTTCAATGTGCAGAAACTCTTTAATAAGATGTGATCCCAGTTATTGATTCTGGGAAGTATTTATCGTGTGGTTTGACTCTTGTTCATTAATTCTCTACCTATGCCTATGTCTTCAAGATTTTTACCTACTTTGTTTTTCCAACAGATTTAGTGTTTCTGTTTTAATACTTAGATCTTTGATCCATTTAGATTTTAGTTTAGTACATGATAGGCATGGGTCTAGCTTTATAGTTTTTGGTGTATGGAGAGCCAGTTTTTCTAGCACCATTTATTCAAGAGACTATGGTTCTTCCAATGAACATGTTTGGCCCCTTTATCAAAGATAAGGTGGTTGAATGTGTTCATAGTTGTTGTATCTTCTAGGCTATTCCATTGCTCTTCAAGTCTGTTTTTATTCCAGTATCATGTTGATTTTATTACAGTAGCTTTGTAGTATAACTTCAACTCAGGGATTGTGATACTTCCTGCCTTGCCTTTGCTGCTTAGAATTGCCTTTGCTATTCTAGGTCTGTTTGGTTCCAGATTAATTTTAGGAGTGCTTTCCTTAGATCTATGAGGTATGCTAGTGGTGTTTTGATTGTGTTTGTATTGAATCTATATAACAATTTTGGGAGAATGGCCATTTTCACAATATTTATTTTTCTTATCCATGAACAAGGGATGTCTTTCCATTTTCTGAGGTCCTTTCGATTTCTTTTTTCAGGGTATTATAATTTTCCCTGTATAACTCTTTTACATCTTTTGTTATATTAATTACTATGTCATTTTTTGGATGCTAGTGTGAAGGGTGTGGCTTCTCTTATTTCTGTCTCAGTGATTTTGTTGTTAGTGTATAGGAATGCTATTGATTTTTGAGTATTAACTTTGTATCCAGCTACATTGCTGAATTTGTTTATGATATCCAGGAGCTTTTCAATGGAGTTTTGAAGGTCTTCTATGTAGAGTATCATGTCATCTGCAAATAATGATAATTTACTTTCCTCTTTTCCTATGTTTTCTCCTTTTATTTCTCTCTTTTGTCTAATTGCTCTAGCTAGTATTTCCAGCACTATGTTGAATAGCAGTGGTGATAATGGAGATCCATGTCCTGTGCCTGATTTTAAGGTAAAGGCTTTCAGTTTTTGGCCATTTAATATCATGCTGGCTATCAGTTTGTCATAGATGGCCTTTACCATATTGAGGTAAAGACCATCTATTCCAATTCTCTGTAAGGTTCTTATCATGAATGGGTGTTGGATCTTATCAAAAGCTTTGTCTGCATCTATAGAAATGATCATGTGATTCTTGGTTTTGGCTCTAATGATATGGTGGATTACATTTATTGATTTACATATGTTAAACCATCCCTGCATGCCTGAGATGAATCCTACTTGGTTGTGGTATATAATCTTCTTGATGATTTGCTGCATCCTGTTTGCCAATATTTTATTGAGAATTTTTGCATCTATGTTCATGAGGGAGATTGGCCTGTAGTTCTGGTTTTTAGTTGGGTCTTTCTCAGGTTTTGTTACTAGAGTGATATTTCCTTCCAGGAATGACTTAGGAAAAATTGCTACCCTTTTGATTTCATTGAAGACATTGAGGAGTGTTGGCATTAAGTCTGCTTTGTATTTCTTGTAAAATTCCACAGTGAAGCCATCTGGGCCTGGGCTCTTTGTTGGTAAGGACATAATTACATTTTTAATTTCATTAATAGAAATTGGGTTATTCAGCAGTTTTACACCTTCTTGACCAAGCTTTGGTAGCTCATATGTTTCTAGGAATCTGTCCATTTTTTCTGTGTTATCGAACCTATGAGAGTAGAGGTTTTTGAAATAGGTGTTGATGATTTTCTGTATTTCCAGAGTCTGTAGTGATTTCACCTTTTTCATTCCTTATTGCATGAATTTGAGTTTTTTCTTTCCTTTTTTAAAATAAGGTTGGCTAGGGGCTTATCAATTTTATTTATTTTTTCAAAGAACCAACTTTTTATTCATTGATTCTTTGTATTGTTTTCTTAGTCTCTGTTGCATTAATTTCTGCTCTGATCTTCATAATTTACCCCTTCTTTTGGCTTTGGAATTGACTTGCTCTTCTTTTTCTAGATGTTGGAGGTGTAGAATCAGGTTATTTGTGTTCATTCTGTTTTCCTGATGTGGGAACTCAATGCAATAAATTTTCCTCTGAGAACCACTTTCATTGCATCCCACAGATTCAGGTAAGTTGTATTTGTATTTCCATTTGCTTGTAGATATTGTTTAACATCTTTAATTTCCTCTGTGACTCACTGATTCCTCAAGAGTGTCTCATTCAATTTCCATATGTTTGTGGGGTTTTTGCAGTTTCTTTTATCATTAATTACTAGTTTCATGGTGCTATGATCTGATAACATGCATGGGATAATTTCAATCCTTTTGTATTTACTTAAATATGTTCTGTGGGCTAGTATATGGTCTATTTTAGAGAATGTCCCATGTTCTGTAAAGAAGAATATATATTCTGATGTTATTGGATGGAACACTCTGTATAAATCTGTCAATTCCACTTGTTCACAGGTGTGATTCTGTTTTGTTATTTCTTTGCTGATTTTCTGTCTGGTTGGTCTGTCCCTTTGTGTCAATGGCATGTTGTGGTCTCCTGGTATAATTGCATTATTGCTTATTTGATTTTTTAGTTTCCGTTAATACTTGCTTTTTGTAGTTGGGTGTTCTGGAATTTGGTGCATGTATGTTTAAGATTGTTATCTCTTCCTCTTGAAGTTTTTGCCTAACTAGTATGCAGTGACCTTCTTTATATCTTTGGATCATTCTTGGTTTGACGTTCACATTGTCTGCAAACAGAATAGATACACTCACTCTTTTGCTAAGTTCCTGTTACATGAAGTATTATTTTCCATCCTTTGACTTTCAGTCTATGAGTTTCCTTTTGGGTTAGATGGGTCTCTTGTAGACAGCATATGGTTGGATGTTGTTTTTTGATCCATTCTGCCAGTCTGTTTCTTTTAACTGGTGAATTGAGGCCATTTACATTAATGGTTATAACTGTCATATATTGGTTTATTGTTCACATGTTATCTTTCTGCTGTTGTAGCTTTATCTTTCCATTCTTTTGAATTGTCTGTCTTGCTTAGTGGTTTTTTCCTATGTGTAGCTAGAATGTCTTTCAGTATTCTTTGCAGGGTTGGTTTGGTGATCATGAAGTTTTTCAGCTTTTCTTTGTCATGGAAGTATCTTATTTCTCCATCCATTTTGAAGGACAGTTTTGCAGGGTACATCAGTCTGGGTTGGAAGTCATTTTCCTTTAGTATCTGAAACATTTCACTCCATTCTCTTCTTGACTTCATTGCTTGTGTTGAGAAGTCTGCTGTGAATCTGATAGGTTTTCCTTTATAAGTGATCTGTCTTTTCTTTCTAGCAGCTTTTAATATTCTGTTTTTATATTGGATTTCTGGGATGGTGATTATTATATGTCTGGGTGTAGTTTTGTTTTGGTTATGACTAATTAGAGTCCCATATGCTTCACTACTCTGTGTGTCAGTTTCCATACTCATGTTTGGGAAGTTTTCAGATATTACTTCTGTAAATAGCCTCTTGATATCATTTGTGTTGTCCCCTTCTTTTTCATTTATCCCTATTAATCTTATGTTGTTTTTCTTAGCGTCATTTTGCAGCTGTTGAGTTGTTATTTCTTGATTCCCTGTTATTTTTAAAAGATTTTTTCCTTTCCTGTTCTCTAGCTGCAATCTTATCTTTGAGGTCTATAATTATATCTTCACTTTTGTTGAGGTGGTTGAGGCAACTTCTGATGGAATTTTTGATTTTCTGCATATCTCAATGAATCTACTTCATACATTCTGTTTGATTCTTATACTGTTCATTCAGGGATTCTATATTTTTGCATTATTCCTCTAATTTTTAAGTGTGTCTTTTTTAGATGTGTTCATCATTATCATTCACTAATGTTATCATTTCTTCTTTTACCTGGGAGATTATTTCTGATCTGAGTTCCTTCATAGCTTCCTGGAGTTGCTTCTTTATTTTAGTTGATATCATTTCAGGCTTTTCAGGTGCATGTTTTATATTTTCTTCTTTTTTTATTTAAAGAGAAAAAAACTGGAAAAATGTAGAAATATTACAGAATTTTAAGAAAAGAAGATAAACAGTAAGAAATCACTAGCTGATAAATTACATATTGTTCTTTTAGAAATATTCAAGTTACAGAATTAGAGCACACAAAGTGGACACTAAAGCAGTGAGAATGCAAACAGATCTGTTCAACAATCCAACAAGAATCTAGAAATATGGTCATCAATCCCACACACCTAAACATACATGCAGCTATATCTTTTATAGCACTTCCTATTTCTTCTTTTTTTACAATAGCAATTATACATTTTAAAATTTTTATTTAAAGAGAAGAAAAAAGCAAAATAGAAAAAGGGTAGCAACAATACAGAATTCTAAAAGAAAGAAAGAAATAAGAGAATGAGAAAAAGCCCCACTAAGAAATCAGTAATTTATACATTACATACTGTCATCCTGGATGTAGTCGTTCAAGTTACAAAGTTAAAGGGTACATAGTAAATATTCAAACAGTCAGACTACAAACAGTTCTGCTCAAAGATCCCAGAAAGATTCAGCAATATAGTCATCTATTTTACAAACTCAAACATACATGCAGTTGTAGCCCTTAGAGCACTTTCTTTTCCTCTCTTTTTTACAATAGGAATTACACATTTTGGTTTTACTACTCTTGTAGTTCTTATTTACTTTTTACACTAGAGACACAATGTCATATTTATGAATATGATTCTTATTTATTTCACTAAGGAGAATAGTCTCAAGTCATGTCCATTTACCTAATAAGGCCTCAAGCTCATCATTTTTTATACCTGAGTAATATTCTATTGTATAAAAATGCCACATCTTTTTCATCCACTCTGCAGTTGATGGGCATCTTTGTTGTTTCCAGGATTTAGCTATCACAAATTGTGCAGCTATGAACATGGGTGCACATATATCACTGTGATATGAACTTTTCAGTTCTTCAGGGAAAATACCCAGGAGGGGAATAGCTGGATTGAATGGGGCTTCCAATCCTAGTCTTCTGAGAATTCTCCATATGGATTTCCATAATGGTTGCACCAGTCTACATTCCCA